>JAUMHR010000056.1:15684242-15699942 GCA_032361145.1 Enteromius fasciolatus
TATAACTATTTATTTGATATCTGTTTTTCTGGAATATTTTACATTTTTAAATTTATCAGTAGTGTATTGAATCCAGTAAATCACATTCTTTTCCTTATCCTTCCCTTCAGCAGAAGTGATCTAAAAGATTAAACAAAAGATAGCACCCCCACACTCAGCTCTACAACGTCCAGCCTACATGTACAAGACACCTGTTCTTCAATGAGTAGAGACAAGGAATGTCCCACTGTAATTGAAGTCAAAGATGAGTTCATAGAAACTGTACATGGGCATTAGGTGCAAAGCTGACATTTTCGCAACACCTATCAAAACACAGATCCTTAGAGGCCACAAACCTTTTTGACCGTTTGACTTTTGGGGATACACATCAATTCAGCACTTCCCTTTAAATGGCCGCACCATGGCACACAGTGTTCGGAGAAGAACGCTGGAAAATACGAGCGAAAGATGCTTGTCTATAGCCTGCTGCAGTACAAGCTGCCAGTATGAGAGCACAATTGGCACATGCTGCTCCTGCTCTGCATAGGCGCCGCTTCCGCGCTGCTTATACGTGGAGTAAAACCGGCTTGTTTAACGCGCCGCTTAATTCACGTGAATCACGCTGCAGGATGTCTAATTGCATCAATGCATTAGCTTAACATGTAAATCACTCACGCTTAATGCTTCATTAACGTCTGGTGTTAGCAAGAATGAATGTCTTGTTACGTCCACAAATGCATTTGTTTATTTAATATAATCGCAACATTTGCTGTAATCACATAGGCTGACATCGCGATTGCGATATGATTAATCGTGCAGCACTAGTAGGAAGGTATCTTTCAGTTATTGTCATCTCACTGTCCTACTGTCACTGACGCCTTTGAAAACAGAAAACGCTGGAAGTGTTTGATGAGGTGGACCGACAGTCATCATTGCTGTCAAACATCCACTACTGTAGGCTATTGAACTGTCCCTACGATTAGCCAGAGTGGAAACAGGGAAGCTTAGCCAAATGCACGATTCAACCAAGTGATTCAGCCATATTCAAGTTCAATTTGTGAACAAATCATTCATTTTAGTCACATCAATGAATTGCTCAGTCCAGTTTACACATTTTCAGCCATATATTGGTATCTTGGGATTTTGCATTCCAGCATGTCATCCAAAATTTTCTGCAATCTGTCTAAACGTTTAATCAATCTGTTCATCGTTTGAAGGCCAAAAGAGTCCATGGTGGAGACATGGCACCATCATAGTTCACCACGCCGCCAGCTTAGACCCTACCCCACTCACAGAGCCCAAGTAAACTTCCAATCATTAATCATTTTGAAGAAGCAATTTGCAGAGCACCTGTTTCAAGCAGTCAACTATTAGGAGACTCCTGGAAGAGAGGACCGTGGGTCTAATGGCTGAGAACAGAGCTTATTTCTACACATATTGGCCAGAACAAGGTAGACTGTACAAACAATTTACTCTCGAATTGAACCTGTGCTCAGCCACTAAGAACCGACATGAAATGGCCATTTTTCTAGAGGACTGTTCATTCTAGGATAAGGGTGGCTTGGCCTGGCTTTGCAATGTCTTTTGAAGTTAGTGATTTGAATTAATGTATGTCTGTAACACAGAAAAGAAGTAGAGAAGGAAGATGGCTGCTGGGAAGGACTGTGAGTTTCTTAAAAGACCAACCATCCTGCTCTCATTACTATAGCAATGCCAAAATCAATGATGACTAAAGGCAGTTTCGTATTACCACAACAAACGCCAACATTTAAAAAATTCTAGTCAGCTGTTGCATTTACAGTGAAGAATAGTTAACCCCGATTACGTAATTGACCTACCAATTTCTTCAGTTTAATAGCTAAAACAATCAAATATTTTTCAAAAGAAATATTCCACATCTTATACCCAATGCTGGGCCCAAAGCAGTGATTAAAATATAAGCATTACATTTAAACTAAAAGTGCACAATTTCTTTTAATTTCTAAATTAAAATGATGCAAAAAACAAAAATAACCCTGTTTGGTTTAGTTAAAAAACTTTAAACCAATTTATTTAAAACTGTAAGCATAAGCCTTTACTCAGAATTGAGTAAAGGCTTTTTTAAAGGCTTTTATTGGTGTATTTTAGTTAGATTTATTAGAAAAATGTCTCAGGTTTCTCAAAAGTCTTTCATTTTAAATGGAATGCAATCATGTATGCAATTCGATTTTGATTTTTATTAATTATTATTATTTTCAATCTGGAAAAATATTCTGTATAATCAAAAGTAAAATATATGTGATTTCAAGTGTTGTCAGAGTTTGCAAATATTTACAAATTTTAGATTTTACTTGCATGCATTGACTTTATATCCTATGTTTAAAAAAAAACGTAACCCAACACATTTAGTCGAGATGAAATTTAAAAATATACAAACATATACACTGCTCAAAAAATTAAAAGACAACAACCCTGCAGCAAGACCGCTACCTCCAGTCCGCAAATGTGCATGTGTCTGCTCAAACAAGCAGAAACAGACTCCATGAGGGTGGTATGAGGGCCCGACGTCCACAGGTGGGGGTTGTGCTTACAGCCCAACACTGTGCCGGACGGTTGGCATTTGCCAAAGAACACCAAGATTGGCAGACTCGCCACTGGCCCCCTGTGCTTTTCACAGATTCTCAGATTCACACTGAGCACATGTGACAGATGTGACAGTGTCTAGAGACGCCATGAAGAACGTTCTGCTGCCTGCAACATCCTCCAGCATGACCGGTTTGGCAGTGGGTCAGTAATGGTTTGGGGTGGCATTTCTTTGGAGGGCCGCACAGCCCTTCATGTGCTCACCAGAGGTAGCCTGACTGCCATTAGGTACCGAGATGAGATCCTCAGACCCCTTGTAATACCATATGCCGATGCGGTTGGCCTTGGGTTCCTCCTAATGCAAGACAATGCTAGGCGTCACGTGGCTGGAGTGTGTCAGCAGTTCATGCAAGACGAAGGCATTGATGCTATGGACTGGCCCACCCGTTCCCCAGACCTGAATCCAATTGAGCACATCTGGGACATCATCTGGGTTAATCATTTTGAAGAAGCAATTTGCAGAGCACCTGTCTCAAGCAGTCAACTATTAGGAGACTCCTGGAAGAGAGGACCTTGGGTCTAATGGCTGAGAACAGAGCTTATTTCTACACATACTGGCTAGAACTGGCGATTTTGTAGAGGCATTGATGATATGGACTGGCCCGCCCATTTCCCAGACCCTAATCTAATTGAAGACATCTGGGACATCATGTCTTGCTCCATCCACCAATGCCAGGAGTTGGCGGATACTTTAGTCCAGGTCTGGGAGGAGATCACTTAGGAGACCATCCTCTACCTCATCAGGAGCATGCCCAGGTGTTGTAGGGAGGTCATACAGGCACATGGAGGCCACACACACTACTGAGTCTCATTTTGGCTTGTTTTAAGGACATTACATCAAAGCTGGATCAGACTGTAGTGTGTTTTCCACTTCAATTTTGAGTGTGACTCCGGCCTCCATGGGTTAATACATTTGATTTTCATTTATCATTTTTGTGTGATTTTGTTGTCAGCACATTCAACAATGTAAAGAACAAAGTATTTAATAAGAATATTTAATTCATTTAGATCTACAGAAGGATATGTTATTTTAATGTTCCCTTTATTTTTTGAACAGTGTGCATACTAGTTTAGATACTGTTAGCAGTGCGATAGCTCCATAGTGACACATTTATGACTTGTTCGAGTGAAGTGAGAGACCATTTAAAACAAAAAAAACAAAAATATACCCTGCTGATCAACATTTACTCTTTCTGTGTCAGAAATAAACAGCCAGCCAGAAGATTCCAAGAGCACTGACATCACCATATCTAACTTCATGACTGGAGACACCTGACAGAAACATCCAACTAGGGGAATCATGTATGTACCCCATACAGGCAGCGTATTTTAAGCAATAAAGAAATAGTTATCCTAAAAATGCAAAATCTGTCTTTATTTACCTCATGCTGTTCCTACTCAGTATTATTTTCTTTTCTAAAACACGAGAGATCTTAGGTTGAATCTCCTTAGGCAGCTATTCTACACTGAAATGGATAGTGATTTGAAATGCCAGGATCAGGACATTTAGTCTGAGATCTCTTTTTCGGTTTCATGAAAGAAAGAACATAACACCATGTTGAGTGGCACGTAAGTTTTATTTTGTGGTGAGTTATTTCCGCTACTGGTAAACAAAAGAGCATGATAAATCACACTTTGGCAGTTGTATTTTTTATGTTTGCTGAAAAAAAGTGGAAGTAGTGAAAGAGATTAGCAGGGGGTAAGCAGTTTTAAGTTTGTCACGTTGATTTTATATTGCATTTTATTGCTTGGTCAGTAAACGCGGATCGTACCAGTAGACACACTGTGCAGTGATCTCGCTGTATCATAGGCTGTCTTTAATCGCAAGATCATGAAAACAGTCATCTCTGAACCTCTCTCAACGCACAACACAGGACCACTGATTAAGAGCCATGATCACACGTCTATTAAAATATATTATACATGGCCCGCCAAGCTAATTAATCAAATGTGCAGTTTCAAAATGTCACCACAAACACTAAATTTTAGACCAGATGAAGCAGTAAAAAGCAAGTAATAACAATTTGATAACTCATATTTGTTCTCATTTATTTTGCACACAAGATTTCCTGAAAAAAAAGTAATAAATCAGGATAATGTTTATTTTAAATCCAATACATATAAATAAACAATGGCCATTTTAATTTTAGGGCAAAGTCTTTTCATATAATCTGTTCTATTAAACCCGTTCTGTCATTTTGTTGGCACTACAGTCATGTTTTGCATTGCTATAAGTAAACTAAACATTGGAAATTACAAGCTCATCTTTGTGAGTGTGTGCATGTCAGCAGCAGGAGGCTGATCCTGGGCTCAGTCCAGAACTGTCCTACATTGCCAGCCAGGACACCACTTGTGAAAAGATCCCTCTCCTCTCACAGTCCACAGCAGGGACTCTCAGCCAGGAGTGAGATGGAAGGCAGACATCTTCTGGATTTGAAAAAGAGAGAGGTGGAAAAAACCCACAAAAAGAACAAGATAAAAAGAAAGTTAAGAAGAGAGATGCAGAAGATTTTAAACTTTTGCTCACCCTTGCCAGTGTCTTTCATAGCGCCTGTGGTTTGGTGTGTTATTACTGTGCAGTCTCTCTCGTGTATGCTCATAAGTCAAGCAGTATTACAGACAGATGATAGGAGAATCACCCAGTGGAAAAAGTTATTGGATCGACAAATGAGTGGGAAGGATAAGAGGAGCTGTGAATACATTATTACTGGGACAAAACTTTTTTTGGTACTAGAAAGAAATGTCCACAATGTGTTTATTTAGCTCAAGACCTAGAGGGATCTCATTAATAGTTTTTGAATCATTTTTGTATGATTTAGTGTACAAACGCTAAACGGTTTCAAGTTAAACATGCAGCTTTTCGCTTCACAAGATGTTCATTAATGCACTGGAGTTGTGATGTGTATTACTGTGATGATTTTATCAGCTCTTTGGACTCTCGTTCTGATGGCACTCATTCACTGCAGAGGATCCATTGGAGTGCAAGTGATGTACTGCTACATTTCTCCAAATCAATAAAGAAACAATCATCATCTACATCTTGGATGTTCTTCGGGTGAGTAAATGTCAAGCACATGTTCAGCAAATTTTCATTTTTAGGGGAACTATTTTTTTATGATTTCTTTTTTTAATAATTATTATTATTATCATTAAATTATTATTCACCAAGAAAGTGACCTTTTCAATGCCAGACAAAATCAAGATAGAACCAATCCAAGTGAAGTTGTTTTCTCTCTCGATAGGGCAAAATTTACATTATCATGAAAACAAGTAATGTATAAAATACACGCATTAACGTGTTTCACTTCTTCAGTAATTTATGTGTGGGAGGGTGCAGTCATAACTGTTCCAACGAGAACAGACTAGAATTCTTTTGTAGCCTAATTAGGTACATATGTTAAATAAATGTGACCCTGGACAACAAAACCAGTCGTTAGTGTTAATTTTCCGTAGTTAAGATTTATACATGATCTGAAAGCTGAATAAATAAGCTTCCCATTGATGTAAATCACATGAAAATCACCAAAGTCTTATCTTATCAATCCATATTACTAATCAAAAATTAGGTTTTAATATATTTTCGGTAAGAAATTGACTAAATATCTTTCTTAATGAAACATGATCTTTACTTATTATCCTAAGGATTTTTGGCAAAAAAGAAAAATCAATCATTTTGATCCATACAATGTATTTTTGGCTATTGCTACAAATATACCCCAGCGACTTGGTTTTGTGGTCCAGGGTCACAAATGTGATGGCACATAACATCATTAGTTTATTTAATTAAATTATATTAAATAACTCAACGTTAATGAACCTCAACATATGTTTTTACATATTTTAGTGTCTAAATAAGTAAAACATACAATAGTGTGCTAGACTCACTTTACATACTGTTGTAGTACCCAATTAGCTAAACATGTTAAATGTGATGTCATAAAGCATATTATAATTAATACTATAAGAAACTGTACATGTCAGTGTCTAAACAACTGTTAAAAATACTGCTGTACTATTGTAAAAATACATACTATAGCGTACTTGACTTATATTTTACAATCGTAGAGCTATAATTACTAACTAATGAGATCTGGTTGTCATACGGAGTATAGGGGAAGTTTTCTCATTTGACTCTTTTACTCTACCTCCTTTTAGGTCCAATTACTCTCACAGATTGGCGGTGACTCATTTAAGGATTAAGGTGCCGTCTGTCTGTCATTCGGCCGGTGGTGGAAGGCACTAGAGAACCCCAGGGATCTGGTGCCTTGTCAGTTGTGCAGCATCAGCATATGCAAGAACGGGAGGAATCAATACAATTCGTCACCTCGAATAAGACTCAATCAGCTATTGTTCAATCACCTGGCCCAAAAGAGACTGTTCTGTAGAGACACTGTCTGTCATTCTAGAATAAAATGCAGCCATTACCAAATGAGCTCACAAAACACCTTTACGGACCTGATTTCTGTGTTTGAAAGCATGTGCAGCCTTTTAGTTTTAATAGTAATAATACTACTACAAGAAGAAAATGACTCCTTAGAGAAGTAGCAGTTCAGCAGTTCAAATTTAATAGCTCTGAACTCATCAGAGTCCACATGCATGACCTATTAAATGTGACTTGATACATTCCAAGCCTTCTGAAGGATCGCCTAAAGATGATTCACACTGGTTGGACACTTCTTATGGACATCACAGTCCAGTTCCTCCCATAGTAGCTCAACTTTGACATGTACTGTAAATATTGCCATTATTATGTTATCAAAATTTTAGAAATATTATTGCTGGTCTTCAATTATAATGTCAAGTTACTTTAAAAGGTCCTAATTTATATATATTTTTGGAGATTTATTTTAGGTGTAGACGTCCTTAAGAATGTATATTTGCAGTATATATTAGGGATGTAATGGTATCAAAATTTCACAGTATGGTAATACCTCGGTATGAATGGCACGGTAAGATTTAGATTTAGATTGCTAGATGTCATATATCAATTTGCATATTCATTACGTCAGTGTGTCATATTATCTTGCTTCTCTGTGGTCACATAATGTTATTCAACGCACCCCAATTCTCAATATAACTGTTTTCACTGATATTTGTAATGGTTTCTGTTGTCAGAAAAACAGAATGAATATGAAATAGTGACTGAAATCCACGCCATAATAAAGCCTACTGAACTAGCTATACCTTACAAGATGCTAATCTAGATTAAAATCCTTATTAATACACATAAGATATAGACAATGGCTATGCTGTGATTTTGGCTATATTTGCATGTAAAATAAAGTTAGAAATAAAATAGATATAAATAATCTAATTTGCGCTGGGAGAACAAGAACTCGCGCTTGCGCGGCACTTCCAGAGCCTCGCTGAGGTTTGTCCAAGAAGTCTCTAGATTTGTCGCTAGTCGCTTTTAGGGAAAAATGTCATCAAGGGGGTCTGAAAAGTCACTAAATATTAAAGTTGGCAACACCGATCTGTAGTGACAACAACAGACCGCAAAGAATGATGGCCACGCCTGGGCTGATGGGAATTGTAGTTCCCGCTACCTCCCGATCTCTCCATTCGCCTGAGCAAACTTTCTTCAGAAGATCTATCGTTTTATCGAGTCGTGCAACCACGGTAGTATTGAAAAAATTTGATATTGCGGTACAATTACATCCCTAGTATATATGGAACAAAAATCCTGACTAAAGTATTTGAAATAAAAAGTTGTTGAATTCCACAAATTGAAAAAAAAAAAAAAAGCATTGCAACTAACAGTAGTTGCATTTTAATGCACTGTATTTCATGGCTTGCATTTTAATGTACAGTATTTGCACCAAAAATTATATTTATGCTGATATCATTCAAACACACACCTTGCCAGGGGTGTTCCCAAACTTTTGGAGGGCAGTGTATATATTACACTTTAAATTCTCAGAACAATAATACTAACTAATGACATCAGGTCATCATAGTAATTTTATGATTGATGTTTAGGTTGCTAGTAAAAACAACAAATTACAGTATAATCTATAGTGAAAAACACAATTTATTAAAAAAATAAAAATAAATAAAGACTGCATGGCATATCACATATTTTGTCGATAATAATGTGTATGTGTAGGTTTTGTTATATTTTCTGTTATTTTTTTTATGGTTATTGCATTATTTAGGCATTGTGTGTTGTGTGTCAATCAAAAATGTCCTGGCTCTTCTTAAGCTTTAAAATGGCAATGAATGGGGTGTAAAAAAAAAAGTGCCTCCAGTCATAAAAAGTGCTCCATGCAGGAAAAGTGAAGTAATGCATTTGAAAAATATCCTTATTTAAAACTTCATAAACTGTAATGTCTATTTTCCGCTAACTGTCTTGCTTGCGAGTACCATTTCAGTAGACGTAGGATGTAGCTAAAGGCTACACAAATTAAAAAGTTACAAATTATTAGTTATCACATACAATTAGTGTAAAATTTAAACAGTAATATATAAACATATCATATATCATAAGATATATGATAGAAATACAAACGGTATTCAACCCCACCCTAAGCCATTTTGGCAAATACAAGAAATACATCATGTGTCAAGAGGTCATGTAGACAAGTGGTCAAATGTAAAAAAAAAAATTTTATGGTGAATTTCTATCAACCACAGCTGCCATTTTTTTTCCTTTTACTGTAAATCAGAGTGTACATATAGAACATGAGCATTCCTCCTCTCAACCTCCACTGGCTGTCCGTGGACACCGAACAAAGGGCTGTCATGTTCTCACTCATCCATCACTTTGCTTGTTAAGCACTATTAATTGGCCACTCATGAACCGTTAGGCATTGTTTATTAATTAACATCCCATTCTCATTACACCCTATCAACGGTTACAAGACAAACAGTGTATAATTAATAGGGGTAAATTCCCTCAGTGAGACACACTGCAGAGTCTTTTTTACGACAGTTCATTTTGCGTACAGGGTTGCAGTTTCGAACCTGGACAAAAAATTATGTTTTAAAAACACAGCATGGGTTGACTTTTTAAAACGTAAACAATAATGGTAATTAGATTGACGGTTTTCTTGCAATCCTCAGCTGATGCCAATTCCAAATACCTTGAATTGAGACATGTAATCTCATTGCTTTAATCAATATAAATTGCATGAATTAGATCTGTAATAGATTATCTGTCGTGGTGATTTATTGAAAGCGATGAACTCTGCGTGTGGTTCTTTGACTGATAACCGCACAGCTTCTTTTTTTAGACTGAGCCGTTTGATCCTGTGGTTTCAGTTGTCCCAGTACATATGTCTGTAACATGTCTAGTCTTTTTCTAGATTTCTGGAGAGAGTGTGAATAGGTCAGTCTATTGGATCTGACATGAGAGGCAGGCTATTGCCAAAGTGACAAATGATACTCTTAGAAACTCTGAGAAAGAGATTTGAGAAATGGGTTTTACAGAAGTAGAACTGAAAAAAAGTCATTAAATGAAATGTTCAGTTCTATAGAATAGACTTGTTTTCTACTAGTAAATATAACTAAACAAAGATAAAGCAAAATGTGTGGGCTCATGAAATTCCTGACATTTTAAGCACTTTTGTAAGTAATTCTTATTCAAGTGTATGTACGTTTAGATGTTTGTAATAGAAAGTGAAGACAGAATTGCATGCTTTTAGGTTCATCTGGTCACGCAAAACACATGGCTGTCAGACATTTTCTGCAAGAAAAGCAACAGAACCAGCTCATTAATTTATCATGCTGGGTATCTCACTGCACTCTTGGCAAACAATGTCTAGGTTAAAAACAACAAACAGAAACATTAAAAACACCTAGTGCCTGCACTGAATACCCTTGGTCAACTCTGCAATATTCTGCCTACAGCCTCAGATGTTGCATAATATAATCATTTGTGCATTGTGAGCAGGTAGAAAAGTCTGTGACACTATAATGTTTTTATTTGTTGTACTAAATGCTGTTACAGCCAGCGTGTTCAAGATTCAATAAAAATATGATCAACTGAACAGATTGGTTTTAGATACTTTAAATACTTGGTATGAACACTGTAATGCAAAAGTTATGGAACCATCTGAACGGAAGATAAGCACTGAGACAAAAAAGTTTTCATTTTGAGATTATGGGTACTTAAGTTAGGAAGACATTAGTGCTTCGGCATGTCCAGAGTGGTGACTTCTGTGGACCTTGGAAAGACCTCTGTTCTTGTTTATACTCTTTTTATACTCTATGTCCTTTGTGAACCTCATGCCTGTGAACGGTTCGTCTTTCAAGCCTGTCACTTTCAAGAATCAGATCTGACTTTGTAACTATTGAGCTGTAAATTGACCAGACATAAATTCCCCGTGGATAAAGTTTGCAGATCCATTATTTCACTTCTTAACCGTAGCACCCTTTGAAAACTTTCATTGCTGACCAATAAAAAAAAGCGGATGCCACTCAACTGCCTGAAATTCCTTACAGTCACTCTTGCACCAGAGGGTATTATGTGTGTAAATACATATGTAATGCCAATCTTTTTGATTTCAGGGATCAGACCCCAGTCCTCACAAAAAAATTCATAGGCACGAAAAAAACTTTTTTTGCCCTAGTGAATGGCCTTGACTAATAGGACAAACAAGTCATTATAGTATTTCACTGGCCTTTTTTCGTATTCTCCTCAGGGAATCTGCAGCCACTGAACCAGAGGCAGTTAAATTTTACCCGGTTGTTTGTAAAGGCTTTATTTATTGCCTGTGTGAATGGGAGCGCTTGACTTTTTATTCCCTCTTTATTTTGCATTTCAAAAGTCATTTAAGAGGTCTTTGAATGGGTGCATATGAGATGTGGACAGAATCGAAATTACTGAGTTATTCCCAAAAATAACAACTCCGACTGCTTTAGAAATATTTTACTGTTGCAATTAGAATCGTTCTATTGGTGAATAATAAAATAAATAGTATTGCTTTATTTTACTGTTATATGGCCACATAAAGCAAACTTGATCTCAGAATTCTCTGACAGCAGCAGTGTTACTCAAAGCAGGCAAACCAGACAATTGTTCAGGGTACGCAATCGCATTTGGTCTTAGGCACAAGGTGGCCTAATTTCATGTCACAGTTTCATGCTTAAAAAAATAATAATAATAAAAAAAAAAACAGGAAAGGTTATACTCCACCAAAAAAAAAGCATTTTATTTTATTTATTTATTTTTTAATCTATGAGACATTGTGCTTAAAGGCAATGATGTTTAATGACTTTGAAGAATCCAGCCTGCTGACTTATCTGAGTGCAAAACCTCCGGGAACAGTCGTCATTGAATGTTTGCATACCATCATGAATCTCTAAATTCTCTAAATACATGCTAATTGTTTATGTATTTCTTACATGTGGGTCATTAGTTTTTCCACACCAAAATTTAATTTAGTATTTCGATAATTGATAGCTCAAACTAAACAGCTGTTGAAATGCAAAACACTGTTTTCTGCATAATGCGCAAAAGATATGTGTCTGAATAAATTATATCTCTAATGAGAAAGTGTAGAAGAGTAGTAGCTTTTAATTAACTAAGTTGTTGTTTTCCTATAGCAAATGCTGGGTTTTTGATTAAAAGAAGACAGATTCAGTACAATGTCAATCAATAGCTTTTGTGGAATAATAGTGATTACCACAAAAAAAAGCATAAATGGATGCTACAAGAAATCAATTACAATGAAAGAGAATAGGGTGAATTATTGTAAATGTCAATGTAAAGCGTATCATTTTAAGAAAGCACTTGCATTGCATGTTTGTATAATTACAGTACATGACATGTGATCCTTTCAAAGCATCGACTGCTGTGTTTATTTTAGTTAAGATGACTTAGTAAAGGTCACGTCTCTGTTTATATCCTTTCTTTTAAATTACTTTTAAGTTTTGTTTTAGCTCCTATGTAAGATGATCAGCATTGCCAGAGATCTTGCTTCCCCGAGCGAACTGTTCCACTTTCTTTGGATCTTGAAGGACTTCTGGTCATAATGGAGTTTTAGCTATATCTTCAGGAATTGCTTTGATCACCTATTGATGAATTTGTAGCTTTGAAGTAAAACTTATAAATATCAACCTCTTTAGCCCTGTCTTTTGTGCCCTGGATTACAGACCTCATAAATTTAATAAGGACTTCATCCAAGAGCTTTTGTCACCTATGGTATCTCACTCTGACAGGCTGAATTTTCAAAGACATGAATATTCACATTTGCTGTCCATCTAAATCCTTGGTTCAAGATTTTTTATAAATCTTTTGGACTCATTTAACCTTAAAATAAAGAGTCAGGTCCCAGAAATGAATACTGTTATCAGTTGTTGTTTTTCTGTGACTATGTATTTTTGATGTTGCTATTTCTGGCCGCAATCTGGTTATGTTTGAATGCATACTGCAAAGTACCCAGCCTATACTCCTCTAGCAGTTCTCTGATGCCTACAAAGCCATCCATCTGTCCCATGTCACAAAAACCCTTGTGGCTTGGACACTGAGCAGTTGGTGAGTCTCTTTAACCCTACCAGTACCAATATTCTGGACTCTGTTGCTCCTCTTAAGCCAAGGAGATCTTAGGCTCTAGCCTGGCTCAGTGAGTCCACCCACACTTTTTGGCATGAGTATAGATCCATGTTTCTTGTGAAATTCTCAAAGACTGTCAAAAGCAATGTTACAGCTCTATAAAGGCACAAAACAAATCAATTTTTAGTTAATTTAAAGTAATTCCTATAGCCACAGATAACAGTTGCATTGCTGTAGTTTAGACATCTTGAGCTTCCTGTATCTAAGCTAACCTTTAAAAATAGGTGCATTTCTCTAACATATTTTCTCTCCCTTGACTGTGGATCTTGTGCCATCTTAGTCTCACTAGATGCAGTTTTTGACATGATTGACCGTGACATTCTTTTAAAGGGCCTTGAGTGTTTGATTGGCATCCAAGATCTTGCTCTAAAGTGCCTCTTGCCGTAAGTAAAATGTTTTTTCTTTTAATAAAGTCATCAACCAGTTAGACTGGATAGCTGACCCTTGTTAAATTTCTTAGATAACACCAAATGTTGGACACAAATGTCTTTCAACATAATAGAAATAAAAGACGTTGTTGTCAATAACCAACTAGGTCTACCAATCTGCATTAATTTTTGATTCATGTTTCGTCTGTATTATAAGGATTTTGAGGTGTGTGTGTCTTGTGTAAACATGTATTTTATACAATGTTTAATACTATTGTTACTTTTTAAAATGTTTAAATTGTGCTTAAATTGTGCATTTTTAATGATTTATGATTATATACTTTGTCACATTCATGGTTTCTAAAACTCATTGAATTTATACTTGTTAGAAATATCAATATGTATTCATCACTTTGGTTTAACTTGTCTTGTTTCTAAATGCACTTTATAAATAAACATGACTTGAGTTGATAGTGCATACAGAACAGACATAATCTTTGATATAGCAGCCGTCTCAGTGTTACAAACATCTATGCAGAAAACATTCTTTTTAAGACTTGACCAGGGTGTGCATACCCATGGTGCATCTCAGATATACAGGTGTAGAAGGAATAATGACCTAATAATGTAAATTCTGTCTTTACTTCCTTACACTCATGCTTATGCTGTTTCAAACCCACATGACTCCCTTTACTCAATGGCAAAATTTGTGTTGTTGTTATTCTGGAGCTTGACAGCCCAATTCTTCATTCACTTGCATTATATCGAAACAAACGCCCAGGATATTCTTCAAAACTTTGCTCCATGAAAGAAAATTCAGAATTTTCATTTCAGGTGAACTATTCACTTAATAGAGGTGATAATAATGACCGATTCTGGGGATCATGAGGGTCTAAACCTGTCATTCAGATAAGGTATCATGTGGAGAGCAGCATACTGAGGATTTGAGATCCTTGGTGTTAATTAGAGGCAGCAGAAACAGGGCTGTCTGCGAGCCCTCAGCACGCCCCCAGTGACAGGTGAGCCTCTGTTCACCGGGAGGGTGGAGAGATAGGTCTCACCCACTGAATTATTCCTCCCTCCTAAATTAAAACGCATGTAAAAAAAAAAAAAGGTTAAAATCTGAGAGTATTCTAAAGTATAATACGAGGTTCATTAATATACCATTCGTCTGTTCATTTTCAAGAATTTGGTTTATTTATAGTCTTAAACTGCTGACCCTTTCAGAACACATCGCATAGGGAGAGAATGCTGTATAAAAAGGCAACTGACTCAAAGGCTTCTACAAATCTCTCACTATAGAAGATATACTGACTTATAAATCAAATAATATATTTAACAGACAACAGCAAGAATAGATATATTCCGTTTGTACAGTAGGTTAGGTAGGTAGGTAAACCCAGAAAATAACTCACATTTTTGAGCTGTGGTTTCACTCTGGAATTTCTATGCAAAAAAATATAAGTAAAAGGAGAGCACAGGTGCTGTATTTATGTGAATATGTTTTTAATAGTGTTCGATTAAAATAATCTTCTTTAAAACTGTTGAAAGGTTATTTAAAAATAATGCATTAAATTGATTAAAGTGACTATGAAAGATGTTTACATTGTTACAAAAAATAAATAAATCTTTTAAATGCTGTTCTTTTGAAATTTTTTAATTCATATAAATAAATAGTTTCAAGGTTTCCAAAGAAATATTAAGCAGAACAACTGTTTTCAACAATGATCATGTGACACTGAAGAGTAATTGCTGAAAATGTAGCTTTGCCATCAGGAATAATTAATATTTTATCATATATTGACATAGAAAATCTTTAGTTTAATCCTGATTTAATAACAAAAACAGTAAAACCCCTTTTTTAATAACAAAACCAGTAAAACTTTATTTTGATAGTTCACTTTAGACATTCTACTAACCATAAGTAACTTAGCAACTACATGTCAACTAGCAGTCATTAGAGTATTAGTATACTGTCTGCTTAAAGGGTTAGTTCGATTGTATGCAATCCTTACCAGCACTACAGTGTGTACACAGTGACCCACTCTGTGATCACCTCCCTGGTCAGAGTTCTGGCCGCTGGAAGTTTTTTAATAAAGTAGTCCCGGTTAGTTTCCGGGGCCTCAAAACGGTGCGTTTTTATGTGAAAAAATTATATGCGTTTCAAAGCTTGATT
>JAUMHR010000056.1:15708189-15727563 GCA_032361145.1 Enteromius fasciolatus
GAAAACATAACTGATGGTGTGTTCATCAGTTTTGTATAAAAGCATTAGAAAATGCAAGTGCATTTATCCGCAGCCGCCATCAGACGCTTCAGGATAAACAAACATAACACGCTAGTGACGTGCAAGTCTGTCAGCGCGCAGGTTTCGTGCAACTAATACCAATGCGTTCCTAACGGTACATGAAGATCACGGACGACAGGTGATAAGGATCGAAGCTCACACGTACAGTAGTTTAGAAAACTAGTCCCGTCCGAATAAGGCTACAGTGTAATTTGGCTATACATCCGCGCTAAAACTTGTGTTTACTGTGTGCTACCGTTCTCTTAATACACCATAGGCTTCTACCCTTTACATCGTATGTTGCGGCGATGTGACTATCGCTCACGCGCACATTGCGATGTCGATGTCAAAACAGAATATCGTTCAGCCCTACTCCAGAGTGTCTTTAAAACATAAGGATATGCCCGTATAGGTTGTTTGTACAAATAGCGGTGAAACACGACCCATCGGCGTATACTAAAATTGCACTCCTATCGGCACCAGGACATTTGCATATTAATGTTTTGTACTGTGATTCAGGGTTGGTGTAGCTCAGTTTTTCGAGAGATGTGTTATAAAACGAGAAGTGATCATGGGTTCGAACATAGAGAACACATGTGCTCGTAACACCCTATAAATCATGATTTTGCACAATATTTGTAACAGGTAGGTTAAGGGGAGGGTTAGTGGGGTCATTTGTACAAATGAAACCTAGTAAAATATGTTTTAATCATTGTGAGATCTGTGAGAAAAAAAACTATACACACTGCATTTAAACAAAACATGCATTTTGATTGGTAATCACATTCATACATCATTTCATGACGACAGATGCCACGAGATTCATTCAGTGGAAATCAGCTTTGCTGCTTTGTATTCTGAGAAGCGCAAAGCAAATAAGTTGTAATGAACTTTAAAGTTCATTTAACACTGCTGTGCACATCTGCACAACCTATCTGCATCACTGAGGTACCCTCTCCACCATTAAGATGTGGCTTTCTGCAACACATGCAGAAGCTACAGTATTTTAGAAAAAGTAGGGTGTTCATTTGCTGACCACTTTCTAATGCCATTAAACACCCATTCTTTTTCATTAAGGTGACATCTACTTTTCTCACTCCATAAATCATGATGAATTGCACAATTAGAGGCTGAGCCCTTTAAAATTATTATTTTATTGTATCATCTATGAAGAGGAAATGAAATTAAACAAACATTTAATCATTTGCTGAGACAAAGCTACCATGCTGCTTTAATTGGCTAACCCAAGGTTGTTTAAAATCAAATGCAAATCATTTGGCCGGTTGAGTCACATTGAGTTCAGCTGAAACATGACTACATGTTGGTCCCAGATTGTTCCATCATGACTCATATTCATCTCTCATGATTTAACTTTTTGGTAGCACCCTGGCTCTACATCACTGTAGCAACTCACCATGAAGTGTTATTTTATGGACTGCAGTAAAAGCATCACAAGAATACTTTTTATGACCTCCATTATACTAAAAGGTCACTTTCCTTATGGCACAGCTCTGTATCTGTGACAGACTTATCACTCTTTACAGGGAACATCAGCTTCACTCAGAGTTGCTTTATGGCTGAAAGAAATACCTAATGTTACAAGAGAAAATTACTGCAAAGTGCCGTTTCAATCATCGAGAAAATAACCCTCGGCATGTAAATATACAGTTCAGGAAATGATAACAGGATTCATATTTCCCCTGCAAATCATCTTAACACTGATCATTGCTTTTAATTGGGTTGAATTGTTTTTGCAACCTACTTTGGTTTATATGCATATTGTTTATGCAGGTTGACTGCCGTTTACCAGGGAAATGGTAAAATCTTTTTATTTTTGTCACATACAACTAGGCTGCATTTATTCGATCAAAATTACAGTACAAACGTAAATAGTGTGAAATGTTAAAAAAGCTCAAATTTCCTGTCTTCATAGTCACACAATCCTTCATAAATCATTTTAATATCCTGTTTTGGTGATTAATATCAATGTTGAAAAGAGTCAGTTTACTTAACATTTTTATGGAAAGTGTTTTTGAAATAGAATTTTTCTTACAACCTGAATTCTGGAATGTTTTTTTCAAATTTAAATAAGACTTATCACATTTGGCCAATATTTTATTCACAATAGAACATAGAGAACAAAACAAATATTTAAACTGAGAAATGTAACATTTTACATTTTTTATCACCTGTCTGACAAGAGCCACTGGGAGAACATCTAGCAACTAATAGCAACTTAATTGACATCAGGTCTGTAACATGATTTAGCTATAAAAGGGACATCTTAGACAGGCAGACTCTCTAAAAAGTAAAGATTGGCAAAGTCTCTCCATTCTGTGAAAAAGTGCATATGGGATACTTTAAAAACAACGTTCTTAAACGTATCAAAATGAATCGTTTCTACAAACGAGGACGATTGGGTATCGGTTCAGTAATAGACCATAACCGGTTATAACGTACGGACGCTTCTGATGTCATTTGCCACATATTTTGTCACAATAGAATACAATGGCTCACGCCGGTTTCACACTGCACGGTGAGCAGGGCGTAAGCAGCGCGTATTTTTCCGGCGCCCATGTTAACATATGACAGCTGTCACACAGCACGCATTGGCCGGCAGCGCAGCGGCGTGTAGCAGAAGAGCAGGAGCGGCTGTGCCGCGATAGTTTCGGCGCCGAGTCTATTTTTTCTGGGCTGCTTATACGCTGAATTCAAGTGACAGTGCGTTGTTCTTGATCTAAACTGATGATCTAAAAGATGTAGTGCTTGTGACAGATAATATGTCGAAGATGATCGCTGCAGCTCAATTTGGAACATTCCCTCACGATAAATGCTTTGTGCATACAGTGAATCTGGCATTGCAGCGCACGCTTAAAGTGGCCGCACTCTCCTGGCCAAAATCTGCTAAATATCAACATTCCTCAGGCTCCATCGCAGCACCACAGCCACTGTCTAAAAGTCCAACAGCAATATCTTGGCTTAAGAAATCTGATAACTGAAGTTGATAACTGATGTCAGAAAAGAGCATTGCGACAGCGTCTCCCATTGCTCCTCTAAATGCTACTTTGGGTTCTAAATTATAATTTCATGTTTATCCATTTGTTCAAAAAGTGTGCTGTCATTGAGAAGGTAAAATTAAAGTTTTAGTTGATATATCTGACTGTTTGTGTTTATTAAAAAAAATGTAATTAAAATTGAAAATTGAGTATGCAGAGCATCGTCAATGCATCGAGATATTGTATTGAACCGAATCAATGACATAATAACCGTAATCGAACCGAACAGTGAGACCAGTGTAGGTTCACACCCCTAGTATCAAATGTGTATAAAATCATCAAAAGAAACTGGAGAAATCTCTGTGCATAAGGGACAAGGCCGAAGACCTTTGTTGAATGTCCGTGGTCTTCTGGTCCTCAAAAGACACAGCCATTGGTCCCAAGAAGCCATATGTGAACATGGTCCAGAAGCACCGTTGTGTCCTGTGGGTCAAGGCTCATTTATAATGTGACATTTTTCTAAAATTTGACATTTTTGTTGGAAATCACAGACGCCATGTCCTCCAGGCTAAAGAAGAGGGAGACCTTTCAGCATGTTATTAGCGTTCAGTTCAGAAGCCAGCATCTCTGATGGTAGGGGGGTGCATAAGTGCATATGGTATAGGCAGCTTGCATATTTTGGAGAGCACTATGAATGCTGAAAGGCATATAAAAGGTTTTAATGCAACATATGCTCCCCTCCAAATTATGTATCTTTTAGGGAAGTGCTTGTATATTTCAGTAGGACAATGCAAAACCACATACTGGAGCTATTACAACAGTCCAGATGCTGAATTTGTCTGTCTGCAGTCCAGATCTTTTACCTATAGAGAACATATGGTGCTTCATTAAACACAAATATGTGGAAGTTGACCAAAAACTCTTTGGCATCTGGAAAACTAGATCAGGCAAGAATGGGACCAAAACTTTAAACATTTGTTGTTCTGCTATAAATAAAATATATATCATGTGATTTGAATTTATTTTAGATTTTATAAAAAATAAAAAAAATAAAAAAAATTCTGGAATTCAGGTTGTTCTTTATTTTTACTTTTATCAAAAGTATTAAAAACTATTACTAGAAGATATCTGGATAAACACTCTGTATTGTAGCTATTGTGTGCATGTACGTTTAAGAGAGGTGTAAATCTGTCAGCCTTCCAGTCTGGCCTGTCACAGAATAGACTGACCTGGGAAGCAGTCATTCTAAAACTAAAAAGTGGATTTTAAGAGTCTGACTGAGTAAGGGCCAAGCAGAGCACAGCAAACAAGGTACTATGGATAGGGGCTGGAAAATTGATTTTAACACCCAGGCAAGTGTAACCTCAATAAATAGAGGGGTCAGATGTAATTCTGTGTGACAGTCCTGCTGATTGGTGGAGGCTGCAGCAAGAGTGAGAAATATCGCAACAAACAACACCTGGAAGAGAGAGGTGACTAAATGTGACCGTCCAACATGTCACAAAGAGGCTGTAAAAATGCTATCTGTGGCTAAACCAATTGCAAATCTTGGAAGGTTAACAACTTAAATGGCTTCAAATAGGAGATTCTTCAATTAGGAGTACTTTTGGTATGCTATTTTAATATTTGATGAGAACAAAACTCTTTATTAAAACATTACTATGAGTGTAAAAAATAAGATCAATAAACAGTTTGAGTTTAAGGAGGGATTTGGGGCTTGAGGATGTGCTAGAATGTTGCTAAGGTGTTGTAAAATAGTTACTACACGGTTAAACATTTGCAGTTGAATTCACATATATATTACAAGCCAGATTCTGATTATTCTGTCAATGAAAATCTATATGACTTTAGAAGGACTTTTGATTGAACCAGAAAGAGATCTTTTTGTAAGACTTTTATTATTAGCATTTTTTAGAACAGAAAAGAGTTGGTGGACGTAGCCTGAAAGCTGTTGAAGTAGAGTCAAGAAGCAGTTTAGGTTTTGTACAACTGTATGTTAGCTGGCCAACATGATTACCAAGCACCAACCTCACAGCTTTAATGGATTTATTTTAAATGGCACAAATGTAGCTGTGACCATATTAAAATGCATTAATCATTATCAGCTTGCTACAGCAACTATTAAGTTATGTATGGATCGAAATTTCCAATAGCAATGAAGTGTTGGCACCAAAACAAAAAAACAAGTCCTCAAGCTGAAGAAAAATTACATGTGCTGAAATATGTTTAATACAAGATGTATTCCAGGAATTTATTTATTACAGGAATGTGGTTTAAATGAGACATATTGCTTTAATCAATTTCATACTATAGTATGTTATTCTGGAAGGCGAAATAATTATGTGGTTCTTTCACACACCAATTATAGCGCACTTTTCAGTGCTGTCACACAGCTCTGTTTGACGCCAGGCATTTGCACATAATGGAGTACTGTGAAAGAGAGCAAATCAGCTTATGAAAGCGTTCAACAAATATGTGGTTAAGGAAATTACAAATGACAAGAGAGGAAAAAACCTGGACCTCAACAAATGGTGTGACATTCTTTCCACAGCACTTTAACATTTCACCAGTATGCAAATAACCACTTTGTTATCTCAACTGTGTGAACTAAATGTCACTGAAATGTTATTGTTTTGCCATTAAAAAGACTCCTCTGACAGTATGCCAAACATTGATGTGATGCATCGTATGATATGTGGGAGAGTTATATGCCTGCAGAATGCAGGAAAAGCGAGATGAATTCTTTATGCCTTATGTCTTTGATTACAAACCTATGAATCTAAATGGGATTTAACATGGGGTTATGTTGTCTGTTAAGCAAAAGTGATTCAGCATTGCCTGGGCAAAATTGTGGTTGTTTTATTTTTATATATTGAAGACCCTTAAAATAAATTTTCCTAAACAAATGTCATTAGCAATATTAAAGTGCCCCGTTATGGATTTTTGGAAAATACCTTTCATGCAGTGTGTAACACAACTGTAAGTGAATGAAAATATCCTGCAAAGTTTTAAATCTGAAAGGCGACTCTGAATCATTAAAACGAGTGTCACAGATCTTTTCACACTGCATGACTATCTGGGATTATTATTAAAAATGATAGACAGCAAAAGAAGCTTGCCATACAAATTGCATGTGCGTTCATTTGCACGGGTGTCTGCGACACGTCGGCGATTCTCTCAGATCGCGTCTTTGATAGTTCACTATGTGTGGTTGTCACTCGCGTGAACGAGCACTGATTTGCCTGTGATTTCGGGTATTTGTCGGCGATTTCTCTAAACCTGTCGAAGAGTCAAATTGTTTTTACATATTGTTTTTTTTCAAACCTGACTGCGCTTTATTGTTCTGTGGAACACAAAAGAAGAGTTTGAAGAATAGTGTGGTCAAACTGCATAAAACACCACTGACTCTCATGGGGGAAAAAATTCTAAATTTCACATATAATTATTAAAAAATATCTGTTTTATTTACACCTTTGATAAAAGAAAAATAATAATACATTTTTTACAATAATTTTTCAAATTATGTGTATGTGCAATTTCAGAAAAAAGAAAGAAAGAAAGTCATGCAGGTTTGGAATGACATTAGAGTGAATAAATGATGACAGAATTTTGAAAGAATTATCGTTCTTAGTTGAACGCTGCTCAACATTGTCGCTTCAGCAAACTCTAATTGAAAATAAATGGCTTCCAGTTGCTTTGTCACTGCAAATCACTCTCATTGAGACATTCTTTTACAGTACACTAACTGTAAGGAAAGATTCCTGAAGCAACCTGGGGAAAGGTACCTTGTAAAGGAAACACACTACTGATCTATATTGATCTGTGAAATTGCTATCATTATTGAGTTTTGACATAACTGTCAGCCTTAACTGTCATTTCATATACATTAGTGACATACTATAGCATTAAGCTATGTTATCCTCCATTAGTAATTACAACTTTTCAGTTTTGTTTGATTTGGCGCATATCTCAAAATTCATGTCATGAGATTTGTATGTTAAACCGGACAGAGCACTCTGACAGTTGCTCTTTAGGGTAAAAGGGGCTCATGATAAGAACGGGAATAGATTCTTAAAGTGTTATTAAAATGCTGAGGCCAGTGACTTCAAATAATTCCTCAGATTCAGGATTGTGTGAAAAAAATATCCTAGTTCACTTTTGATGCAGTGCGTAAAATGGATTTTATATGGATATCTATGAATTTTCAATCATTTTAAGTGATTGTCCATTCTTTGATTAAATGTCAATCTCAAAGCACCATCATATCGAATGCCCATTTCTTAAAATGACTTTGGCTCTAAGACAAAATTACTGCTTTACTTCAATGCCGCCCCGTCCCTGTGAAGACCATTTTATAGCGAGGCCTCGGCCCCTTTCAGATCAGAGCGCTTACCATAGACACTCTTTTTCTTTTTAGAATTATGACGATCATTTTAGGAAAAATTTGTTTGACACAACAACGACTGTCCACCCCACCACAGGCTCATAAACAGGCTCAAGAATTCAGTAATTTATAAGAAAGAGAAAACAAGGTAATGTGAATTGGCTGAACTTTGAGGAATGCAATTATTATGGATAGATGTCCAAAGAAAATTGTGAATACAAGCATGAATATGTTCCTCGGACAGGAAATGTCAAAGTTGTATCCATAGAGAATTGTCCACAGAAACATCTGTTGTCTCTGGCAAATCACTCAAAATTTGGTCCACATTAATATGAAAACAATTTCATTTATAGGGGTCATATAATGTAGCTAAAAAAAAACATCATGTTGTGTATTTGGTGTATTGCAATGTGTTTATGTGGTTTAAGTTTCGAAAAGCACATTATTTTCCTCACACTGTACATTTTTGTTTCTCCTCTAAGCCCTGCCTGCTGAAATGGGTCAATTTGTACAAAGCTAATCCTTCTAAAAAAGCAAGGTGTGCTTTGATTAGCCAGTTATCCAGTGCATTGTGATTGACCAAATACTGCTCAAAACATGCATTTGAATAGTAAGTAGCAGGTTCTTTTAATAAGTAAATATAACAGACTTAAAGGTTGTGAGTCAGAAGCGATGAACTGTTCTTGCAGAGGTAGAATTCCTACACTTCTCTGTGGACAGCCAGCATAGGCTACTCTCCAGATTTTAGGAGTCTGTCCTCCATAAATGTGTTAAACAAACTCTACGGGGGGGTACAAGTCACAATTTTTTTGTAGCATTCTCAAGACAAGGACTGGGCAAAACTCTAGAGTGAGTGAATGATGACAAAATGTTTACATTTTTTGTGTGAACTATCCATTTAACATCAAACGAAGCCATTCGTTATTTTAAGCTAAAATATTTAGAATTTAAAACAGCTCATTTAAACTTGTGGAAACCCATTTGATCCCACTGCACATTACCAATCCCTGACAGATGGATCATAGATGGCCCTTTCACCTTTTCTTCCTGCCCAAGCTGCTACCCATGCCAGCACCAGATAAATAAAACCACAAAATATTTATACGTAGGAAATGAGGGATCATACCCTCATTGATCTTCATTTTTCTACTCAGGAAAATGAGAATCAATATTTCTGAATAATGCATCTCTAATATAGTAGAATATAGTGCCATTTTTTCATCTCCCCCTGCAAGAAGCCAAATGTTTTAATTTCAGTCGGGTTGATGCAGAGATGCTGAGGATGCAGTGATTTTTAATTGTATAGAAGATGAAGTCTACTGCAGATTTCTCCCTGCTCTAGTAATGTCTCCCTGCACTTTAAACTACTACAGCAGTGCCTCTCATTAGGAAAACTAATTTAGGTCCCCTGACACTATTTTAGTTTTAAGCAATTCTAAAATCGTCCTTTTAAGACTATATTATTGAAAAATGTTTTTAATCAGTTCCAAATTCATTTTTAAATAATATCTGGTTTTCATGTAGTTCACAGCACTCTAGTTATAGATGATGTGTGTATTTTTTGTTATTTGGTTATTGGTTATTTTTAATCATTTTAATTGCATGATATAATAATTTACATATTCAGTAAATTACATACACCAATATTTGGTAAGAAAATGAAGCATATTTAAGACGATACAGTATATGGAAAGCACAATAAAGGAGGGATTTTTATTTTTTTGCATTTAGTTATTAATCAAATTTAAGACAACAGCTGAAAGAACTTAAAAATCTAAACGCATAATGTGGCCTTGAATTTGTACCTTACTCAACCTTTTTCTCAGTTCAAATTAGTGGTGTCTAATAATTCTGCACATTTTTGATCATTTGTTTTAGATACACTGAAGTCTCATGCTGTCTGAGAAACATAATTCCTTACACTTTGTGTTGTGTTTGCTGAGCTTTATCATTGCCTCTTACCTCTCTTTGGAAAAAAAGGATTTGTGATTTGTTACTAAATAATAGACTCAGTGTTAATTGTACACCCCATTTTAGTTCCACAGAAAAACCTTTGAAATCTCATATGGGTTACTCAAATTAACATGTAATATGACGCAGATGTGGGTTTTTGCTGCATCACTGGAGCACTGATCCTTAATGATCCTTATATACTGTACACAGCTTGCATATAGCATTTGCATTGTTTATTAATTACATTTTTTTGTTTTTGCATTTCAGAGATATATTTCTGCTTATCAAAGTCTTCAAGTTTAAATAAAACCCATTTAAGCTATTAGCTAAAAGAAAAGGCAATTCTTTATTTATGTCATATGTATCACTTCTTAATTTAATAAATTATCAAATCAAATGGTGTCATATAAAACATTTTTTTTTTTAAATAAAAAGCAACTATTATTAAAGGTGGAGTGTTTATATAAATAAAACATTATAATTAAGAAACATAATAATTATCTCATTCACATTAATTTATCATGCAGCTTTGTTAATTTGTTTCTTTCTATACTTAAACCTGGCCAGGAAATTGAATATAGTTAGGATTAATATTTGAGTACAGTTCCTCCCTGTAAGGACTTAAAGCAGACATTATTTTCTTGTTATCACTAGTGATTATGTTCATTCATAATGTGTGTCATGAGAGCTCTTACCCTTATTCCAAAGAATTAGCAATCAGGCGCATTTTTAATCAGAGGGCACTTGGAACAGCAACCCCTCTGAAGCCAATCAAATATCCCTCATAACACTTGCAGGCACAAAATGCACATCCATAATGAACCACATGTCAGGACAAATTATATAAATATATAGATTACAGTCTAAAAAAGAAATTATTTTCTTTCAGGTAAAAAAAAACTAATTAAATTGTGAAGCGATGACAAATAGTCCGGCAGTGGTTGACCACGTGAGTCATGATCATTTGCATACAGATTTCCTCTTGGTTTGAGTCTGATTGTTTGGTTGTTCTGAATGAAAAGGAACCAGCGTGTTTATACAGCATGACAGATGACGGAAACCTCCTGGGGAACGGGGTTATCAGAACAGCCCACATGAGGAAAGAGGATCATGGCAGTAACTGCGAGAGCATTAGCCGAGTGTAATCCCCCTGTGTGATGGGAGCTCTTACCCTGGCAACATCCTGAAGTGCCTGACAAACTCATCCCTGGTGGGAGTTCTGTGACTTTCCCTCTGCTCTCCCCTCATCGGTCAGCTTGAATTTATTCTTTGGTTTATATTCCCATAATGGTTTTACTTGACAAACTCATGTTCTTCTTGTCATTGACTTGCTTTTGACCCAGTGGTTGGGTTGCTATTTAACCCAAACTGCTGGGTCAAAGCAACCCAGTTGCTGGTTCTGTCCATATTTTGTCCAGCATTTTGTGTAGGAAGTTTGTAAGGCATTCTTGTTTGCAAAGCAGCTGCAAAACTTAAAGTGTGCTGTGAAAAGCACTATACAAACAAATTAAAATATTTTTTCATGTACTTGCAGTCAGTTGTTCGGACACACACGACTAAATTGTTTTTTTTTAGCTTCTGATCTCAAAGTGTATGGTTTCGTGCTGGAATTTCTTTGTAGCTTTTATACTATTGATAAAAATTTGCCGGTCAGTAAGATTTTTATTTATACTTTTACATTTTTTTTTAAAGAAATTCATACTTTTATTCTGACCGCATTATATTGATCAAAAGCAAAGTAAACCAGATTTGAATGAATGAATGACGTCTTTATATAGCGCTTTACTGTGTATTGCCATATTCCCAAAGCACTTTACAATCTTGTTGGGGTTGGGGGCCCATCCACCACCAGTGTGCAGCATCCACCTGGATGAAGCGACGGCAGCCACAGGACAACGGTGCCAGCGCGCTCTCACCACATACCAGCTACAGGTGGAGAGGAGAGAGAGATACAGCCAATCAATGGATGGGGATTATTGGTTGGCCATGGCCATTGAAAATTTGGCCAGGACAAACTCATTACGATGAGTGTCATGGGATTTTTAATGACCACAGAGAGTCAGGAGCTCAGTTTAACATCTCATCCGAAAGACGGTACTCTATTGACAGTGTAGTTTCCCCGTCAACATGGGGCATTAAGACCCACACAGACCACAAGGTGAGCAGCCCCTGCTGGCCTCTCTAACACCTCTACCAACAGCAACCTAGTATTCCCAGGAGGTCTCCCATCCAAGTACTGACCAGGCTCAACCCTGCTTAGCTTCAGTGGGCAACCAGGCTTGGGCTGCAGGGTGATATGGCTGTAAAGATCTCTGTTACACAATGTTCTTTTGAACTATCTCTTAATCAAAGAACAAAAATTATGATTATAGTTGTCCCATTGTCCCAATATTGCAAATATTCTCTTTTTTAATTACAGATTATATATACATATATATTATTTGACAATATTTCTTTGTTTTATTCACCCAGGATTAAATTACATTTTAAACTATGGAAAATATGGTTAGAGTTTAATATTACTGATTTTATTTTTGATTAATGCAGCTTATCCTATATAACAAATTAAATACATATAATTATCTTTGTCTTTTTTTTATATAATAGAATTTAATATAACTTTTAATATAAAATAATTTAGTTGTGTTTTTTTAATGTTTTTTGTCAACAGCAAATGCATCTGTTTGTGTAGTTTTATAGTTTATATGACATCACTATATATATTTAACATGTGGAAAATATTATGCAGATAAAGTACTGGCATGTTCGTCTGAAAAATTATTTTATTTTAACAGTGTCATAGACCCTATGGTATGGCTATTTCCTTAAGTCAAAAAATCTAGTTTTAGAAGTTTTGAAAATTACATGTGATCAAGGAACGTTTGTCCATCTGTGTAAAATTCAACACGGCATCCTGCCGAGGGTCTACTGGAAATATATTTGATGGCTATTTCATAACATGTAGTGGTAATATGGGTTATTAAAACTGACCTACACATAACACAAATTTCCTGTGCAGTTATTGCAATCATAATCATTTAAAACACACCGGTGAAGTCATCAAAGAATGAGCATCATACTGAGCAGTGCAGTCATCTCCCATAAGCAATGAGGAGGAGTTCAGAAGTGGAACCAAAGCACTCTAATGATAAGCAGAGAGTCGCATATCTGAACGCTAACCTTGTCATTTAGTCTTGCAGTCCAGACTGAGTAGCCCACAAATGGGCTATTCTCCTTCCAACACAGCGGCAAGTCAGAGCACTCCCTATTTCACAAATGCCACAGCTGAGATAAAAGCACTTTTGTGTCTGAATTTCTTTTATGCATGTTTGAAATATTAGAGGCAGCCTCGTAACGGACAAGCTCCTGTCATTATACATCTTTCAAATGGTTCCGGCTACTGAGCCATTTGTCTCCATGAGTGCACGATGGCTCATCCATTTTAGTTTTTATTTCCTCGTTTCAGCACCACAGCTCGAACTATGAAATTTGAAAGGGCATCATGACCATTTCTGGGGCCTAGATATACACCCTTGATTAAAGAAAGAAAAGAAAGAAAGATATAGACACCCTTTGAGAATTCTGAGGTATTTAAAGTTTTGCTGAAAGAAATAGCTCTGATCAAACTTTTTTCAGCCATGGCTGATTTGAACGGTTTCCATATTCCCTAAGGCTTATATCTCTCAACAACTTTTTAGCTCTGTTAAATTTACAGCACAAACTGGCAGCGATGGCTGCCAGAATTCCTCTGTAAAAAATACAGTGACACTGTTTCAGGCATTACAGAATGGCATTTTGGTGTTTGAACTGGACCTGAATTTCAATAACTTATATAATATCAACCTATAAAGTTATTTTTCCATCTTTTCTGTAACCTTGTTATATTAATGTTATTATTAACTACAAATTGTATTGATTTTACTTCAAATAAAATTAATTATATAGCATACAATTACACAAGAACACAGGGACATTTGGAAACAAGAATTATTGTTTTTCACCATAAATTGTACTTTTAAGTGCAAAACATTAATCATTAATTACTTTAAGCAAAAATATAGTACTATAGTGAAATATTATTTCAACTTAAAACACTGCTTTACATTTTAATATATTTTTAAAAAAAATCATTTATTCCCGTGATGACAAAGCACAATTTGCAGCAGTCATTACTCCGGTCTTTAATGTTTAATCCTTCAGAAATGATTGATTTGGTGCATAAGAAAAACGTATTATCCTCAATGTTGAAAAAACCTGTTTAACAAACTTCATTAATATTTTTGATGAATAGTAATTTAACTTAGCAGTACAAATAGAAATAAAAACATTTTATAAAACCATAAATGTCTGTCATTTTCAATTAATTTAATGCATTCATGCTAAGGTCTACAAAAAAAAAAAATCCCCAAATTGTTGTCTGTTAAATGTCTACAAATACACACATTTTCACTGTATCCTTTTCAAGCTTATTGTAAAGTTAAAATTACTCCCATTTTTTACAAAACAGAGGAAAGCAGGTACAGCACCCAAGGCTTTTTTATTGATGATCGTAACCCAAACAATCTACCCAGCCACTCTGCAACGTGTGAAGCATTGTAAACACCGAATACACATTATATAGATGAATTCTTTATAGCTTTGAATACATTATCTCTGTGCTAATAGTATCATTAGAATAGCTGGAATGCTGCCACCTTGTTATTCAGACATTTGCTCATGGAACGGATGACAAATAGACCGTTCCGACAAGTGCATTTTATACTCGTAAGCTGCCACATGCGATGCTGTGGCTCCACTCCTTTGGACTATTCCTTCGAAACCTTGGCCGTTTTTTCCTTGTAAATCAATAAAGTGGTGCGATTAAGCTTTAGAGGAGAAAACGACTGTGGAGGCCATGAGCGCAGGTACAGCCTTCCTTGTGTGCTTTTTAAGTGTTTTGTTCTTGTGAGACAGGTACCGCAACCCACTGAACACCAGCCTAAACAGATTAAAGTATGTCCATAAATTATAAAGAAGACAGAACATCTAAAAGTGCTTCAGTGCTTTCCAGCATAAAATGATGTACCTCTATAATGGCATTCCCAATGGATGGCACATCAAGAGCCTCAGCAGATGATGCCAGCTCAGTTATAATTCAGCCACACACTTTACTTACGAACCAGAGCTAACATTCTAAACATGTTCAAAGAAGAAATTCAACTTTTCATTTTCCCCAAATCCCACCTTTTGTAGAAATGCACGTAGCTACCCTTGCCGAGACACACAAAAAAAAAAAATAGCAATTTCAAAGGAAAGAGGGAGTAAGACGATACTGGTGTTTCTGGGAACGAGAGTTGTTTATGCTATTGTAACAGGTATTTATTAGACTGTAACCTTGAGCTCTATATGACTCATTTGAAGATGCTGCCCTAAAACACCAAAACAGTATTCAGCAGGGTATGTAAGCTCCTCTTCTCTGCCTCTAGATCGTATATTATACTGTGCCGTCTTTTGGAAATAATAGACTGGAATAGCAAATTATGCGCTTGTGTGAATGTGCACAACATCTAGAGACTGAGAGGCAGTGCCCCGTCGTCCATCTTGACAAATGAGCTCAAATTGGTCTGCTACAGGAATCATAATTGCAGAGTTTGCATGGCTCTGCTTGACTCTTTTGCTGCATTTTATTTCCACCATTAGGAATATTCTCAGAGTGGATGAACCCTGTATTGTGGGTAAGTCTTGTGGACTGACAGCTACTGGCCCGGCATAGGCATCAGCGAACAGAATCAGACACTCCAGAGAGGAAGCGCTTTTATGGTAGATCAGGGTTTCCAGCCTCTCTCATTTAGCACATCCTGTCAGCTGGCACTAGCTGTAAGAGTGATAGCTTCATTTCGTGTTTTAAGGGATGGAGCAATTTTGGATTGCACGTGTACAGCCGCTAGCAAGCGAAAAAATACAGGGGTAGAGCCAAGCACAAATCAGACACCCTGCAAAAAGCCAAACATTCTCTCGTAAGTCATCTTTGAATCCTGATTTTGCATTTTCCCAGAGATTTTGTATACATTTATTTATTTTGCACTGATGCTGTTCTTACATTCTCAGGAGACTCAATTTTAGAGGGTAATCATTAACATATTATTCAAAGGCATTACTACATGTTGAACATCATCTCAGATGATCATTCTAAATCATTCAAGTAATATTAACACATAAGCGTCACCCCGAAGTTGAAGTTATGGCTAGGAAATGCAGGATTTCTTTAAGCCCAGAGTTTTTAAGTTGGGGGCATGTCAATTAAAGGTAGATTTGATACAGATGCAGAATCTATTAATGCTAATTTTGTTGGAATTAACTAGTTTTATGGTAAATGAATGTTCTTAGTTCTGTACAAATCTAAGTTGAGTGTATAAAATATCATATATTGTATAATTTGCTTACAGCATCTTCATAATTTAAATAAAACACAACAGCACAAACACACCTTGTGTATTATTAATCATTATTAAATTTTAAGCAGAAAAGGTACAATGCCACTGTGCTCTGATCAAGATTACGTGAACGTGATGTTGTGATGATGTTAAAATGAACTTTCGAGGAAGACTTGAACACACCAATATAAACTATGACAAAAACAATCTGTTGACATGCGATAAGACTATAAAACTAGAATATGGTCATGGATAATATGGTCTTGAGACATAATTTCTGACTTTTAATTACAGTCTTTGGTATCTTGGTAAATCAGAAAGTTATGTGAAACATTATTTTCTTAGGAGAACATATAAATCTTTTTTCCATGTCATCTCAGTGTTATCTACGTGAAACAGCTGATATATTAAATAGATCTCATTTGTGATTTTTCATGCGTAATGCCCTAAGTACAACCAAAAGCCTGAGGAAACTGATGATTTAATGATTTCTGACTCTGTTTTTTTTTTTTAAAATGTCACCTTGAGAGATAGACACTCCTTTCCTTCCTCACCCCAATGAAGTTTATCGTGACTGTGACACTAAAGCTAAGGGATACCAGATTATGAGAAATATCAGAATATTCACATTCACAATCAAATTCATTGCTCATCCAGAGAACAAGCCTGATAACGTTATTGTCACCGAAGGAAGACCAATAAAAAATGTCCATTGTCTGGCAAAAATGGCAGAGAAATTAAGTAAGGTCAGAATGATTCACTAAATACTTCAAAATTGTGTCTTTTTGTATATACTGCAATTCTCCCTCCAAGGATTAGGCTAATTGCCACCATATGTATCAGGTAGGTGGATTGTTCAGTGTGTTAAACGTGTAGCTCTATGACCACACATAATATTTTACCTACAAACACTTTATACTAACTGTCAAGCCCTGATGATTACTCACACCAGTGAGAGTGATGCTATCCGATAAACATTTATCAAAGCTGAGTCTAGGTTGGAGTATTAGGCTATCTCTCACAGATCTTATATTTTATCAAATCTTCCTTCCCAGCGTCTCACCGAGTAAGAGAATTTGCTGAGCAATATTTTACAATTGATTGCGTTTACCTTGGCAAAAGGCGATATGATTCACGGAAACACATTTTGCATTGATTTTACATCACTTCAGTGATTCAATTGTAATGTAAATAGACTAAGCACTCGTAGCAAACAGAATGGCAATGGGAGACCACAAAATGTGAGATATCCAATGCATATACACTGTTTTTTGGTTTTAAGCAAATATGAAATTCAATCCACTGCTCATTATTTCTTCTGTGGCTTTACTTAAATGCCATAAATATTATTATTGCTTGTCAGTTCTTTGTTTTAGTGTTTACAGTGGTCGCTGAGCTGTGGTTTCCCTGCAGGGGAGGCTGTAATTCATGGCAAGTGAGGCATGATGTTATCAACAGTGGATAAAGTAAGCAAAGACTAGATATATGACATCAGTGAAAGATGTTAGGATAGCCACGAGTACATCTCAGCAGACAAACCACAAATAACATTTTTCACATGATTCTGTTTACGGGGCAGATTCTGCAGTCTCTCCACTAAAATGAAGATGTTTTCTTCTTCAAATAGTAGAACGATAGATATAGCAGAAAGAAATTTGGGATAGTATACTATTTGAACAAAGACCATGGTAAATTGTTCATTATTAGATGAATGAACAAACGGGAAAAAAAAAAAATTAAGGAACTGAATTATAGACATTTAGAAATCTTATCTTATTATGGTTTTAGGAATAATCATTTTAGAAACTATAGTATGGGCAAAAGCTACCACATTAAGTGCAGCGTTGTACTTTTTAGTAAAAAGTAAGTTAAAGAATGAGAAAAACAAAAACATTTTGAAAGCTTAACTCATTACATTTATAATAGTTTTAGTAAAATTAACTTTAAAACCAGACTATTACATTTTTGTAAGGGTACTGGGACTCCTCTGCTGACCGAAAAAGAGCTCCTTTAAAGTCACAGCAGGTTCCTTTTAACATGCAGAGGGTTTGTCTTGGTAAACATTGCTCAATCACTCTTCCTAAATAGCAAGGACCATTATCATAATCATCACTGCTGTTAGCAGCTAGGTGCTCCTGCAAATGATGACAAATAGAGAGCTAGAATTAGAGAGGTCTGGGGTTGTTCTCGGAGGTCAGGACAGGGTTTAAACAATCGAGACACATTCATTTAAGAAACGGTCTCTTTTCTCTCCCTGATCGTTTTCTTGGGAATGAAAGTGTTTGGTTTTTTTTCTGTGGCTATGGAAGTGCATTTATTTCCTGTTCTCAATGGGATCTCAATATGTTAGTAATTAGCATAATGCACCCCAAAACATCTCCGTATAAGGGCTTTTCATTCAGATTTTCCTGTATAACCATTCGTCTTCCATCGAAAATGTATCTTAGCCTTGCTTTCTAAAGAGGCAGTCTTATAAAGATCTTTGACAAGTATATTATTTTCAAAACCCATTTTCACCTTACACATTGGCTTAGATGTGATCATTTTAAATTTATAATAATTAATAAAAACATGTAGTCGCCAATGTAGACAGTCAAATTTAGTTGTGTGTATTAGATGGACACTTTACTACCCCATGAGGCCATGGGAGAGGAAGTGGCAGAAGTTGTAGAGATGTACAGTAGCATGTTCAAATTTCATTTATACTACCTGCCTATATTATATGGAGCATAACTGGAACACTTCACAATAAGGTGTCATTTGTTAACATTAATTAATGTATTAACTAACATGAACAAACAGTGAACAATACACATCTTTGTTAACATTAGTTAATAAAAACACAACTATTCATCGTTCACATTGCATTAACTAATTTAACAAATACAACTTGTGATTTTTATAATGCATTGGTAAATTTTGAAATGACCATTAAGTAGGATTAATAGATGATAACCTTATTGTAAAGTGTTACCAGAATAACTATAGCAAAGTAAGTTTCAAACCAAATTTAGTAGGCCTACATACTACACAGTATGCAATTTCAGCTAAAGATTCATCACATCAAAATTATTATGCATATAGAGCGGTGGTTTCAACAGCTTGAGTCCTATTTGCAGTATTTTACATGTAAACTTGTACTTCAAAACGATATATTTTTGGTTGTTTCACTCCTAATTCTCAAAAGTAACCTCACTTTATGAAAACAAAAAGTCCTACCTACTGAAAGCACATTTTGTGACTGCATGTGGTGTCAAACTCTTTCAAAACAGCCTCCGTGTCTCCATTCAGTCTTTTGTCAGTCACTCTTGAGATTAGTCTTCAAGCGATTTCGGGAAGCAAATGTTGATATTTTAAATCACCAAAACACGGTCTTGCCCACTGATCTATAATAGAAAACATATTATATCACTGGTCTCGTTCCTATTTTTGTAACTCCGCCCCATACATAAGTAGTTTTTGCAGCCCAGGCAACGATTAGATTTGTAAAACAAAGCAGAACAATATATATATATATATATATATATATATATATATACAGAGATCCCAAATAAACAACTGCTTCTAT
>JAUMHR010000056.1:15785188-15797692 GCA_032361145.1 Enteromius fasciolatus
TGGGATGGCACTTCAGTTCATAGAATGAGTAAAGGCAGGTGAGCGAATACTTTTGGTAATATAGTGTATCTAAGGCATGCTGCCATCTGCAAGTTTAGAAGATGTTTGTATTCAAGAGTGAAACCCACAGAACCCAACCTCACCTGTTGATCTATGCAATGTGATGTTACATAACCCACTGGTATTGTTTTGTCAATTGCTATGGATATGTCAATACAGTAGCTAATTCTGCCATGTTATTGTTTGCTCTGTTTGGACCCATTTTATGGGGCTTGGAAATTATATTGAATGTTCCATTCATGAAGAAAATTAGGTGATTGAGCAGGCCCAAGGGAGCATTTTGGCAACCGACTGAATTTAACTGCAGAACTTGGGTGCTTAGCGCTTTCGCTGTCGGAGGAGAAAATAAACTGAATGCGATTATTCAATAACAGCTGCCAGTGTCACCATTTGAGGATGAACTTCTAATTTTGTAATTTCTGCAAAACCTTCATTGCTGTGTTACCATGAGAACAATAATAATGCAGAAGCTGTAATCGTTTTGGTCCTGGGGACCATTAATGTAATGAGACACAGTGAGAATAGCAGAAAAACAAGCAAACTGAAGTGGAGAGCTTGTATTATGCAGTTGTGTGTTCGAAATTTATTTGTACAGTTTGTACTTTAGTTAGGATAAGATACACTTAACTGGTCATTCCACAGAATTGGTTACTCTTCTGGTGTTGAAAGGTGTTTGTGAATGCTCTTTGTGAATCAGACAAAGAATGTCTTTAAAAGTTAATCAATTGCATTGTGCCATTTTCTGCTAAATTAAAGTCGGGATAAACTGTAGCTTTGCCTTTAAAAAAAAGTAACAAGGTTATAGCCCATTTAGTTAGTATTGCTAGCTATGTGTTAAAGATAACAAAACTACAATTTGTTTATTAGAAAGACAATTTAATGTTGATATTTATACAGTTTTCAGTTATTAGTCATGGTAGCATAGTGGATATTTTAAGATCGCCACCTACTGACGAAATGAAAATATAAGATAAAATGATAAATATATTCAAGCTTGTCCTTGAAGAGTTTATAAGCTGAAAAAAAAAATGTACAATTTTACTTCAATGCAATTTGTGGGGCACATAACCTGACCTTGCAACACAATTTCAAATATTTATAGAGGGGGATCCTGCATTCTCGTATAAATAAAATGGGTTTATGACAACACAAAATAAAAGTTAGTGTCATGTGTTTACACATGTTCACAAAAGACCTAGAAGGCACTGATAATAATGACTGCTCAGCTAACTATCAAATACAGTAATGCAGTGGCCCCTATGGGTTACCTTCTGCACAACAATTTTGCTTATTTCTCTAGTCTCAGATTACAATTACCATTAAAGTGTTCCTAAAATCCGCTGTTAGCGACTGGTCTCGATTCGATGACTTCTTTCTATTTACGAAGGAAAGCGCTGATAAGAGTAGCAAAAGATTTCCTAAGGTCCAGAGGGACTGTCCTGTTGCACGTTTCGTAAAATTGTTCATGATTAGAAAAGCAACGAGACGGCTTGAGCTCGATTCAGTGCAGAATTAAGCGCTGTCCGTGGTCCTGAACTCCGGATCCGGCGCTGTCCGCGGTGCTGAACTCACTGAGGCGACCTATTGAAGATGAAACGCTCCTCTGTTCTCATTCCTCTCCGCACTCAACTTAGTAGCGGTGTCTCAGACGATGCTTTTCTGTCTGCTCTGGCGGCGCGAGCATCTTCAATGTAGATAAACTTACTTTCGCACTGGGGAACGTAATGATATCGAATCTATTCTCGTTTATTAACTTGACATCAAATTGTTTTCTCGGCGGAGGTGCCAAGGTCCAAATGGCGTTATACTGTTTCACCTGCAGTATTTGGGAGTTGATTTAAATGCCGCGGATGACTAGATGATCACGAGAAGGAAGTGCATTTTGTACAGATGTTTTGGGTCTTTTTTCCTTCCTTTTTCATTTTCTGAGAGGTCACTTAATGATCGGGGAAGGATAATTGCGTTTCTGGATATGTCATTTCTGAAGTGGGCTTGATCAGCTTTCATCTGTGAACATTATAGACATTCGGATTATCTGTTCTGTTGGAGTAAGCAATTTTTCTCGAATTGGAATGATTTTTGTGGTCTTATCATCACGAAGGTGCACTTGCTCGCTTGATTTCGATTCAAACAAAGTGGAACCAGACATTTCAACGCGGTAAGTCGAGTCCAGCCACTTGGTTAAAATGCATTCGTGCTCATTGCAATACTTCAGTGCAATTACAATTATGTGCACGATAATATTTATTTATAATAAATACTAAACTGCATTTTTTTTTTACATTCAGTGCAGGCAGTCTTTGCACAGATGTATTGAGCATGCCAGAGGCAGTCATTTTTTATAGACTAGACGTATTGTCAATTCTAGACTATCTTTCAGTGTAAAAAAGAAACTCTTTCGTTGAAGTGCTTTCCTCTGCCAGCTCCTCTGCTTTTCTAAGTGCAGAATCTCACACTACCGTGCCGTTTTATGGTTAATTTCTCGTGCTTTCACGAGTGAAGAGGCATTTGGACCGAAGCCCATTACGCACTCGTTAATGACACAGAAACCGTGTCGTTTCTCCAGGGCTCTTGGAGTAGATGAAATTCAGAGCGTAGAAATGCACTGACATGGTCAATGCACACCTATCTCCAGTGCTATGTGGGGTTAGGAGCTGGAGAGCTACCTGTTGTCCCTGGGAAATAGGCATCCTGGCTAACTTTGTTGTGCACGGTCTATGATGCCTGTGCTTATCCGTTTTGTTTTTTTGTTGTTGTTGATATACCTACTTTGTTCTGTGGGGATTGTTTTCTCGTACAAGCGCTTTTAAAGTGATATCTTCACCACCTCCTGATAAAGAGTTTACTAATACCAGAGCCAAAACATAATCTAGGAGGGAAACATACCTCGTTTATATGAGCTGACTCTTCATTAATCTGTGGGTATCTTCGGTGCATTCCAAGGAAACAAATGGCAGATCTTATCAGAGATTAACCAGTATGGGAGCCCGGGGAGTGCTGTAACATTGGGTGAGTTGTAACACCATCCATTTAACCAATTAGAAATGAGCTACACGAATGAAATCACTAACATGCATGATCACCATCCTCACGAGAAGACAGTAGAAGTTTCAAACAAGGGGAGAAAAAAATGTCACACGCAAAATGTCAGGTATACAAGTTGATTTGCAAAAACCAAATATCCCCTGAACCAGCTCATTCAGATGATTCTATTTTATATTTATTTTGCTCTCTGCATGTTTTATATGACTAGATGGGGAGGGAAGGAAGAAGGATATACAGTCATCTTTAACAAATCCTAGTATTTAATTAAAAATTATTTCAATCGCCAATATACAAATAAATTATTATTGAATTAAAGTATTTTGACTAGCACAACAAATTCATACACAATATTTAAAACAGTAGTACAAAGCAGCACAAAATGGTACTCAATGTACTTGACACCAATAGTTTGCTGCAGGTTTGTCATTTATCTCTAAACTGCTCTACTTCATAACAAAGAAAGACAAAACACACATTGTTACAACACTCCCCATATACATGGTTACTTTTTGCAACAAATTGTGCTTTGATCATCAATTTATAGTGTGACTATCTTAACGGTTAACATGAAGAAAATGCATGTTCAGTTATCAAGCTACGGGTTGTTTACATTTCTTTCAGTGTCCTATTTGCAGCATGGAGACTTACAACTTAAGGGACCTGAGACACTCTCCTTGAATGCGTCAGACTGCCGCGGCGAAGAATGGGCCCTTTTCTCCCGGCGATTTGCGTCGTGCTGCTCGCCCTGAACGCCGCTGTCTCGCCGGCCTCTGTCGGCCCTGAGGACTATCCCGCCACCGACGAGGCCGAGAGAACTGCCAACAATGACATCATTTTCGATGACTACCGAGGGAAAGGCTGCGTGGATGACAGTGGCTTCGTGTACAAGCTCGGGGAACGCTTCTTCCCGGGCCACTCGAACTGCCCGTGCGTGTGTACGGAGGACGGACCTGTCTGCGACCAACCTGAGTGCCCTAAAATACACCCCAAGTGTACCAAGGTGGAACACAACGGCTGTTGCCCCGAATGCAAGGAGGTCAAAAACTTCTGTGAATACAGAGGGAAGACTTACAAAATCCTGGAGGAGTTCAAGGTAGGATCCCGCTGCCTCCCAATTACCAGAATAATTATTCTATGCACGAATATGGGGCTATTTTATTAATTTATTATTGCATTGTGTATCCCACACGCCTGTGGTTAAATATTAGGTTTGTTTTGTACTTCAGCTGACACCTCAACCATGTAGACTCCAGCGGAGAATTACATGGGCGTACAATGTGGGAGCCTTCCATTATTCTCAAATTGTGGCTGGATAGTACTTTTAAATTTAATAATCAAGCCTGGAAGTTGCACAAATATCCCTCAAGACAGCATTTATGACAATATATTTAAAATTCTGGCATCATATGTCAAAATCAGACATTCAAGACCACATATAAAGTTTTGCACCACTTTGTCCTTAAATATATGCGTTTGCATGGGTGGGTCAGTGCATGAGTGCAGTATTGGATATTGTGGGATAGTTATGCTTGTTTTACTCTTAGAGGCTCATCATGATAAGCCCTATCCATCACTATCAACTGTAATTTGATTAGAGCTATGCCTCAGAAACAATCCACTTGACAAAGCAATCCATTTGAAACTAGTGTGCATTTTCTCTTGATTTTAGATTCAAGTTATTTATATTGATTGGAAGAAGAAAGCAAACCCATCAATCATACAACAAAGCACTGAAGCATTCTCAAAAAGACCCATCAGCCATAGATAGATACATGAATGTTGTGCTGCATGACGAACCATTCAGCCAACTTGAGATTCATAAGACGTAGAACGGACAAATAAATCATGCATTGGTATTTCATAATGGCTTTATCAGGCCTAAGATGTTGTAAGCTATGTGCTGTTATGCCTCATATCAGCAGAGGACATGTTTAACAGAAGCCGCCTATTAAGCAGTTGCAAGTATTAGATATTTATCTAAAAATATTTACTGCATATAATACATACCTAACATCAACAGGACCCTTTGGTTTACTTCGGCCTATTTCCACTGGCAGGGTTACAAACAGTAGGTCGTGCATATTTCATTTTCATATCTCTCAGAAGTATTCATGTCAGAGAATTGAAACCTGCTACAACAGGAAAGCAACTGATGAGATAAAAAAGTAAAAAAAAAAGTTTTACTTTCACCCACAAAGCTCATTTCCAGGGTAAACGTGGGCTGTTTCAGCAAGTGCAAACTCTTATATAAGTTTTAGGTGTCAACAAAGGGCAAAGCAATAAATCATCACGCACAAAATTAGTCTTTGGAATCCACCTCGCAAGTGCACCTTTTAGATTGTTTCCATTTACAGATTTCATCTCTCCTAACAACTCAAATTGTGTACTCTTCAGTAAATACGAATATAAATATTAATGCATTTTAATACATTGTGACATTGATATTTATTAAATGAATCAATATTTAGTTATAAAGATTGACGGCACTGGGCAAAATCCTATTTTCAAAAGATTTTTTGGGTAAACACAATATATGAAGTAGAAAGAACAGACCATAAGAAATGTTCTTTGATGTTTCAGATATTTTATACTTCACTGGCCACATTGCTAATTATGTATTTAATCTTAGCAGCAATTCTTTGGATCTTTTTCATGGCTTCGCACTGCCTGTATCTTGGATTCTCTCTCTCTAGAGAACAAGATATCGTTAGCATTCATCTCATGCTTACATCTGATTCATTGAGTGTAATCTTGCGATAATGTAAATTCGGGCCTTTTTAGGCAACCTGTCTGCTGACATTAAATGTATTGCAAAGATTATTATCTTAGACTGTATTACCAGTAGATCAAAACCCGAACAATGTTTAATATCAGGATTACAGTGGGGTGGAAGGTCTCTTTAATTCAGACTCACACTGGGTGATGAATTTTCCAATCCAGCACCATCTGATATATTATCACTCACCAGTTCTGTTGTATCAACATGGGGCTGGCCAGCTTCAGAGCTGCTTTTTGACAAAATCAGCATTTTATTGGAATACACAGTATTTCCTTTGAGGTGTCAAGCTGTTTTCAGTTTCACATTCGTTGGCCACATCTCTAAATAAATAAAGACAAAGAGTATTTAATTTATTAGAAGTCCAACTAATGCCAATCAAATTAGGATCTACAAAAGGCTAGAGCACTTCATTTAGGCACCAACATCTAAGGAAACTTTTTGTGGCTAGCAAGGAGGTTAAATTACATAATTGGCCCTCAGAAAGAGTCCCAAAGTCAAGCAGTTCTTTTTAATTAGGGTCTCATAGACTTTTAAATTTAATCCATCTTTGTTAGGTGCCAGATTAGCCCTGTTTTGATGCAAGCGCATGTTTCAGATATTTGCCCATGTAAGTCTGTGTATAAAAGATCAGGTCCATCAATACTGCATGTTCTCTCCAACCTTGAATGGAAGGACAACTTACGATCTTTTATTACCTCTAAAACGGTTTATCTGGCTATTGATTACCTCCTCTCAAAAGACACCCTGATTGAAAACCCATAAACAAAGCCAAGCAATTCATAACTAGCAGAAATCCCCTTTTGATCAGTTTTCCGATCTGAATTTGACGTGCGCATTAAGCAAACGAGGCATCATCGCTCAATAGTGTCCAGTGAGATCTCTTTGAATTAAAAAGCAACTACTGAGGTCCAGCTGCGAATGGGAATCAAAGGGCATCACAACGCTTGATAGCTGATCCAATTAAGAGAAGCCGACAGGGTAACCTTTGGTGTGGGCTACATTGGCATTTCCTCAGCCGTTCTTTGGCGAGGACTGTATTTACTTGGCTCGGCAGGAGTGGGTGGAGCCCCACTGAGATATGAATCTTACACACGGAGAAGGCTTTTCACTGTAGAATGAGGCAGACCAATCAGTCAGTAGAGCTTTTTGTTGTTACTAATCACTGCAAATGACAGCTGAGTGACGGATTTCCAAATGAAAGACTTGAAGTGTATTATCAAAGCGATGCACGCTGACCCGTGTGTAACCCAGCTTGACCCGGACAGTTATGTGTCTTTTTAAATGTCACGGTTTCCGGGCTGAGTGTGATTGAAAGAGCTATAGGATTAATACCAACACAACAGAGTTAATCACAGCATGGCAATAGCTCTTCCAATACTTGTCTTACAATTACATTTACAATGTTTCAGTGAAAGTTCAGGAAGAGCATGGTCTTGTAATCTTGTCAGTCGAAAACTTTGAGAGAATAAACTAAAAAGGCCAATGACTTCACTGCTCTGGACCTGCACCTTTTCTCGCTGTGCTTTGTGAACTATAATTTGTGAACTACTTTAATCATTTAACAAATATAATATTTTTTCTAATATAAAAATACAAGCACAGCAGTTGCAAAAAGTACATTTATTACTATCACATACACTACGGTGCAAAAATGCGGGGTCAATAAGATATTAGTAAGGAAGCAACAAAATACAAGTGCTCAGCATAGCAGTGCGGATAGTTTTTTTTTTGTTAAATACTGTAAATTGCTACATGAATAGAACATACCATAACATAACATACTGTAACATAACATAACGGAACAGAACGGAATGGAGCGAGGATGCATTATATTAATCAGAATAGACAGTAAAGACATTTATTGCTGCAAAAGAGGTCTATTTCTAATAAATGCATGTTCTTTAGAAATTTCTATTCATCAAAGAATTCTTAAACTCAGGGCTAACAAAAATATAAAGCAGCACAACTTTTTTCAAAATTGATGATAATAATAGTTTCTTAAGCACCAAGATGGTATATTAGAATGATTTCTGAAGGATCACTATAACTATAGCGGGTATTCGCTTCTGAATATTCAGCTTTTCCATCACAGGAATATATGACCTTTTTAAATATATTAAAATAAAAAAATTGTAATAAGTTTTCACAGTATTACTGTATTACTATTACTGTGTTTGCTGTATTTTTGATCTTGTGGATATAAACAAATCTTACAACAACAACAAATCTTACTGACCCTAAGGAGAACTGGGACCGGTTATTATTTAAATAATTTTTCACAGATACATATTATTTGGTTTGATAGTTTGTAACTAATGTAGAAAGTGTCTAAATACATTTTGGTGTCGCTTAATTCCAAGAACAACATGCATGGCACTGGGAGTGGAACGAGATATAAAAACGCATGACTAAGTGGTTAATTGTGGTTACTTTTTTCGGGGCAGTTTATTGGGGTTCTGGGGGGTAGTGGTTCCTTTTCTGCTGTTGTGTTATATTCCCTAAGAGCTCTGAAACTTACCCTCAGTAGGTGTTTCACCTACAGGGTTCCCCAGCAGCCGTGGAAGGGAGCCACTCCACCACCACAACCCCAGCCACTGCTCAGCTGCAAGCAAGAGGCCGGAGCTATAGGGTGAGTTCAGATCCCAGGCAGAAAGACTAGGGCCGGGATGTGAGCTCTAAACGATCCCGTCTGTGCGCCTGGGATCACCAGAGAGGGGAATACCTGTGAGAGAGGGTGAGAAAAATGAAGATTTGAGGGAATGGCTTGTAGATTATACAAAAATATAAAAAAAAAAAATTTGACGTATCATTTTTTTAAGGTCTTATATCTGGGCACCTTCATTGGGTTTTCTTGCTGAATCCTCAAGCATTCAGAGAAAACACAGTTTTGTAAATGAATCAGATAACACTCTCGGTTCCTCAAGGTTTTGATCGGACTTGTCACGAACATCGCTCAGTGCTTAAACAATAGAACAGTGCACTGGCATCTCAGAACAGAAGCGGCAGTGCATTTTTCATGCTGAATATTCAAAATTCAAATTCCATCAAATAAAAGGCAGTGTCTATCACTGTCTAGAGACTGCAGCTTTATTAAAACAGATATGTAAAGTAATTGGTTTAGTACGTAAGCTTGTTTTCACTAAAGGACAGGAAAAAAAAAAATCTCATCTCACAATTTAGATATTTTTCTCGCAATTATGGAAAAAAAATATTTATAATTGTGATATGTAAACTTGGAATTACTTGGAAATTTGAGTTGACATCTTGCAGTTCTATGTCTCACTTTTCTCACTTTTAGGTTTTTTTTTTAATTGCAAGAAACAAAGTAGAAATTGAGATATAAACTCAGAATTGCAAAAAAAAAAGTCAGAATTGTGAGATAAAAATAAATGACATTTTATTTATTCTGTGGCAGAAACAGGCTTGCATAGTTTATTGATTAGAAATGTTTTAAGTATAACATATATCTCTCTTTTTCTCTCACATGCACATACACACAAAATAAGTTGCCCTCTCATCTGCATATGCTACAGTGAGCACTAATTAGTGGCTGTACTCGCAAACTCTGACACCTGTGAGAGGAAACAGCTAAAAAAAGCACCTGAAATGAATTGCTTAAATTGATTTTCCGATCCAACTGCCTGAGGAACAGCATGGTTTTAATTTAAAACACTGATTAAAAGCTAACAAGTAGGCCGGCAGAAACTGGAACTATTGAAATGGATTCAGAAAAGTTTAATCTCGTATTCCAATTGCTTCAAGCTGAAATCAGTGGTCACTTCAGTATCTTCATTTTCTCACCATCCTCTCTGTCTTGTATTCCCCAATCCTGTTGTTTTAACATAGTCACATAGGAATGCAACCTCTGCGACCCACCATGATCTTTAACATTTTCTGAAGGCATTTCGCATGAGCCTTTTAGTCACCCCCATGTCTGGAACTACATTTCCCAGAATGCTGTCAGAACGATGCAGCTCAGCATCTGTGCTTAAACTCATGAGGATCTGATGACTCAAGCTCAGTCCACATGAGCCATCAGTGGCACCATTAGTGAAAAAAAATTTGTTGTTTTTACCACTTTGGAGCCAGCATGCCCACACAATTCTATGGTGAGGCCCCATGGAGGAAATTCTGTCATTATTTACTCACTCTCATGGCATTCCAAACCCATAGTTTGGAATGTTTCCCAGTTTTTATTTTGTCTGTGGGAATTTCAGTTGAACCAAACAGTGACCATGTTTTCTGAAGTCCAATAAAAACTCAAAACACCATAGCAGAATGATGAAAGTTACTATTTGGATTTGTGTTATCAATAAACTACTGCTACCTTATTGGGCATGAGTCATATGGTGCTTTTATCGATCATTTTTTGTCCAGTTTTAGACTTGACTTATATGGCCACTTTAAACTTCTTTGTTATATTACAACTATTAGAACAACTTTTCATATTTTGTTGTATGAAATATATATAAGCATAGGTATAGAAAAAAACAAAAGTGAGTTAACAATGGCAGAAATTAAATGATGCTTTCTCAATGTGGCGTAAACGTATCTTTTCATTTCTACAGATCATGTCATAGACATTAACAATGCATATCTGCTGGAACATATAGACATTTAACCATCATTCTTCTCACACTTTGCAACTATTTATGTAAAAATCACAAACGCAGCCATTCAAAAGTTTGGGGCCAGGAAGATTTTTTGGTAATACTTCTGAATAGGGAACACTAATTCACTATTTTCCATTTTTTTCCCCAATTTGCTGCTTATTAATAGTTAGTAAGGTAGTTTAGGTATTGGGTAGGATTAGGGATGTAGAATAAGGCAAGAATATGTGCTTAATTAGTACTAATAAATGGCTAATATTCCAGTAATATTCAGGCTAATAAGCAACTAGTAAAGAGCTTCTAAAATAAAGTATTACCATTTTTTTTTTTTTTTGTCGTTTTGTTTATTTTTTACTTTTACTCAACAGGGATGTAGTAAACTGAACTATATTTACAGTAAAAAAAAAAAATTATAGTAATATAAAATATTCCTATTTCAAATGCTGTTATTTTGAACATTCTACTCAACAAAAAATCCAGAAAATTTGAATCTAGAAAAATATTAAGCAGCATGACATTCAACAGCTTCTTGAGGACCAAATTAGCATTTTAGAATGATGTCTGAAGGGTTGTGTGATGCTATTAGCTCCTGAAAAGCTCTTGAATCTTGGCTGATTTTGGAACAATGCAGACCCAGGCTAAAGAAGTCGTTGCCCACTGGAGCAGAAAAGAGTATGCTTCCTCACTCTGTGCAGTGTGACGAGATAAAATCATCAGTGTTAAACTGACTCATACAGCGTTGACGAATCTAAATGTAACTGGTCAGGTGTAAAATTAGCTAACTCGTCCTAATACTAAAGGCGTCTCCTCAGAAATGAAATCTTTTTAATCACATGAGCCATGAAGTAATCAATGTAATCGGACAACAGACCGAAAATGTCACAGATGTTCTTTTACACGTGTAACCCTGTGCAGAATATTGTGCTCATACAGTTGTCTGCCTTTCAATAAATGTTCAGACTGAGATCACTACTACCTGCAGAATGCCAAATACATTATTCAGGACTCTCTCTACACCAGTAGCGACTGCTTTAAGATTACAATGGAAGTACAACTTCTCGTATAGCCTTTTCCTATAAGTTAACTTTTTCCTAATGCTTATACAATTCTAAATGTTCTATTGTCTCTAGAACATTTATATATCTATACACACACACAGAGCATATATTAGATAGATCCATGTATCACTGTTATCACTATGTGCAGGATATCCTTGCTTTGTTTGCATGTTAATAAGAGACGAGAGACAAAGTAAATGAAACCACTATTGGTCACACATCAAAAAAAAGCCCCAGTTGCCTTGGAAGCAGTACAAGCATGCTCTCTGAAGTGAAGTGAACTGAAACATTTTGAATAATTAGTGGTAAGACCTATGCGTCAGTAATCTATCGAGCCATTCTATGAACAGAAAATAATAATAATAACATTTTAAACAGACTTTAAAATGTTTTTTTAGTGAAAAAGCAATAGTCACTTAAATTAGGGTGCATAAGCTCAAGTCTCAAGTAATTACAAAAATAAATACCAAACTGTTGATAAACTATTGAATCCAATATTTTGTAATTATTTAGCATAAGAAAAATGTATAAGCTTTATATTTGTAGAATACTGAGAATTAATTGGGAATACCACCCCCCCAGTTTCACAGACAAGGCTTAAGATAGTTCCAGCCTAAAATGCATGTTTGAGCTGTCTCAGATGAAAATATCTTACTTTGACATATCTTAAAACACGTCAGTGTCATTGTTCTGTGTTAAGATTACACAAAATTATTACACCTGTAATATTTTCTTATAAGGCATTTTTGTAAAAGTCGCTAACTAATTTAACTAATGCCTATTCCTGGCTTAAGCTAAGCCCCATTTGTGAAACCGGGCCCACAAGTGTGAAAAAAAAACATTTATAGTTATACCCTGTGTTAGTCCAGTGCTATAATATACAGGGTGGGCCATTTATATGGATACACCTTAATAAAATGGCCACCATGGTCACCACCCATCTTAAAAAGTT
>JAUMHR010000056.1:15815967-15828491 GCA_032361145.1 Enteromius fasciolatus
GCATTGTGAGCTGTAAGGTCTTATATAGACAGGTGTGTGGCTTTCCTAATCAAGTCCAATCAGTATAATCAAACACATGGACTCAAATGAAGGTGTAGAACCATCTCAAGGATGATCAGAAGAAATGGCCAGCACCCGAGTTAAATATCAGTGTCACAGCAAAGGGTATACTTAGGACATTTCAGTTTCTTTTTTTTTATAAATCTCCAAAAATGTCAACAATTCTATGTTTTTCTGTCAATATGGAGTGCTGTGTGCATTAATGAGGAAAAAAAATAACATGATTTTAGCAAATGGCTGCAATATATCAAAGAGTGAAAAATTAAAGGGGGTCTGGATATTATTCTGTAGCCACTGTATATATATATATATATATATACACACACACACACACACGCATTTGCTCAATGCCTTTGCTTAATCTTTAGGGTCTCGTCTCTCTCTAGCTCAATGTAGAAGCTAAGGCTTGTCCAATAAGTCAACAAATCATTAGGTCTCAACTGAAATAATGAACTGTAAAAGTCCATAAATAACATATATAGCCAAAGACAAACGATCACTAAATGCTCCCTAGAGTCTTATTCACACTAGACATTTAGTACAGCTCTGATCATATAAAAAAAAGATAAGGTCTAACACAGAGACAGGGCGATACTGAAGGAAGAGAGCGTGCGGATGAGTACACAAGCTGTCACACGCGAGACTGTAAAGCACTAAGCAGCAAACATGACCCACAGCTACAAGCAAAGCTCAGGCTTATGCGAGCGGGCGATCTTTTTGTTTCCATGGCTTCTGTTTCTCTTTTTGTCCTAAGCCTGCCCATCCCAATGGATGCAGGGCGCTCTGCTTTCTCAAATCACAGGATTTCTGAGCTAATCTGTCCTCTGCTATAGTTCTAAAATGATACATCTACTGTAGCACCAGAACATGAGCTTCAAAGCCCTGCGAGAAACTCATTCATTTAATTACTATACAATCTTAGTTTAATGATGTATGGCTGTGAAAATAAAACAAAACAACAAATCACATTAGTGGGTAAATCTCACAAAAATATGTCCAATCACATTTCAACTTAAAAACCGCTAAATGGAAATGAAGCCAATTTTGAGGCATTGTGTGCATTGTGGCAATTCTCCATAACCTATAGGAACCCTTCTTTGGCGAGTGCAATATATTTTCCATAAAATTATATTTTAATTAAACAAACACTTGACTAAATGACAAAATTACCATGAAATGACACAATGTTACATCTAAATGGTGCTAAAAATAGGTTTCATATTCTTTATGCAAAATCTTTCTTGATTTTGGGGTGAAATATGACCTGGACATGCTCTGACATTTGCCCTGAAGTATTCAAAGCCTCAGTCTGTATTGAAACAAAATGTGTCCTGGAATTGTTGTGTGGGATAAAAACTGTGTTTGTTTTTTATATATTAACCCTAAATGTTCATTAAACTGGACAGCTGTTTATTGTTTTGGAAGCATATCACACATAATTGGACATCATGAGAGATATTAGTGAATTGATTATTTATTGACTGAAAGTCAGCTGTGGCACTTAAAACTCCCATCTGTCCTGATGTATTTTTTTTCCCCCAACACTGTTCCCTTTTGACAATCACGTGGAATTCACAATGGCCAGGCCTGATGACGTGGAATACATCTCATTTGTACTTTTTCACAGTGTCCTGATACATAAGCTACAGTACGTCCACTGAAGGAAGGACCGGCTTCATCCGTGAAGAACTTGTGTTTTGCATCATGCTTCTAAAAAGACCTGATTCTTTGTGCACATGGCCTTCAATGTCTGTCAATGTCTCCGCCATTCACTGTCAGTTTTGTAAAAGTGAACCATTGCTCTTTTTTTTGAGACACTGACTAACTGTAGCTGGAAGCTGTGAAGATTGTTCTTTTTCTAAACAAAACTGTTATATGAACTTGTGCCTGAAAACAAACAAACTGCATCTATAATGGAAGAGGAAAAAAATACTGTTAAACAATCAGCTTTTCTTACTGACGGGCACTGAGGGTCCTTACACTTAAAGAGACAGTTCACCCTAAAAGGACAATCCTGGCATCATTTACTCAGCCACATGTTGTTGCACAGTCACATGACTCGTTTCCATAGAACATGGATAGAGAAATGTCAAAGAATTGTTCTCATTCTCAAATAGTGAATTCCCATGCAATTACAACGAATGAGGAACTGGAGCTGTCAAGCTTCAGAAGGGACCCAAAATACAACAAATCATGATTCATGCGCTACATTCAAAGTCTTTTGAAGCCATAAAATAACTAGTGAGAAACAGATCAAAATATATAAGAGGTTTTATGAGAGAAGTAGAAGTCCAATTAATTGTTTTATTAGCTGGTCATGTTAACAAAATCTTTCTGAATGACTCATTCACTAAAAAGATGGATATTTATGATATGTTTGAAACAACATTAGGGTGAGTAAATGATGACAGAATTTTTATTTTTCTGTGATCTATTCATTTTAAACAAATTTTACTCACTGATATGTATAATTTAAAAGTCCTATTTAAAATGAGAATTATTATTATTATCATTATAATAAGTGTGTTTCATTTTTATGGGACAATACAAAGCCCAGGTGCCCTTCCTAATGTATAAACATGTAAATATCTCAAAGCGTTTAATGTGTATTCTGAATTCAGAGTTAGAAAGAGGATTAAAAATGTGTATTATTTATGAAGACAAAACTATTTTGTTAAATAGACTGAAAAAAAGTGTTATTCAGTAAAAAAGAAAGCCGGTGTGTGTATATTTTTTTTTAACATTGCTATTTTTTGTAAGCAAATCCAACCAGCTCATCTCCAGCCAGATGCACAAGGCATCTGATACTGCAGACATGAGCACTTCCTACATGCTGACACAGCCGTATTTTATAACCAGCCATTCATTTACAGTGTGGAAACATCACATTCCCTCTGTCACATGGAGAGCCGGGGACATGTTCACTTTATTCGGCGACTGCTAAGAAAACAGTCACCACACTGAGGTCAGAGAGCAGGAAAGAGAGGAACTCAGACCATTACTGTAACTCCAGCACAGGTTTACTCATCCATCATTGTCTAGGAGAGCATTAAAGTGCTGATACAACAGGAGGAAGTGGCACAAAGAAAATCCTAGAGCCCCCTTAAAGCGATTGAAGAAGTGCGACTTTCATCGTAAGTAGCAGAAACAGTAGCCAGAACCAAATTGCTTCCAGTCCTACAGACACACATACTCCAACATCTAAGGAAGCACCGTTCAGATGTTTTGTGTAACAATTATTAACACCAGACAACTGATCGCCTAAAATAAAAATCATGTATACAATAATTAAGGGAAGAAATTAATAAAGGTGAACATCGTACCTTATGCTACTATACAGAGGATAGGGCTCTGTTTATTGATTTCATTTTCTTTTTACATCAGATTTCAGCAGGAAGCATTTGAACCGCCAGCTGGCAAGAAGCCCAAATAATGTAAAATGGGAAGAACAGATAAAGCGCACTTGGCAGCAAATAAGAATTTCAGCATAATTACAAATACGTGAAAAAAAGAAACGTAATTCCCCATTAATAGTATTGTTTAAATAGATTTTTTAAAAGTGATAAGTAAAAAAATATATATTTTTTAGACTTTTGAGACTACGGATTACATTTAACAGTCAAATTATTAGTGTTTTTAAATTTTACATTTAAGGCAAGGTAAGGGCAGAGGTAATCTAATCGAAAAAGGTAAAAATAAATGCATGATATGGTGTTTATATATCCCCAAGCAAAATTTCTAAGCTGGTAAACAATTTTTACAAAGATGTGCAAGATAAACAGGCAAGTTTGAATCTTCCTTAGGGAAAACTAGTCTTGTCCGAATTTGGCTTGAGGCATTGCATTTTTTTTAAACTGGAATCCAGCAGAACTTTCCAAACGTACAAAGTAGATCATTTTTTACATGTACTTTTTTTTAGTACATGTAATTTTCTATTAGTCTCTCCTGAGTAGCGGGTAGATTGTAAGTAATAATTAGAAATATATCTCTAGCCTTGGATGAATAAAAAAGCCGGGATTTACATTAAGGACATCTTTAGATATACAGTTAACCAAAAGCAAAACGTAATGAGAGTCATTGCCCTCAGGATTGTATCTGTCTGTATACACTGTTCTGCAAAAGTGCATTTGAAAGCTCTTGACTCTTAGTAAAGAGAGCGATGATAAAGTTTGCAAAGTCAGGTGTTAAGAGTTGGGTGCATGTTTCCCTCTACCCACAGGACCCTCAATACCCTCCAATTAATCACCCCACCAAACCCTGTCCACACCACTAATTGCCTCCCTCCACGTCCCTGCAGGATGAGGGCGAAGCAATTTAATGCGGCTCACAGCAATCAATAGCAATTAGGAGCATCCCTGACTAATCCCATTGAAAGCCACGTCTTGGGAGATGGCCAAAGACGACCAGAAATCTTTCATTTTTTAACCCTTGCAGAAACAACGATCGAAGAAAACAGAAAAACCCTGCTTGTTTGAAAGGGCCACCGTTTGAGAATTAATTGCTCTTATTTTCTTCATTCATCTCTTTGGGTATTTTTCCATTTAATCTAAATGCCACCTCATCATCTGCAGCCAGAATCCCATTATCCTGTCCTGGACTTTATGAATACCATTTGGGGTTTTTTTAAACAAAAGCAGTCTAAGCAATTAGCACTGCATTTAAAAGTCTGATGAAGATGTAAGTTTTGTCTTGGGGAATATAAAACAAATCTCTGAATGGTTGGCACACGAGTTGCGAGTTGCTCAAAATAGGTCATGTATCCTAACAAAGGAAAGCGTTTTCATAATTTTCTAGCTTTCAGATTGCATAATTTGGCCTGGAAAGAAAGAACAAGCACAATAGACTCTAAAAAAGCATGCAAATACTTTCTCCTGAGACTTGCCATGTGACTTGAGTCTTCAGGGGATAGCCAGACCCTTTCTTTTGCCTCACATAAAGCTTGATGAAAACAGAGCAATTATGATGGCTCTATCTTCTGATAAGGATAAAAATTAATTTCACTTGTGCAGAAAAAAAGTTTTATTTGATGTTATGAAGCTGAAACATAATAACACACCAAGTATAGGGCCTAATGCTCCGGCACTGGCAGGAGCTGAAAGGCAGCTATGCAGGCCAGAAACCAAGTGGATGGAGCCCACCAAACCTTACCTACTCTGACCTTTTGGGGTTTGTTGGAGCTCTGAGGATCATATAAGATATACTGGGTGCAGAGAACTTGGTCTGAACCAGGCTGGGCATGGTAGGCCGCTGCGCTTAGGGTTTGTGTGACGTCACTGTCGGGTTTGGGCTGGCGATTCAGAAGCTGTCCACCTCCTTCTTTCACTAACTGGATGAGCTCATGTTTTGGTGGCTTGCTGAAGGAGCCCAGCATGTAGAAGAAGCAGCCATCAAATAGAGGAGGGAGCTAAAGATGTAAAGAAAACGAGAGCAGTTTAGTACACAAAGCATCAATAAAGTACCTGAATGTATTAGATGTGGCATTCTATAATGGCCTGCTTTGAAATATTTAGTCTTTTTCATGTTGATAGTGGAAGTGACAGGAAATGATAGTGAAAAGAGACTGACTGGCCAGATTTGAGCCCACAAGAGCACCATAGCTCAATGTTTCCGAAGTGCGCTAACTGCTCAGTCAGAGTTTAACTCACTTAAGTCACTTAAGAGTTAACCATTTTTGATCAAAACATTTCCACTGCTGTTTCAGTTGTTCGTGATCACTTAATCAGGATTTTTATAATAGTAACACTTCTAGCTGATTGAATGCTACTGGTCATAAAAATACTCATGCCTTTAATATTTGACCTATTTTTGGGAAATTTCCTGGGAATTCCATTGAAATTATTATTCCAGGTTTTCCATGACAGCAGAAAGGCTTTAAATAGAGCCTCTCTCAAATAAAAAGTAAAAGTAACTAACAACCTGCCACAAAGAGATAAGTGTAAAAAAAAAAAAAAAAAAAAGAAGAGGGAAGACATGGTTCAGTGAATGTCTGAGCCACTTCTGTGCCATCAGTGAAAGCAGCTGTAGGACATTTGGGGTTAAAGTAAAGGCTTTCGCTCAGGTCTGGTCTGGATGGGTCTGCGACAATGCCAGCTCAAGGGAGCCGTAAGGTGCCCAACGCAAAGATCTGCCCATATATGGGTCACGGGGGCACACTTGTTGAGAGGTAAACATGCTAGACTCGGGTCATTAAAGTCTCCCAATAACCAGGACACAGCTGACATTATCACACAAATAAATACAGAATTCAACTATGTGTCTTTTGCATCTGTTTCAGAGGTTACCAGTATACAGCACATCGTTTATAAGGCTTATGTTATCTTTGATAAATATCAGCGCAACATGAAAAGCATATTGTGATATGAGGCAAAAAAATCTTAATACTTCTTTTCAAAAGTAAAGTCTTTTCAGCTGAATGTTTTTAATCTCCATGCATGTTTAAGCACTGACAGACTAAAATGCTTCAATAAAAAAAGTAATAAAAGCCTGATTTTAAAAGGTTTTTTTGACTAAATAAGATTTACCTATATAATATGCACCAAGGTTACATTTGTTTAAGTCCTTGTTACAGTGCAATTATACATTAAGTATTAAGTAATATTAATAAACTATATGTGCTTATATGGTTAGGGTTAATATTAAGGTTGGCTTAAGTTATTATGCACAATTTATTGTTATTTTAATAGAAAGTACATGTCTAACAAGGACACCTTCAAATAAAGTGTTACTGAAATATATACTAATGAATGTCCATGTTTACCTAAATATGTGGCACCGCTAAAATGTTTGGGGTCAGTAAGACTTCTTAAAAACAAGCTTACTCTTATTTATCAAGGATGTATTAAATTGGTCAAAAGTGTTTTCAACAATGATAACAATAAGAAATTATTCTTGAGTACCAAATCAGCCTATCAGAAGGATTTCTTAAGGATCATGTGTCATTAAAGACTGGAGTAATCACTGCTAAAAAAGTTACTACATACACACACATACATTATATATACATTATATATATGTTTTTAAAAATATTTTCATAATATATATGTGTGTGTGTGTGTGTGTGTGTGTATATATATATATATAAAGACATATATAGCGTATATTTTGAAAATATTTGCATGTATTTACATCTATATATTTATATTCATATACATTATAATATATATATATAACTGTATTTAATATATAAACATATTTTCTTATTCATGTATATATATATATATATATATATATACATGAATAACACATCATCTTGATGTTCACAATGTTACTTAATTTTCTATTGTTGAAACATCACCTCAACCACACATCCTAACCCTGCTGTTTTCACGTTAAAGAACTGCAGAGGGGCTGCTATTAGACTGTGTCACGAGGATTCTTAACAATCAGAGCAGAACACCGAGCTTGGCTTCTTCCCTGCAAAGCACTTGAGTCGTACACCGTTGCCTAAGGAGATCACCAGTGCCCTATATTGTCTCACAATGCACAGTCCTCTCATAAAGTCACAAGTGTGTTCCCTCTCTTTGAATTCTCTGTCCTCCAGGGAAGTATGTGACTTTCCAAACAAGCCACAATCCATAGCACAGTCAGTAATAAAAGCCAAGCCAGCCTGAGGAGAGCAGATCAACATGGCAGATTGACAATGAGAGACCATTAAAGAGCAGGTCCAGGAGAGGGCTTCACTCAGCCATTATTCCTCCTCTCTGGAGAGGAAAATGTGTCGATAACTGTTAGACCCTCCACATGTCGGCCTGTCACTCACCAGGCTGCCTCTGTTCACACGGGCACGCAGGGGGCCGTCACCTGCCTCGTACGCGCTCTCTCCGACCCAGCTGCCTGCCTGAAGGCTACAACTCACCCCTGGAAGAAAGATTGAGAGTAAGAGAACTGGGCATAGTAGACTTACCACCCATATATATTAGCATTTTTATCTTTCATTTAACGGAAACAAAATAAAGATTGCCATGTCAAAAGTAGAAAATAACCAGCATCTTTTGCAAGCAAAATACTTTTTAAATATTGTCATGCAAAAAATAAAAAATTAAATTTAAATGCTTTTTTATATGATCAAATTCCTGTCCTTTTAAATGTAGAGACAAATACAATACAATAAAGGAATAATGTGTATAAATATAGACACATTAATATATTAAGAATTATATTAAAGATCCTTTTCTCATTAAAAATGGTAAAATATAAAATTTATAAAATTTACAAAACAATTTGAAATTCACGTATTAAATATGGAGTGGGTTTTACAGGGATAAAGAGCAAAAAGATTTTGCTATTATTTATTCACCCTCATTTATGTGGAATATAAAAGGAAATGATTTGAGGAAGAGATGTTGTATAGCTAGATAAGACTCAAAATATTGCTAACTTTGGTATTATAAAGTAGTATTACCAAGTAGAGCCGCTACAAAACAAAACAAGCATACATGTTTGGAACCAAAAAACAGCATGAAAATAATGCCAATTTTAATTTTCCGGGAGAGCTGTTCTTTTAAGTTTAAAAGAAATCTGCAGTTTCAAGGCAAATCAGTACAACAGCAGTGATGCAATGCACACTTAAATTCTGCAAGTCTTATACTGTATTGTACAACTTTCACTAGGGAAAAGTAACAGAGCAGGACAAGATTTTCAGGGCACGAGGATGCACAGCTAAAGGGGATGGAGGATCTTTCTCAACAAGGGTGAAAACAATCTTTTTGTTTATTTCTGTCAGGTAAAATTTTTCACAAAAGGTCTTCAGCGCAATATACTACAAGTGACGGCTAAAAGGCTGTCTAAAAAACAGCTGCTGCTTCACACACATCTAAAAAAAAATCCTCCATCACAAACCTTCGCCTGCTCAACTTGTTTACAACTATTTGATAGCGTTCTGCTCGGTTTGCCCTAGTTGAACGTCTGTCTGAAATGGCCCTTTCTTGACTGAAGAGCTCTGGAAGAGCAGGCAGCTATTGTGTGTCGTTCCATTGAAAATAATGACAGAAAAAGGACAAGGGGAATAAATGGGCACCTTGTAGAGTGTCTAAAAATACATATAAAGAGGTTTAAGAGGAGAGTAAAGATCCTAGTTCTGGCTCTCATTGCTTTTTCTCCAACTTACAGACTGTCTTATGTGCCTTTCTAGTGAGCAGTTTGTTGTTTTTATTTTAATACTATTTCCAAATGTAAAGAAAGATAAACTGTATATTATATAAAAATATAGGAGTAAAAAATAAAAAAAATATTTTTATGTAAATTTGGAACTGATGAAAATGTATTAAAAGTGGTAGTAAAGGCTTTTATAATGCTAGAAAAATATTTTCTAACAAACATTGTTCTAACGTTCATTCACAAAAGAAACACATTACTCATACAGGTTTTTTAAATGATTATTATTATTGAATATTATGATTTTTTATCAATATAAAATGTAGCCTTGGTAAGAACAAGGTATAAATAAAAAAAAAAAGAAAAGTTTGAGACCCCTAACTTTTAAACATTATAAATAAATATAAATATGTAAATATAATATATATATATATATATAAATATGTAAATATATAATGTATATATATATATATTTTAGTGCTGTCAAACGATTAATCTAAATAAATAAATAATACATTTGTTTACATTATGTATGTGTGTTATGTATATTTATTATGTATATATAAATACACACATATACAGTATGTGTTTTAAAAATATTTACATTATATACTGTATACAGTATACACAAACCACTTTTATTTTGCATGAATCATTTGACAGCGCTAATACTCACACACAGATATACACACTTTACTTTAATTTGCTTGTCAACTATTATCTTGACTTATTTTACTTCAGACTACCCAAATATTAATTCAATATTTTTCATAATAGTTTTATTGTACAATAAAACTAATAGTATAAAATAATTATAATACCAAGTGCGAACAGAATGAAAATTAAATTGTAGGACAAACCAAACACTGTCCACCTCCCTCATCGTAATGGAAAAAAACACTTTAGATTGGAAAAAAAAACACAGAAAATGCATTCTGTTGCGGCAGTGTGATGCTGAGCCATTAGCAGGATTAGTATCCCTGCATTCAAAGTGTCACTGCGTAGCGTTATCTTTATATCCAGTCCAGCCCATGGTAACTGAACAACACCTATAGGAGTGCGTTCAGACACACACACACAATCCTGCACAGTAATCATGAGCTGTAATTGCACTTCCTCTGCCTCTTTAATTACAGTCTTCATTTCCCGGGACCCCGTGAGGGCGGTGGCGGTGAGGATGCTACATCCCAGGGTTAATCCGACTCTCTCTCTCTCTGGACGATAGGGCCAGGTTGTTAGCCGAGGAGCAAAGAACCATTAGCATATTAGCTAATTAGATTCATGATGATGGGAGAGGACAACGAAGCTCAGCGTGAGTGTGTGTGTGTGGTGGGTGGCAGTGGATCGGTTTGCGCTGGCAGCTCACACACTCATGGGCACTGAACCGTGATACACTGAGCCATAGAGACTCATACAGAAGAACAGAAAGCTGAGGCACAGCATCAGTGGCTCATAAAGTGTGGCACAGACAGAGTGCTAAACTGAACCATGTAAACCTCACTCACTCACTTTCTCACTCACTCACGCATGAACTCTTTCACTTCAGACATTATTTTATTGCTGCACAATCTGGCCCAAAATCATATTGCGATTTATCTGTAAAAACTGCAATTTTAATAGTGATATAATTATAAAGTTTTGCTGCCAAAGCTAAAAGAGCAAAAGACATGCTATAAATACAATATATAGGCTATAAATATCATTTCTAATATTTTCCTTTACATTTCGATCTTTTTACATAACGTTTTGACTTTATAATATTCAACAATATATAATACAAATATATGTAATACAATGTAGCCTAATAAAGCTTTGATTATGGTGACTGCAGTAAATGCAGTTTAAAGCTTTGAATTAAATATATTTTATTTCTGCAAATGAATAATTATTAATATAGTCTAATGGCTAGTGCAGCCGTTGAATCATCTTTTCATTGAGAAATGAATCATTCATGCACTTTTATTTCCAAATGAAAACACAACACGCTTATTTATCACCACGCATGGGCATAAATAGTCTACAATCATAAAAGATACTAGCAATAACTACAAAAAGTTAGTTAGGTCACCTATACCCCGGAAATACATATAATGAAATAAATATAAAAATATAGCCCTAAGAAGTTAATATAATAGAAGAAAGAAGATTACACTAATAATTAAAAAAAATGTTTAATGTAATAAAAATGTTTTAAACATCTCTGATAATCTCATGGTCACGCTGGTTTTGTTTATGCAATAAACTCGTGGCCCCGAGAAAAATGTGTCGTTCCCTCAACATAAGAAGTCATGGCCGCGAGAAATGGATGTTTATTTCCTCACCATATCTAGAGGCCACGACAGGGATGTCGTTACCTCTACAAAACGATCTCGTGGTCAACTGAACTGTCAGTGAACTGAAGATGTCCCATCCCAGACATCGTACAAAAGCTTATTTTTGGAACTTATTTACAACATTTTTATTATTGTTATATTTAAATCTTTTTTTTTTCTACATAAAATAAATATATTTTATAATTGTTATATTAATCACACCATAAAAACATTTTTAATTTTACAAACACAACATTAAAATATTATTCAATAAATAATAACAACAAATAGCAATTATATACCACTAACAATAAATATATACTATTAATTATAAATACTCCCACAAATAATAATAACAATAGTAATGTAATTATATGTGAATGATAACATTAGGTGGTTAAGAAGATGATTTGAATTACCCGAATAGGACATTTTGGTAAAAAATGTTGCTCTAAAATAGTAATTAATTACTAGCTACTAATTACATCTTTAACAGTGCAATATTATTACTGTACCAATTACTCTCAAAAACCTATTTAACTAATTACTTTCTAAACCCAATATCAACCTCGACAAGTTAGTGATACAAGGATAGACATGACAACGTTTCATTTAATTCTTTCAAATAAATAGCAGATAACTTCCTAAATTATTTAGTCCAATTCTCAATATTAACTAACCATTAACTATCACTTATGCATTAACATACTCCTAATTACTGGTTAGAAATACTTAGTAAAATAGTTGTTAAGTTTAAGAAAATGATTTAGAATAAGGTCTTGCAGAATAAGGCATTAATACAGTATGTGTAGTGATAATAAACAGCCAGTAATATTCATGCTAACTGAAGTGTTACCAATACTCACCAAATATGAGAAGTGAGAAAAAGCATGCATTTTAAAGTTAGACTTTACATTGTGTACGTTAAATCTGCTATTGCATTGTGTATAAATGTTCTACAGTCTATACACAGAATTACATAAGAAGTAATTAAATTACAGAAAAAAATAAAGAATACGAGGGAAAAGTAATTAAATTATAGTAACTAATGACACCCAG
>JAUMHR010000056.1:15839324-15849473 GCA_032361145.1 Enteromius fasciolatus
TATGAAAGAATATTGATATATATATATCCTTCATTACATTAATTCCAATATTATATATATATATATATATATATATATATATATATACACATATATACATATATACACACACACACACCTAACTGAATTTTACAAAAGATTTCTATTATCAATAAATCCAGCTTCCACAAAAATACTAAGCAGCAGAAAAAAGTGGTAATAACAATGGCTTTGAGGAGGGAGTTCATATCCCAAAATAGTTCATACAACATCACAGCCGAGTCACTGCACATCTCCAAGCAAACACAGCCGTTTTGTTTATGAATGAACCTGCTTATTTGAACAAATCTAGTGAGTCAATGATTTAATGAGCCATTCATAAAGAGAGTCACTTGCTTCCTAAATAATTCAGCCATTTGAACGAATCTATTGAATAAATTATTCAGTGACAAAGACAGTGACTTACTGCTACCTACTGGTGTTTCAGTGCCACTTTTAATGGTCAACATAATCGTTTTACATTTCTATATTCAAAACTTCATATTTAAAACGTTAATCTCATAACATAGCATTAATGGCATTAAAGTCAAAAACCTGTAAATATTCCCTAATGCCACATTTGTGCTCTTCTGTGCTATGCAAAGATACATTTAATTTAACTTATTCTTCATAACTGTATCTTATTATTTTAAATGAATTTATTGTTTAATTAAAATTAAATAAAAGAAATCGGGGCACACAAGAGGAAAAAAAAAAAAGGTACAAAAAATTAGTAACAATTACTAATCATTCTCATTTTTTATTTAATTAAACTAATCACTCATAAATGGTCATTAATGAGCTTACATTATAACATGCAAATTCATCTACAATGTATCTTTAATTTGGCCTTTATATCCAAGAAGGTTTAACTATATCTGAAAGGTCATCTAAAATTACATTTACTACCCCCCGCCCCCCTAGTTTAAAGAAATATCAATCTACAGTCGATCTACAGTCAGGTGATTGGTGAGAGAATGTAAGGTCAAGCACTCACAGGACACTTTGGGAAGCCCCTCGTTCAACCAAAAGCTTGACCACCAATATTTGACCATTCCTCACAGCATTGTGCAATGGAGAGTCGTTCTGATAGCCTGGAGTGTTCAACAGCGCCCCCTGCTGGAGCAGTTCCTCCACCACTCCCAGGTGACCCAGATTACAAGCCTCATGCTGCAAAAACACAAAGACAAATTCAATACATAGTTGCCTTACGTAGCACATAGAACTATGTTTTGTCATATCATGCTGCATGATAAGAGCAATAGCATTATTATAATAGTTTGGACCTAATAATTCCCCAGCAAACCTGCTATTAAAGAGTTTACTGAAGCAAAATTGAAACAGTGAAATAATCCGAAAAACAAAAATAAAAATGTTACATAAAAATACCAAAACATTGATTGGTAAACAAATACTGAAAATTATAAAAACTAATCAATTCATATCCTTTGACATGTGACAACTTGCCCCAAAAGCTGACCTTATCCTAAGCACACAGTTCAAACTTTCAACAAATATTGTGGTGTTCGCCGCAAAAGCTTGAAAAATCATCAACTATTTTCATTATTTATATCAAAATATAGATAATGATAGTTTAGAAGACAGAATTGCAAAAATATGCTAATAAAACATAAAATATATTACATAGAAAAACTATAAAACAAAATAAAATATAACAATTTGTGCTCTGGTCATAATAGTAGTGCTATTTATTTAAAAGCTCATTTATTTGATACCTTTCTTTGGAATTTTGTCACTCCTAAAATACTGCACTGACAGGAAACGTACACGCTTACTCATGTGGCAAAAGAAGCTAAATTTGCACTACTAGTATTCATATTTCATTTTACCATTTCTGAGTGCAAAAATGCTACACTGATCTTACACTTCATCAGCTAGATAGAACACAAGACAGAGGATTGCATCAAAGAAAGAAATATACAGCATAAAACATTTGAAAAACAACCACAAACACAGAAGGGTAATGGTAAAATCTATAATAACCATTAGGACAGTTCAGTATTCAGTGAACATGCAGCATTCTGCTAGGATAACATACATTACTGTACATACAAGGAAAAGCTTTCCAACCATTTTCAGCTCAGACAACCTCGAACAAGAGACAAGGTTGTTATGTGTAAAAGATTTATGTAGGATTGTGTGCGATTTCTCTTCTCTCACCAGTGGTGTCCAGCCTGCATTGTCCTTCAGGTTGGGGTCGGCTCCCTGAGCAAGGAGCTTACGGACCTCCTCCACATCACCCTGTACAGAAGACCAGGGTCAAAAGGTCTGTGATAGCAGATATTGATCAACCAGACTCACTGACCTAGCATCAATCATTAAATGGCCAAAGTGACCGGAATACTAATGAAGAACGGTTTCAGATATAAGCAGGCATAACAGGTAAAAATAAATAAAAAAAACATGACAATAATTTGACAATCTAATTGGTTTTAGGGACAGGAGGTGGAAAAAAATATAATTCAAATCATATAATGCAGCCATATGATGTGTATAGATACAATAGCAATACAAGGCTTGTAGGCTTTACAGAGTATAAGTCACTTTTCGATTCTGTTGGTTTTAGTTTTTATATCTGCACCCATTCAACTTTTACACAGTCTGTGCTTGTTACGCATGCCAAGTTTATTCATTTAGCGCATTTCCCCACACTCTGGTAATTCGGTTTTGTTTTACAAGTTGTTTATAATGAATTTAGGTTTCTTATTTATTTTTTATATTTTATTGTTTTGTATATCATTAAATTTGAAGGATTTTTGTAAACTTTGGGAATTAAAATTAGAAAAAAACAACCCTTTTTTTTACCAGTTTTTCTCAATGTAATAATAAAATATTAAAACTGATCTTTTTTCTCTCAACAATGCAATTTTAACCCAGGTCAACTTGTGAAACTTTTTTTCATAAAGTAAGATATATAAAAAAAAAATATATATATATATATATATATATATATGGATCCACCAATATTTAAACTCTAATACCGATCAGAAAATAACAGAAAATAAAATAATAAAAGTGCTAAATAGCAAATATTAAAAATGTTTGTATTGATACTATTTTGTTAAAAAAATGAAAATAAACTAAAACATTTTAAATGCTACAGGATTTCAACAAGATCACAACATTACAATTTGCAGTATAAAAAATTATATTTATTTACAATTTTATTAAATTGCTATTTTAATTTTAAGTGAGAATTAGATGACAGAAAAAGGAAATCTAACTGTAAAAATGGGGAAAACAGCATAAACAGAGCATGCACAAATGTGCTTTTATCTATAGTAATATCAGTCAATACAAAAGAAAAAACCCTATGGATCAATATACTGTTTATTGCTGTACTTATCAACTTTTAAAATGAATAAAAAAACATTTTCCATGTCTTAGCATTAAAGGCTGTCTTGAAACTATGTGAATACAAGTGAACACAAACCTCTATAGCAGCTAAGTGCAGTGGTGTCTCTCCGTTATGGTTCTTTTTCATGTAAGCAGGACCTGCCTTGTGTCTCACATTTGAAGATTTTCTTTTCCCAAGATCAGGGTTAGATGGTGTAATTGAGTTCACATTCTGCTTCTCACTGGACTGTCTGGATGTTCTCAGACTCTGAGAGTGGTCTACACTTGAAGCAGCTCCTTCTCTAGATGATCTCTTTCTCCATCCTGAAGATGTTCTGCGTTGTTTTGGGGTTCTCTGTGGATCCTCACTGTCCTGATCCTTTCTGGATCTCTTACGCCCTCTGCCAAGCGAAGGCTGAAGAGGCCCTGGGGTGTTTACATTGGATTCCTCTGGGATATCAGTGACAGCCTTAACCTGTTGAGTATAAAATGCTGAAGTGGAAGCTGGTCCCTCATCTTCCAAATTGCTTGGGATGCCTCTTTGGGGACTGGGAATTTGATTCTGTTCTTGATGGACAGCCTTTTGAGTCTCCTCAGGCAGGCTGTGAGGGAAATGGAAAGTAACTCTCTTACTGGACCTCCTGTTGTCATCTCCAGAGCTCAATTTCTCATCCTCTTCATCCTTGTCTATAGGATCTTCTTTTCCAAAGGCCCACTGTTGATTGATAGCCTCCAGATTTAGCCTCTTACATTCTTGCATAGTCCGAGTCCATGTTTTGGATCTTTGAGCACCACCAGTTTGTTTGCAGGCTTGGCTGATTCTTTTTTTCTTTATTTTCTTATTCACCTCTCCCCGTGGAGGGGAAGATGACCCAGACTCCTGGGAGGAAGAGGTGAAGTTGTAGACGGACAGGTCCTGGGGAGCAGGTGATGTATTGGCTTTCCTTTCCTGGACTTCATTTGATTTGTTTGAGTCAAAAGGTTTCTCAATGCAACAGCGTACTTTACGACTCTTTGGGCTAAACCAGATTTTTATGTTCTTCTTATTCTTAGGTATAACGCTCACATCCGACATCATGGTATCAGTGACCATGCCTAAACAAAGAAAAACACATTTGACCATCAAATAAAAAAAGTCATTTCAGAAAGCAAGATATAAAGGCTGCACACATTCATAAAAGGACACAATGACTTAAACACCTCTTCAAAAATAAACTACTGTAAAAAAGTAAAAAAATGATGTCAAACTTTTAGGCAGGCTTACAGTGCTCATAAATAAATAGTTAAATATTTAATTTAAGAAGACTAATATATATATATATATATACACACACACACACACACACACACTCTTGTTATATAGTGTGCTTATACTAGTTATTATAGTAAATAAAATTAAATAAATATAATATTAACTGGAATAAAAACTGTAGACATTATTTTAAATTTAATGTAATAAAAATAAATTATAAAGTTTTCTTTTAGTTATTCCTTTTGATATTACTGAATTTATTACTATCGTTATTAATATTATTATTTTATATTATATAAAATTGAAAAATGTGTCACGTACACTACGAGTTCAAGATGAAGATATTATTTTGATATATGTAACAAATGTACAGAACCACTACAAAATTGGATGTTTCATTTTGAGGGTTTTTTTTTTTGCATCATCTCAGACATCCTTCTTTGTCATCGCTTTGAAAAAATAAATCACATCTTTAAAAGAACAGTAAGCTTTGACATCATTTTAACTAGTGGCTAAATGTCCCCTGGTGGCATTAACTGTGTAATGATGACAGAGCTAAAGCAGATTCTGGTGTGAAAAGGTGTAATGAGCACATTTATTCGGTGGTTTTATCCGCTTCTCCTGCCTAGCTGTTGTCTTTGATGCTACAGCAGCACCAGCATGAGTGAACCACCATGACCTCTCCACCAACTCAATCTCCTGTGCAGCGTTAAACACCCTGACCCCTGGGGCACAGACCTGTCTGTCAGACAGCACATCTCTCTGCCATCGGCAGCAGCACCCCCAGCTCTGAGAAAACTGGTAAAGCTACTAAGGAAAATTACATTGCATAATTATAGTCATTATAAGTCTCACAGTTCAGTTGAGGATTTGTGTTGAAAAAAAAAAAAAAAAAGAAAAAAGAGAGAGAGAACATAAATTGAAGAAGTCCAGTGTTCAGTACATTACATTAAGGGTTGTAATAATATACATGTATATTAAGGATATTCAGGGTTGGCGCCAAAAGGGGAATTAACAGGCCATACCCCCTCTGGTTAGAAGCGGTACTTTATGTTGTGATGCAAAAGACTGGCGTTAACGATCAAAATAAAAGTGAAACCATAATAAATGGGCCTTTGTAATCTGTATTTGAGATGAAAAGCCCCATGTTGAGCCAACATTGCATTACCTCATTATTTAAAATGGTTGTGTTATGCGTGTTAATTTAATACTAAAGTATCCTTTCTTATTATCTCAGTGCAGTTAAAAAGGTTGCACTACTAAGAAATCTTTGTTTTGAGTACTGAGACACTCACATTTGTGAAGTCGAATTTTGGCTTCAATAGGGCTGTGAAGAAACAGCTTTCTCTAGAAGTTCATCAGTCTATTGTTCATTTGAGGGATAAAGGCTATCGCATGTACCACCGCCTTGAGAGAAGAAAGCAAACTGTATTTAACCAGGACAAAGAGTGAAGTGGACAGCCCAGATGCACAACACTCCAGAAAGCAAGGACTTCAGAGTTATAGACTGAGAAACAGACTCCTCGCTGATGCTCAGCTGGCAGCTTCAATGAACAGCACACACCAAACACTAGTTTCATCTGCAACACCGAAGAGAAGACTCTGAGGCGCTGGCCTTTTAAGAAGACTTTCAAAGATAAAACCACATCTGAAGCTGGCAAATGTGAAGAAAAGAGTAGAGTGGGGAAAATAACTTAAAAACTGGATGGTAAATGATTAGAAAAGAGTATTGTGGGAAGGTGAATGCAAGTCTGAGATGCTGAAAGTCCATGAAAAGAGCCCTAACAAGCCAAAAACACCTGTATAGGAAGTGCTGCATAAAGCGTGACATGAATCGTTATATGAATATCTAGTAAACTGACTGCTGGTGTGCGGCTGCTTAAAGGGTTGCCAGGTTTTTCGAAACAAAACCCGCTCATCCCTACTCAAAACTAGCTTTAAAATAGCGTTCCCTGGTTGGGTAAAAACACGTTTTATGGTGAGGCTGCCCTGCTAAAATACCGCATAAATATTCGGCTAAATGTCACGTTATTGGGGTCGCTTCAACCCGCAGACATGAAACACCAAATTGGGACAAGAGCCTAGTTCCGCGTGAAAACTGCGAACTTGGCAACACTGTCTGATTTGCTGTCATTGTTGCACAGAGGATACTTTGATGAAAAGTAACTAAAATAAAGCAATGCACAGAGGTCAACGCATTAATTTAATTGCGACTGCACTGTTTACTAAATACACTTCCTTTGACATATATATATATATTCACCAGAAAACGCTGCAATTTGCAAATGAGCTACGTATTGAAATAGGTATTATGTGAATCAATAAAATCAATGGCAGCAGAAAACATTCTAATTTACCTGCGAACTGTATGTTCAAGGTACAGCGGCTCTCTCTCTCTCATAAGGGACGAGCTGCAAGATTAAATCAAGATGACTTGGACTTGTCGGTTTTTTTAGCGCGTTCAGCCGTCAGAAACAACATGTCTTGACTGCTTTCATTGTGAAACTAAAGCCTAGCTGCCATTAACAGCGCGAAAAAGCGCCTTAGCTCAACAGGCGTTTGGCTTTATGACAGAATTATCTTTCTTGACCCATGTTAACAACAAAGAGAGAGCGATCACAACATTTCTTAAATACCTTTTTTGAACTTACAGACCTGCATTGAAGCCAAGAACGCGGGAACCGAGGGGGAGGAGCTTAGCGAACCTTCGCTATGATTGGTCAACTGGGGATTTGAAGTGCAGCGCTTTTGTTTACACAAAATAAATTCAATATTAAGCATCAGATGTGTTAAAATATAAACTTTTATGCATTAATTATAATATATCCTATATTTACTATTACCTATTGTATAATTCATGATAGATAGATAGATAGATAGATAGATAGATAGATAGATAGATAGATAGATAGATAGATAGATAGACTGAACATGCTTAAAATGCAGTCTGAACATTGCAGAGTTAAATTTCCACAGCATTAAATTTTCTATGCAAACAAATTGCATACCTCAACTCACGACATAAAGAACCAACTGCACTACATTCAATAAGACAAACGCTCAACAACTGCATGTGAAAAAAGGCTTTAATGTAAAAATAAGCTTAGTACATTTTTAAAAGAGGAACTGTGCCTTGAAGCAGACAGAGGAAAGGGCCGATGAAATATTTAGTACATTCTTGCACAAGAGATGTGCCTTCAGAGAAAATATTAATGAGAGTGAAGATGTGCAGACATTGAAGAATCATTTATATCTTGGAGCCAAAAAGGTCTTTGTGATTTATATCAACTCTAGACAAGAGCTGCATCGATGCAGCCAGCAGTTTAAGAGGATGGACTCTTCACTCTGCATACATATTTAATTCTGTATTGAGTAACACATTGTTGGTTGTTCGTGTAAAGTATTTATGTTTTGATTAATATATATACAGTATATATATATATTTCTGGTAGAGCTAATACAATTTCATACAGTTTAGTAAATAAATGACTTCATTTTCTTTGATAAGCTGCTGAGTTGTTTGATGACAAATGAAAGACTAATGGATTGCCCTCAAACTATGTAAACTAATTTAGACTTTTTGCATATTATCCCTTTTAAAGTGATACAAATAGCAACAAGCTTCCATAAGACGTTCATTTAACATTGAGCAACATTTGAGCCCAAGTTTAGAAGAGCAGAACGAGTTAATTAACACATAATTATTTATATAAATCTTCAATAATTATCCATAAGGTATTTGGCGACTTCGTTATTCAATACAAAATAGATTTTTTTGTCTTTTAAAAATCACAACACCAAAAATTTATATAGCCTAAATATTTCCTAAGTATTAAATTAATATCTTTTTGAGCTTAATTGAATCCCGTAATGTGCAAGTATTTTGTCAGTCCAAAGAATTGTACGAGTCTAGACTGTCATTGTCCGTTCCTTCAGTGACTTCCTGTTCGTCTGTGTCTGTCTTCCCCATGGCGAAGTTAATGAAAACCTAAGGAGACAAGTCAAGACAATCCTTTAGTCACTACATCACCACCTCTGTGTCTCTTTTCATTTCTTTCCACTTTTGCTTCCTGGCCACTAAACATTCAAGAACTACTCACTTGTTTACTCTTTAATTTGTATTTTGCTCTGTTCCCAGTACATTGATTTCAAAAGATATAGTGCAAGGACTACTTTTATGTGTCTGTTAAAGCTTGACAAATCACTATGAACTGTAGTCGTATGGAAAAGATCTGTATGAACATTCTTCAAACAAATAGATCTCCCTTTGTGTCCCACGAAACACGGCGTGAGGGTAAATAAATAATGACCAAAAACATCTTGCGTATCTTACCTCATCGAGAGTGGTCTGGCTGACTGAGAAGTGTTTGATTTGCAGTACAGCTTTGTTGGACTCTAACAGACCAAAGATTGAAGCCACACCACCGGGAGCAACAGGCACGTGGTACTCCACCATATTTGAATGATGATCCTATATGAACAGAACGTGTACAATGTTAACTTTTAAAATCCACTTTAAGTGCTCACATCATAAATACTTCCGCCTTGGGGCCACTAATAATGTAAATATCCCAAAAACAGGCATAATAAAATTTTTATGACCATTTCCACACTCTGACCCGTGAACCTTCTGTTTTAATTTTGCTGCTGTGTCTTCAAGACTTCTAAGTAAACATCCTACTTCTATTTGAAATGGGATATGGCATATTGCTGTCAAGACAATATACCGTACTGTTCAATAACTTGAACTTCTCAATAACTTTAACTTCATTATGATGTGCTCTGGTTCTCACCTTCAGGCACGTGCTGGGGAAATTCTGCTGCATGAAGTTACTGATCATATCTACATCGCAGGAGGCTTCGGATAAGTACATCTTCACCGTGAATCCTTTACCAAACCTGTCAGATGAACAGAGATTATTTTATCACTAGGGACTAAATTATGAAGTGTCTGCAGGAGATATCAGGCTCTAGAGCAACAATAAGTGTGGAAAACAAAAGACGACGTGAGAGAACCGTGGAAAATAATTGGGAGGAGGAAACGCGGGATACAGAAAGATAAACCACTGACCTGTTTTTGATGTGCTGTAGGGAGCCAAGACATCTGAACTGTCCTTTTACCATTATAGCCAGACGGGTGCAAAGGGCCTCACACTCCTCCATGCTGTAGGACACAAATACTTATTGCTGAAACTCTCCATTCATCTCTATCAAACCCATCCAAAACTTTCTGTAGAAGTGCATCATTCTTATACAAACATCCTATATGTTCTCACTGTTCATTTACCTTTTTTTTAACAAATTTAATCAAATACTTTTTATTTACCAAAGCTTATAACCTATTTTAGGTTTCAGGCAATCCTTTAGTTAAAGTTTGTTTTAACAAACTATCATTTTGTTTTCTAGTTTTCGCAGATAACTGAATCGCCAATGTCAGTGTTTTTTGCTCACAACCTTTTTTTCAGCAAACTCAGTGGTCCTCTAAGAAAACTAATCCCGTTCGAATGCGATGTCGGTGATTG
>JAUMHR010000056.1:15849573-15867291 GCA_032361145.1 Enteromius fasciolatus
AAACATCCTATATGTTCTCACTGTTCATTTACCTTTTTATTACCAAAATTAAATCAAATACTTTTTATTTACCAAAGCTTATAACCTATTTTAGGTTTCAGGCAATCCTTTAGTTGAAGTTTGTTTTAACAAACTATCATTTTGTTTTCTAGTTTTCACAGATAACTGAATAGAGAAGCCCACTATAGCCCTATTCGGACGGGGGTCCTTATAGAAATGTTTGTTTCACAGACGTACTTGGTGATTTTAATCCCGTCCGAATCGCCAATGTCTGTGTTTTTCGCTCACAACCTTTTTTTCAGCAAACTCAGTGGTCCTCTAAGAAAACTAATCCCGTTCGAATGCGATGTCGGTGATTGCAGGTGATATTTTTTTTACAACGCGTTTCCTTGTGTATTTTGGCTAACGCGATATGCCGTAGATGCTCTTACCACACACACGTTTGATATATTTTGATTAGGGCCGGGACTCGATTAAAAAAATGTATCTATTAGATCTAATAAGACTGGCTATTGTAATATCAGTATCAGGTAAGATTACTCGCGTTCATTTCTGCACTCGGTTACATATGTTTTAATTATCAAAATTAAACATGTGTTTACTACAAATAAAAACATAATAGTTAAAATAAAGTAACCACACATTAACATGTTTTTTCTGTACTAGACATTTAGCTTCACCATGGTATTTGTGATTACACTTATTGTAATCGATATGAATGACTGTAGCAATGCACGCATACAGAGCACGTGATCTCTGTGATGCCCAGATGTACAAAACAGACACGCCCACCTCTGTAATAAACACGGAGGTGTTAGTCCCGTCCAAAATGGTACATGAAGATCGCCGACGTCAGGTGGTAACGATCGAAACTTAAACGTAATTTAGAAAACTAGTCCCGTCCGAATAGGGCTTATGAAGGAAAACGCAATGTAAACCATAAGGGTCAGTTTTTTTAAATTGAGATTTATACATCATCTGAAAGCTAGGCTTTCCATTGATGTAAGGTTTGTTAGGATATAGATCGAAATATAGAGAAAATCACCTTTGAAGCCGTCCAAACGAAGCTCTAAGCAATGCATATTACTAATCAATAATTAATTTTGGCTATATTTATGGTAGTAAGTTTACCAACTATCTTAATTTACTTAATTTATCCTAATACATTTTTACATAAAAGAAAAATGTATTAACAATGTGATGCTGCCTATTGCTTCAAATATACCTGTGCAACTTATGACTGGTCATTTATTTATTTATTCAATTATAGCCTATACTGCATTTTTTCTACTGTATATATACACCACCTATTTGTTTGGAGGAACCGATGCAGTGTGAGTTAGTTGTAAATGCTTGTTGAAAATATAGTGTGTGCATATCCAAACATTTGGGACTGGTGCTTGATTATATGAAACACTTCACAGTCGACAAACAAAAATTGGCACATTGCCATTACTCTTCTCAAAAATTCATTAAAATCCCAATGTTTCGACCCCAAAGTCTTCGTCAGGCAAAAGACCTTAGGGTCGAAACATTGTGATTTTAATCAATTTTTCAGAGCAGAAATGGCAGTGTGCCGATTTTTGTTTATTGACTGTCAGGTGTGCTAATTACCTGTGTGATGTCAGGACCACAGCACATTTTCCCATCACTTGCTCAGAGATGATCTTCCACAGGTGACGTTTGGAACGTGGGTCCATTCCAGAGCTGGGTTCATCCTGAAAGGTTATAGGAGGCATGTACAGTAAGAAACACGTGGGATGCTTCTCTGCGCTTACAGAACAAAAAAAACTAATGCAACAACCCACACACTCTCCAGGTAAAAGCAATCATGCGATGCACCGAGCCAAAATTTTAAGTCAGAATAACTGATGTGCTACGAAACTTTGGCCAAACAGCACACCGACGCATCTCAGAGGTGTTTGTAACAAGTGTGCAACATTTTCACCCCTCTGAGCAAACACTCAGGACGACATGCAACACAGTGATTTATAATGTAGCTGTATAATTTACTAAACAGAAGCTAGTCTCAGCCCGGTAGGATAATGTGCAGGTTTTGCTCACCAGAAGAAGGATCTGAGGGTTTCCGATCAGGGCCAAGGCTGTCGACAGCTTCCGGCGTGTTCCACAACTGTAGCTCTCACTTGTGTTGTGTCTATGGTAATTCAGCTCCAACTTTTTCAACAGATAGTTCACAACCTGGAGGGAAATGACAGCATGTTAATAAGAAAGCAGATACAATTTCATCCTTTACAATGTAAAATATATTTTTACAGTGAAATATTTTTTAGTTTATTATATATTAAGGTTGTTTTTACTACAGTAATAATTATCATTATTGTTACCGCAAACCAAGCCATTGTAAATTGCAATTTATAATCAGAAAAATCACAATTATATCCACCCCCAAATCAAGCAGCCTTATTTTAAAGCACACTCCACACAGTCACAATTTCCTAGTAATTTCTTTTTGATTAACAAAGCAATAATTGTCCCCAAAAAGGTTTAACAAGTTGTTCTAACACATTAACTGTGTGGTCTTGACATCATAATGAGTCACTTTGAATCATGTTTTGATTAAATGCCTGTTGACATTTGACCCCACACAGAGCATGTCATGGTTTCGGCATTCATTTAACTAATTGGATTCATACATCAAAGGATCCAAGTAGACATTCTATGAATTTAAATAGCTTCTCATAAACCTGCAAGAAACCATAAAGGACTCTCTGTGTAACAGGGGTTATGTGCACCTACAGATCATCCTTTTGGGTCGGCATTGTACGGCACGCTTCCCTCGGGACATCAAAATTTACCAGCCGTTTCCTCCAAATCCTCTAATCCAAGTTAATGGGCCAAACCACAAAAGCCATTTCAAAGTTTCAGCAGCTTTTTTACACAAAGCCTTGGTAGCCAAAAGATGAGCGATGGTATTCATAGATTGTGAAGTCAATTCCTTCCCTGCCCTTTTTATAGAAGGGTAACATCATAATTACAAGGAGTCAAATATGACTTCATGTTCTTAAAGTCTTCTGAAGCCAATCGGTAGCTTTATGTGAGAAAAAGAAACAAATGATTCCCTGCCTTTGGTCACCATCCACTTTTATAAACAAAAGCAGCATGAACATTCTTCAAAGCATTTCCTTGGCAGAATGAAAGTCATATGCTGTAGTTTTGAAACAGTTTGAGGTTGAGTAAACAATGAATTTATAAAAATGTAACTAATACCGTAGGTGGCGAGCTTCACAGAAAGCATCTTAATATTGACTTTTATCTACAAAGGGACTACCTTTTCATAATTCACTGTGGATGACTCACCTTTGAGAAGGTTCTAAGACTATAAAGGATTATGTGCAATATTTGAGCGGCTAACCATATCAGCAGAGACAACCCTGAATTAAGTTAGAGCTTGACAGGGAGCCATGTGCTCATAACGTCATAAATGTGTGTCACAGTCTCCGATCGTAATGGCGTTATGCAATACAGAGAAAATAGACATAAACCAATGTGATTTATCTTCTAAACGGTTCTCCTATGCATCTTCAGTGATGTAGCTGTTGAGAACAGCACAGCCGGTTCTGCATTACAAAAACGAATGTCTTTGACTTTAAAATTTGATTTAGAGGCTCATTTATTCCACACATTTACCTATTCATTGAACCTTGGAGTCTTTTCTCATATTGGCATTGCTGCTGCTTTATAAAAGCAATCAAGCTGTGATTCACTGTTACACATAGCCAAAATGTAACACATTCAGAAATGTTTTGTTTAATATGAACACTATTCCATCTTGAAATCAATATTCATAAATTGCTAATATGACACTGCAACTCTGAGGCAAGCAATATTCCCTCAGACTAGTGTTTCAGTCTTTAGAAAAACTGATAAAGAGTTCGCATTTGCAGCCAAAGCCAAGTTTCACAGAAGTGCTTTTTACCAATAATCCTGAGAGAATGCAAGATTAATTAGCTTCCTCATTAATCAATGTGGAGGAGAGCCAACCATTTTCTGTCAAATGCAATATTCGGACTATCGTAAACTAAGATCTATTCCTATCTTACTGAGAAGTCCAGCAGGGATTTCCAGGACTGGTTGATGACCGGTGAAGTTTTTTGAAAAGTTAAAAAAGCCTGGCGGCAACAGCAACATTTCAATCAAAATATATGCTGGTCCTTTTAAAATGACTGTTAAATCTCCATTTCCTGACATTTTTACAGTACGTGTGTGGAAAGACATTATCAGGCTTGAGTACCACTTGACAAAAAACATGCAAAAAGGATGTCAGCACCATGTGACATCATTTAACAGATAGCTGTCTGTTTCACCTCATCTCTTGTCTCTCATTTCAAATCATCAAACTCTATTAGCGGCATATATTTAATGTAGTTGCACATAATAAGCAATGTCAAAAGTACCAGCATTTCTGAATCAAGTTGATGCCAAAATGTAATGATGTCAGTCTCTCTAAATTTTCGGGAAAGTACTGAGTTCTTAGCAAGGGTTTACTAACTGACTGCCTTTTAACTTGTGCATGCATGACTTTAAATTTAATTTGCTTATTATATACACAGAATTATACTGTTTCAGTTTAGAGTTGGTAAGATATTTTTGAACAAAGTGTCTTATGCTCACCATGTCTGCATTTATTTGATCAAAATTACTGTAAATAAAGTGATACTTGTATTGCAATATTATTACAATATCTGTTTTGTATTTTAATATTTGTTCAAATGTGAATTTTTAGCAGTTAATTAGTCCAATCTTTAGTAATCCTTCAGAAGTCACTTTGACAAATATCAAATACTGACATTTTTTGACACCCATACACAGAGGTATCTTCGCAACATTAAACATGCACTTTTGTAGGTCACTTTGATAAGAGCCTTGGCCAGAACGAAACGACATTGATATAGCTGTGACCTTACCCGGTCAACCTCCCTCTTGGAGATGCCCCTGATGCGGGCGTAAAAATAGAGATGTTCTTCTCCAGTCAGGAGGTCATCCAGTGCGTCCACCTGGGGGCAGTAACCAATGTTTACGCCCTCTGTCCTGCAGTCTATGATGTCAACCATTCTCCTGAGGACACAGGTCGGGGAGATTTATGAACATGCAATATAACCAAACACAAATGTCTAGTAAAAGAGTCTGAGTGCATTAGAAAAGGATGGTGAGCAACAGTAAAAGTAACAGACCAAGATTTTAAAGGGGGGAAAAAAAGGTACCCGTCAATGTCACGAATCTTGGCCGAGCCATCAGTAGGGCTAATGTCTCCGGTCAGCATCTTGAAGGTAGTGGTCTTTCCTGCACCATTGACTCCCAGCAATCCAAAGCACTAAGGAAGATATTGACCTTCCATTCATTAACATTGAATGTTTTGCTGTCATCAATTATTCTTAAGAGCTCAATAAATCTTCTATGAAAAACCATTCTGAGCTGAAATATAATGAAGCACAGTATATGCCAAGTGCCTTGAACAAGACTTTCTGGGAATACAGCTGTATATTCTGTATATATTTCCCCTCTCTGACCACATCTACAAGCACATTTTCAGATAAATAGCAGCGCATTGTGGCCAAATTGTTATCGATTTGGTCATTGGGCTTAATGTTTGATTTACCGAAAGTATTTTCTTAGTACACTTTTTCTGAGTATTATAAATCCTAATATTAATATGGAACATCAGGTTTTCACAAACCAGTAAATTCTCAAAAAATCAGTTTATGTTGATAATTTAAAACACACTACTGAGAAAAAAAAAGCATTTATATTAATAAAAAAAAAATGCAAAGTTTTCAACAGCCACAACTCCAGTCTTCAGTGTCACATGATCAATTGGTGCCAAACTAGATTTTATCAATTATACTTAGTGCTCAACTATTAATAATGGTACTTATGAAAACAGTTTTTGCTGCTTAATATTTTTGCAGAAACATGATACTTTTTTTCAGTACAGTATTTGTTGATGAATTAATAGTTCAAAAGAACAACATTTATTTTAACTAGAAATGTTTTCTAACATTATAAATGTCTTTACTGCCACTTTTGAACAGTTTAATGCATCCCTGCTGATATAAAAGTATTAATTTATTTTCTTGCTCATCCCAAACTTTTGAAAGGCAATATATAATGGTTTCCTCCAAAATATTAAGCAGACTTTTGAGACTTATGCTCACCAAGCATTAAACATTTCAACTATTGCAAACTTTTGACTGGTAGTGTGTACTTTATAAAAAGTAAGTAAAATGGGCTGCGAGCCTGCAAATGCCATTTTATGTTCATTTTAATACTGGCATGTAAACGCTCTCATAATAAATACAATAATGAAAATAGCACAGACCTCTCCAGCTGGGATTCCCACAGACAGCCTCTTCACCGCCTGGACTCTCCTGTTCAGGCTTTGGTACACCTTAGTCAGATGGTTAACCTGCAGAATATCGGCATTTGCATCGCCACGGTCCACACGCAGACGTTCAGTCACCACATCTTCATCCTCATTGGGGCTATAGCTCTGAACAACGTTCTTCTTCCAGCAGACTAAACGTCTACAAAGAAATACACAAATGCATAACAAATGTAAAAATTACACACTGCACTACAAAGTACAATTTAATGTGCCATACGGTTTGAATCCACCGTGCCAGAGCCTCAGGTGTACCTGACTTTGCGAAGGAGTGTCTTGTTAAGTAGCAGACGAAGCGTGAAGCAGATGAAACCCTGAAGGAACATGGAGATGAACATCCAGCCCAGAACATCCATGCTGAAGGGGTTCCTGTAGGCGTCCACTCCGAAACCACTCAAGATCTGCACCTGCATGTCAACCCGTGCCAACTCCATCAGCCCATTGCCAAAGCTGAACTGAGGGAAGACTAGGAATATGTTGCTCATGGTCTGGTACACATTCTGGATGCTCTGAAAGGGACAATAAAAAGCAAGTTAATGAAAAAAGAACAATATACAAATCTACTCAGGTCTATTTAAATCATCTCATTTAAAAATGTATTATATTATATTATATTATATTGGAATCAATTTTTCAAAATTACATTTGAACTTTTATTCAGCAAAGATGCATTAAATAAATGCTGTTCTTGTGTCAAATTATGATGAAAAATTTTAACTACATCACTGTTTTCAACATAGATAATAAGGAATGTTTCTTGTAGTGCATTTCTGAAGGATCATGTGACACTTTTTGGCTAACAACCATATATATATATATATATATATATTTGTGTGTGTGTGTGCACCAGGTATTTATCACCCTACAAAGATAGGAATACCAGTAAATTTTGACCTTGTGGGGACATTTGTTAGGTCCCCATGAGGAAACAAGCTTATAAATCACACAGAATGAAATATTTTTAAAATCTAAAAGTGCACACAGTTTCCTGTAAGGGGTAGGTTTGGATTTAGGGTCAGTGTAGGACAATACCACATACAGTCTGTACAGTATAAACATAATTACGCCTATGGAATGTCCCCATGAAACATGTAAACCCAACTGTGTGTGTATGAAGAGTTCATTTGCAAAAACAGTTAACTATGAATCTTAATAAAAATGCAATTGGGTTATTATGATTAGGTTAAACAATAGCTAAAAAATACAGCCAACACAAAAATAAAACACAATCAAGCATGATAACATAACAAAAAACATAACTTAAAACTTAAAAAAGGAGTTGTCTGTTTTTGCAAATAAGTCCATCATCTATTAAAAACTATGCAAACACATTTTTTATATACAAATTTGGGGGTGAAATGACTCTTCTCTCACCGGGTCATTCTGGTTGAGCTGACCCAGGAAGTAAATAATGGATGTGGAGATGATGGTATTGACACTGATGAAGAGATTGATGCAAACATAACCAATAAAGGCCATCTCTGTATCCTTGAATACCGCAGACAGAAGATACATCCAAGGGAAGGTGGAGAAGCTGAAAAGAAACCATGAAATCAATGTGGTAAGTGGCAAGCTTCAAAGACACATCTAAAGACAAGAATTACAACATAGAGGATGACAAAAGAGCCATAGTAAGACTTCTGCTTTGAGTTTAGCAAAGAAAGAGAGAATATATTCCACAGTCGAGCTAAGAGGCCAGAAGATAAATGAGTTCATCTATTTCCTCTTCGTGAAGCTTTCTCTGTCCTCTTCAGCTACACAGAATGATCTGCTTTTTTATTCATTACTCTTGGTGATTGGGGTGGCGGGGTCAAGGAAGAGGATGTGTTTAAACCGAAGGGGTACCGCGTGTGTGTATGTGCACGTTCCCTGGCCTGTGTGCGTGTATTGTTAGTGCTGGAAAGTCCACACCGCTCAGCTAAACAAAAGCAATTAAGCAGGTTGAAGGGAAAGTGGTGGGATGGCTGTGATGTGTGGTTATTTATGGGCCAAGAGCCGGTGAGCTCACAGGCGGATAAATGCGGGCCAGACTGCTGACTTCACACAATGAAGGGCCTCCCAAGCAGCCTGGAGCTCTGAAGCCTAAAGACTGACTGTGAGTGGCCTCACTGCTCTCCACAATGCAATTAACTGGGTGACAGAGTGTGTGAAATCGCTTCTTCAGAGCCCAGGCCTTGCAGGAAAGCTTCAAGCAGCTCTCCTCTTTCTAGCAGAGAGCTCTGTGTTTACCTGAAAGACGCCGCATTAACTAAAACTTCTCCTTTTGCCAATGCTGCGACATGTAGCATTTGCTGAATAATACATTCATGAAGCTTCAGTGCCTTGAGGACCTGTCAGCTCTGAGACGTTCTAATGAGACGTCTGTCTTGTGACAGGAAAATCTCTGGTGGTAAAGGGACTTAAATGTATGCTGACCCAAATAGCACCAGCAGAAGTGTGACCGCGCCGAGGTTCTGCCTGTCTGTGAATGCTGGGAGCTGGAACGCTGCTATCATTGCCACTGAGAGGACCACGGGTACCATGTAAAGAGTCTGCAATGACATAGAAAAGACTTCGTAAATGCAAATCTTATGTAATATGCATAGTAAACACTTTGCATGAATGCATTTGGCATTAAAGTTATTAGTTCTATTCATATTACAAATATTATATAATAGAATTTGCATTAATCTTGGAGCTCAAAAAAGGGGTTTTCATGTATTCTGGGTAATTTCTTGTTTGTGGTTTGTGGAATTGTTCCAAAACAATACAATACAATAGATTCCAAAGGCTTATACTGAAGTACCATATCGAAGAAAAAGTTGATGATCCAGTAGAAAGGTTCGCTGATGCCAGAGATCTGCTGGAGCCTCATGGAGCCTGTGTGATGTTCCTGAACCTCATAGATGACAAAGCTGGCAGTCATGATGGAGTAGCCGGTGAGGACACAGAGGGCAACCAGGATGCTGACCAAACCGCCCACCCTTGAGAAGATGAAAAGTAAAGGGTAAATAATAATACTTCATTTTGTTGAATGAAGTATTTTGTGCTCAGAAAAGTTGCATTTATTTAATCAAAAGCACAATGAAAACAGCAACATAAAAAAATGATAATACTGTAAGTCTTTCTGTTTTAATATATATATAAAAAAAAATTAATAATTTGATGTGAAACAGCCTTTAGTGTCGCATCTTTCAGAAAACATGGTGATTTGGTGCTTAAGATGTGTGTGTGTGTTCTGTGGAAACCATAATACATGTTAATAATACAGTATTCACTATATAAAAATATTTTCTGTTGAGCCATTTGAAGGGTTCAAACATTTGAAGGGTTGTTTATATTTATTACATGCACCAATAAATTGTAAAATGACTGAAATGTTTAATACTAGAGTAAATTGGTACGTATGCATTTGTACATAACTAGCAGAGCAGAAGATGTTCTGCATCAGTGGTCAAGTGCAGTGAGAGACATTTTAAATGCATGTCATGCTGTCTTACCCTTACGAGACAAACTGCACTTCAAATTTCCTACAGTCTCTCAGATGAGCTTAACACTGTTCTTTAGTCAAGCTCAATGCACTTACAGCAGCAAAAGACACAGTGAGGAGAAAAGATGAAAGCCATAAGAATTAAGATCTCTCTATCTGTGAGAATTGTGTAAGACAGAGTCAGAGACGATCAAGAGTTCAGTCTCAGCAGGACTCTTCTTCTTCTACCAGACACCAGCTGAGCTTTTGCCTTTAATGCTGCCCCTCTCCATCCCATCTCTGCCCTCAACAACTGTGCCTCCAAAAAAAAAAGATACTCAGAATGGAGGACAAATAAGAACGAACTGATCTTGGGGAAAGACAGAAGACCCATACCGCAGAGAGTTGAGCCTGAATGAAAAAGCCAAGATCGCTTTATATTCAGATAAGAAGGACTCAGTTCGTTGATCAATGACATCAAAAGAAACTAACTGGATCGTACTGGTTCTCTACAGCTTCAGACTTTTCTAGATTTTTGGAACTTTGTTTTGCAGCTTTTTTGCAGACTGTCTTGCTCATATTTTAGCACTCATCGTTACTTGATTCCTGAAAACAATAGATTATTTTATTACATTCAGTCTCACTTAGAGAAAAGTTGTCCAGGCAGTTGGTGGTGCTATAAAAATGACAAACCGCATGATAAAATGGCAATAAACTATGGTTAAAACACTTGAGATCGATTTGGTTCTAACTAAGATGACAACAAACGTATAATTCAAAAATATGACTACCAGATTTCATCAGCTATGAGACAAGGCTAGCAATCACACATTAAAATATGTAACTGAAACATAATATTTTAACATTAACGTTGAAGATTTAACAGAGTGCTGAAGGGATGGTGTAATTTTGTAGAAAGGTTCCTATGAAAAAAAGCTAAATGGCTTCCAAAGGCTTTTGGGTTAATGCAGAAAATAAGCTCTGTGAACAAAAGGTTAAGATTCATTTCATATTCATAAATTGATACAACTTCAGTTCTATATAATGTCCCCAACAATCTCTGTAGTCTCATTTAGCCACTTGTTAGCAACCGCCTTTTTCAAGATACGTACTGTATAAGCTTAAAAAATTGTGGGGTTTTACTGATGTATACACGTTGTTGAATAAAACATGAAAATATTTTGAGCTTGGGTTAACCTCAGACCTTATTTCAGTCATTTAATTTCAAAATGCGTACTCGATTCTGGATTTCAGGACTCTTTCCTGCAGCACTCTATTTGTACTGTACTTGAAAAGCTGCCTGAGGCTGTTACCAATATGGCCACCAAGTGCTTTCCCTTAAAGGGACTTTGCTTTTGATATAAGGTGTCTGGTATACGAATGCATTACTTTCTGCTCTTTTCAGCTCCTCACAAAGGCTTTCTTAAGCAGCCAACCCATTTTTCTTCCTTTTCCTGCCTTCTCTGCATGTTGTCTCCCTTCTCAAGAAATCCCTTTCTCAGGCCTAAGTAGCAGGCGTCAAGCCAGACGCATCCTAGCTGCTAGAACGAAACAATTGCGCTCATTTTACAGAGCGTGTCTTTCAAATTTAGGCACGGTTGAAATTGCACCACAGTGTTCAAAAAACAAGCATGTTTGGGTGGCGACGTTGAATCAATTAACCTCCGAACCACCTTCAGAGTAAACACGCATTATATTGGGCTAGTAATCAATAAGCCAAGCTCAGGAAAAAAATCAAAGAGGAGTAAATACAGGAGTCAAATTACATTAGTTCAAGTGCTCCACTAGAATGAAAATGTCAGAGCAATGTTTGCATATCTTATCTAAAGCCCATCATTTGGCTGATTGCTTTCTTTTCCCCACCACTGGGTCTGTGACTTTTTTTTACCGGCCATACTAATACGCTCGGTCTGTATTTGGTCCCACAGAGTACTTTATCTGCTTTAGCTGGCAGACAGAAGGACGTGCGAGCATGCATGGATATATGTGTGTGTGTGCTCTTACATGACATCCTCGTCTTGCACTTGGCCAGGGTAAGGGTGGCTGTTAATGGAGATGGCTGTAAAGAGAGATTTTAGCACATGAGAAAATATACACTTGCCTAGCAAACATGTGACCGGCAATCTGCTCCTCCCATGAACCTTTTCTGAATTTATGCTCTGTTTTGCCCTGAATGACTTCACCGGCTACATTTGAATGAGTGCATCCCCCCTTTCCATTATTGACTGGTGGGATTGCATTAATCTTGCCTGAAGGCGGACAGTGAATCTCAACCACTGGGCCAGTCTGCCAGTGTTGAAATAAGACCAGCTCTATTCCTTCATTTCAGTTTTCAGCACCTCTAATTAGCATTCAGACCGCTCTGCCTCATGACGGGAGACAGAAAAGACACACTGCCCTCTTTCTAAGGGTAATGGTATTACATTATTTTCAGTCTCAGAGGGCAAGGATTATATTTCAGAGTATTGCGAAAAGGAACATTTTAGATAAACCCAGTAATTATTGATACATGAAGACAAGAAGAAGCTAGCTGTGGTCTTTGCAGTGAGTTAGAAGGCCTCTTCCTGTCTAAGTGGGCGGCACTTGCTCAGAATAAGCTGCTAAGTGGATTAGACCTTACACAGCAAGTCAAAACTTTGGATATGCAAGTCTAAGTGCACATTAACTCGAGCTAACCTAACACTTTTCATCTGTTACACAACGTGAAAAATATTAAACATGCCCTACCATTTAAAAGTCTGGGAAATGGGAAGATTTTTCAAATGTTTTCAAAAGAAGTCCTTTCCTAGGCTGCATTTATTTGATTAACCATAAAGTAAGAACTATAATAACTATATTTTATATATCTACATTTTTTTTATATTCCTGTAATGGGAAAGCAGAATTTTTAGAAGCCATTCCACCAGTCTTCAGTTGTGCTGCACAATATTTTGTGGAAACCACAACACATTTTGATGGCTAAAAAGTTCAAAAGAACAATATTCATTTGAAAGAGAAATTTTTTAACATGAATACTTTATTAATTTAATGGATCTTTCTTGAATGTATTATTTCTTTAAACAAATTGCATTACTCACTCCAAACTTTTGAATAGCAGTGTATGTGAAATTGTATAGATATGTGCACTTCTACAAAATGTAGATTTATAGAATCCACAAAAAGATACAGAATTAGAGAGAGAGATTTAACTAACCATATTGTTGTCGTTTCTCTGGTGGCAGACTGGATCTCAGGATAAAGTTGCTAAGGCTGTTGAGGTAGGCAGGCATGGTGTGGTGACCTTCAGGATTATACCAAACCTGTGCAAACACAAATATTAATACAACGCACAATTCCTTTATTATTGCTTTGTAAAGTATACATTCCAAAATGTTCTATTTACAGTATTTTCTAATCCTAACAGGCATAAAAATACACAGCCGTGTAATAATACTGGGTAAAATAGTGCATTTGTACTCAGACTAAGCAATTTTTTGGTACTGAATGAATTCTTTCTCCTGCTTCATTTGCCTTCTTTAAATAATTTTTTTTACCACATTGCATTATTCACAAAGAATGCAACCAATATTACCTTAAAAGTTTGCCAAAAAAAGTATCTTAGGGAGCAACATATATACTGCCTACCTTTTGGAACAGCTTTCACATCAGGAGGGTGATTATGATGCATTAAAATGCTGCCTACGTGGCAGCTTACTTGGTTTTGGAACATAGCCTGTTAGTGCCTACTTAAACTGCCACGTTGGGACAATGAGCCACTTTGCCATTGGGGCAATGTAATATCACTCATCCAAATTACCTTACTAAGGGTTCTGTTCGCTGGCACATCTAACATGTCCATCTTAAGATCAATGGGAAGAGGCTTTCCAAAGTCCCAGCCTCCATATCTGAAAACAAAGAACATAACAATTTACGTTAGAGTTCATAATTCTTTTGCTTCATGGTTTCTATGATAAAATAAAAAACTCTTTTATATAATAATGAGGCTGTGTATAGAAATATATGTTCTTTACTACATTCTATACACATCAAATCCTAATTTATTTAACAATAAATGTAGTGTTTTTACATCAAAGACATTTTCCTTTCTATACTGTCAATTAATAGTTGTATGCCTTTGTTGAATTTCCCCTCAATTTATTACAAGAGCTGTGATTTGCCTTTTTTATTACCTTTATTTATTCACCACCACACAGAGGCAAGGATGTGTATTATATTACATTTTTTTGGAAGAGCAATGTATGAATAATAAATGCTAGCCTTACTATTTTAGGTGTAATAAAGTATTTTCATGCCAGCAGCACGCCCCAGTGCTGTGTGCTATTTGACTAGGATGGAAAATGTCAGCTGGTCGGAAATGCCACGGTAAAGACGGGATAAACCCAAGTGCTTCCTCTTTAATTATTAATCAGCCTACCAGCGGTTCATAAATTCCTTAATATTCCACCTCGCCATATTTTGAACTTGTGACATAAAGGAAATATCTTATGAAATCAGTTTAATGCTGTGAAGTGCTGTGTGGGATAAAATTCACCTGTTTCTGATGAAGTTATTCGCAGTGGCCAGCAGGTAGTCCTCTGTGTTGATTCCCGTTAGGTTGTAAACGATCTGGGATGATGGATTTCTTTTGTGAGGTGGTTCGTAGTTGGAAGCAGGACATTTCTGAAAGGGAGAGAAAAGCAAGTGACATTGTGAACAGAAACCATTAAAGAGAATGTGACAATTTGATCCCTGCCCCACAGAAAGCAGAATTGCAATGACAGAAAGAACGACAGGTACAACATAAACACAAATCTGGTGACAAAACATAATTTATTACATCATTAACTTGACTAATTAGGACTATTTACTCCATAAAATGTAATAATTTTTTCCTAGTTGACATATTCCCCAAAATGAAGTTAAATTCTCTTAAATAGGTTAAATTAAACTGAATACCTTAAACAGCTATTTTAAAGTGCCCCTATTATGGGTTGTGAAAGGTTCATATTTTGGTATTGGGAGTCCCAAACAACAGGTTGACATGCATGCAGGGTCAAAAAACTAATTTATATCTATTTAATTTTCTTATAATATGCATTATTTAGACCTTATTTGTTCAACGGCTCCCAAACGATTTGTTTGATGAATCATTTTTCCAAACCCTGCCAGTGATTGGTCGATTTCATTTAAAGCAGTGCTTGTGAGCTTTTTTAACTCTCCAAAAGCAGCACAAATTAATTTGCATTTTCATTCAGAACCAACACGAAAAGTGGACAGGCAATATGCTTATTATTCATTTTAAGTCAACATGAAAGAGCTTGAGAGTTGTTTTAAAAACGACTCGTTTCAATGATTCAGAGTCGACTCTTTCTTTTAAGAGACAATAACTTTACGCAGAGCTGAAACTTTGCCGGATGATACCATTCACTTAGAGCTGTGTTGCACGCTGCATGAAAGGTCATTTTCAAAAACCTATGATTGGGGCACTTTAAATTTCATGAAGAACCACAACCATGAAAAAAAATCCATGAAATATCCATGAAAGCTCATTTTTAAGTGCTATTTTTTATTTATTTATTTATTTTTTGATGGCCTTTCAAACATAAGTTATAAATAAAATATATTAATTAAATAACACATTTTGTTCATGATACTGCTTATGCGTAATTTAAACTAAAAATTCTTAGTTTCACGCTTTATAATTCTTAAACACTCTATGTTTCTACTTCCTTAAATTAGCATTTTCATTCTGCATTGTGCTTGTTGCCTCGGTGTTGCCTCAAAGTCAAGAACTGAATTAAAAAAGGCATTTTAAAATCAATTCTGAAGGGCGCGCAACCCTGCTGTGATCAACAATCTCCTTCACGCTATCGAAACACTAATGATCTTTATCAATATTTAAATGCTGAGAGATGCTCATCGTTGAGGATATGTGGTAATGTTGTTTGTGTTATGATAGTTATGCTCTGTTTGACCCACCTGTACTTGGTTGCTACACATGCAGGTGGTAAATGTACCAGAGCTGTTGCCTCTGGAGATCCAGGACTCGCTTCCTGCAGCGGGTCTCTCTTTGCAAACCCTGTAAAAAAAATGTTTTCTTGAAGCAAAAAGAAGAAGAATACAAAATTCCGTGTGCAGGAGCAGTGTGACTATTATTTGAAAGGTATCAGTGAAAAATCGATCATATAAACAGGAAATGCAGGAGAAATGCAAATCCCTGGGTGAATCACACATCAAAAATATATACAGAGAGGTTCTTCTCTAAGAATTACGGCCATATACAGGAGCATTATTATAAGCTCTTACAGTGGAATTACAAAAGGCAGAGCTTTCAGATGTGTGGGTGAAAAAAAGAAATAGAAACAAGAAAGCAAGAGAGTGTTTGTGAGTGAGTTACAGAGTAAGGAAAAAAGTAAAATGCGCCGAAATGGGAAAATAGCATGATAAAAAACAGTGATAGAAAAATAAAAGTGGCACATTAGTGTTATGAAATTGACCAGGAACACGAGAAGACCCACTGATACAAGCAGACAGTGTATCAGAGTCCCAGAGCTTAGCAAAAGAGACGGCGACCAGAGCTCAGGAACACACCAGCGAAGATCAGAGCGGCTGAAATCATAGCCGGCAAAAATGAAAGCCATTTGCAGTGCCTTGGTGAGCTGATGCTGTGATATGTAATCACTCATGGCTTATAGCGGCCTGCAGCCTGATTACTGAGCTCAGAGTGCTGGGTCACTAAGACATATGGATGATTACTTACGAATTTGTGGGATCTCTTATGCAGGCGTGGTCAATGCCTGGATAGGACATCATGGAATTGACAAGACCGTTGGTGGCGGGATTCTGATTGCTGTGGAGAGAACATGCAATGGCAATGTTTAAGACTGGGTGAAATTACACTTGATATTACTTTGATGGTGAAAAAAAAAATAAGCAACGTTAGAAATATTTCAGTGGTTCTATGTGCTTTTCTTTGGCAATTTGTTCCATCAACAAAATGCTGCAATTAGTGCCAGTGACCTGTAATAATGAGAGGTGTTTTAAAAGCATCTCTGTTATAAACCTCATTAACAGTAAGGTATATTCAAAATATTGCCAATAATCAGTTATTTTGTATCATTCAATGAATAGTTGCAGGTTACAGAAAAAAGTGAGTCTAACCTGAAGAAGCTATACTGTTCATCAACGTGGTACAGTGCAGGAGAGAGCACAATCTTAGGAAAGTGCTGAAGATCACTCTTGATGGAGCCCAGGCCCATGGCAGCAATTACAAAGAGTACAGGCAACAACACCTGGGAGAACAGCCCCTTCCAGTCCCTCCTGGAGTGATGAATGCGTTTCAGCAACATGGCCATCACCCGCTGTGCAGTCAAAGCGAACCCACGCACGGCTGAGGTCCCGGTGAGGCCTATAAGAAGAGAGTATGCCATATGAGACACAGGCAATCAACTCATCTCTTCAATCCAGTCAAATTCAAAAGATGAGCTTTTAAAGTTTAAAGCTTTCAAGGGGTAATTGGGGAAGTTCAGATCATGGAAGATTCCACAAACTGCTGCAAGAATCTGAACCAGTCCTAAAAGCCCACTTACTGGCTTTCTCTCCAAGGTACGTGCTGTTGAGATCGTCAAACATGTCGTTCACTGTCACAGACTCTGATACAGACAAGGTATCACTTTCTTTAGGCTCCAAGTCTTCTCGAGTCAACTGCAGGAACACCTGAGAAAACACAGTGCCTTTATGAGTGCACCTGAACAGGGTTGGATCATGTTTTCCTATGGTTTTGTTAGGATGACTTTATCTTCATAAGTTTCATAAATAATATGCACCTTGATTGAAATGTAAATATTTGTTTGCTGTTTAAAGAAGATTTTGTGTGTGTGTGTGTGTGTGT
>JAUMHR010000056.1:15870081-15890673 GCA_032361145.1 Enteromius fasciolatus
AGGAAAAAGAGGGACCATGTTAATGCAAATTTCTCATTTAGCTGATGCTCTTCCGGTATCTACAGTGATCTGGCCCAATACACTTTTTTCAAGGGTCACTCAGTGTGGGGTTTGTACCAACAAACTTCTGCCAACCTATTCAATAACCTCTAAGCCATATCATTAACCTCATGTTTCTTTCTTCTGTTGAATACAAAAGAAGATATTTTGAAGAACCAGTTGTTGGTCCCAATTGACTTCCATAGCACGGAAAGCAATACTATGTAAGTCAATGGGGACCAACAAGTACTTGATTACCAGCCTTCTTCAGAATATTTTTCAATATTGTTCAACCCAAGAAAGAAACTCATATAGGTTGGAACGGCATGAGGGTGAGTAAAGTTTTCATTTGTGGGTGAACTTTCTTTAAAAGAGCAGCGCCAATGTAATTTGACTTGGCAGAAGAAATACTTTAAATTATGAGTAGGTTGTAGTGTGGGAAGCTTCAGTTTTAAAGTAAAGTAGTTCTAAGTAGGTTAAAGTAGCTTTCCCAACACAATTAAGGGCACACTGGAAACCTTCATGTAATATGGGTTAAAATAACATATAGCTTCTCTAAAAGTTAATTCCTCTAGGGGAGTATTACAAAACAGCAAGATGAGTAGGCTACTGAAACTTACCTTCGCACTTGTTCGTTCACTTCCTGTTTGGTCCAGTGGGGAGCTTTGATCTGAGCGTATAGGAGCAGGTGTTCCTTTGTGGTAAGGTGGTCAAAAAGGACATCATACTGCATGCACACGCCCATCTCCTTGCGCACATCATCTATCGAAGTCTGCATATCCATCCCATACACCTCAATGGTGCCACTGGTTGGTGAAAACAACCCCGTCAGAAGTGACCTGAAACAAGAAAATAGTTTTTTCCCCCAAATTAAAAAAATGCTTTTTATGTTTATTTAAACCAATAGTGTTTTTTATAGATACAATATGCTTTTAGGTTCTTACATAGTGGTGGTTTTTCCAGCTCCATTGTGACCCAGCAGAGAGGTGACATGTCCTTCATAGAAAGAAAGGTTCAGGTTGTCCACAGCATGCCGGTGGCCGTAGGTCTTTGTCAGGCCATACAGAGAGACTCCAACAGGCAATCCTGATATTTTCTCATCTTCATTACCTGCCAAGCTACTTTTACCTACGGGAACATAGATAAAGAGAAGCAAAGATGTTAAAATATCACAAAGAAATTGAAAGGATTAACATTTATCCTACAATTACAATCTGTGTCACCTTCAAGGTAGAGTGTGCAAGTATATTTAGAGCAAATCTCTCAGATGGCGCAAAAGTTTGATCAGTCTTCTTTGAAAAAAAATAATACTTTTATTCATGAGGAGACATTATATTGATCAGTTAAAGTGACAGTAAAGACATTTAAAGTTTAAACAAAAAAAAAACAAAACTACAAAGTCTGTTATTGTGAATTTTTATTCAAAGAGAATCCTAAAATGAATATTATATTATATTATATTATATTATATTGTATTATATTATATTATATTATATATACACACATGTTAAAAATATTCAAATAAAAAACAAGCATTTTAAATTGTAATGTTTCACAAAATTACTGTTTTACTGTTTTTAATTAAATAAATGCAGCCTTGCTGAGCCTAAGAGGCTTTTATTAAAAACCTTAAATAATATATTCCTCTGTATGATAATTGCACCAATTAACTAGTCTTACTTGCATTTGTTTAAAATGGGAAAATGGGAGATATGCAAAATGACTTTACTGTTTAGTGCTGCTACAGACCATTTAGAATCTTTATTTTGATGGTCCCTTTAACGTATTCTGTTGATTATAAGTAACATTGCACCTACATATCTACTAACTCTCAATAGAGTGCTAGCAGAGTATTAGTAAACTGGTAGGGTTAGGGTTAAAATAAGTTGATATGTACTTGCAAAGTTATTTATAGTCAGTAGAGCTTCTTTTGGGAGACCATCACAATAAAGAGTTAGCAGATATTAATTAGAGAGTGTATTAATATTCTCATGACAGTTAGTTGACATGTAGGTGCAAAGATGGTCCCTTTTAAACAGATTGTTCAAAAGGGGCCATCAAAATAAAGTGTTACCGAATTAAGTTTTCCAAAGCACCGTGTCATAATGTACCTTTGCTCTTGTCAGTGTTGTTTTGTTCGTGCATCATGTTGGTAAAGAGCAGCCCTCTGCCTATTTTCTTTGGCGTTTTGCTACAGCAGCTGAACATATCAGTCCAGAAGGAACGAGTCACTGGGAAGTACCATGGAACAGCAATGCCATATTTTCCTGAATAAGAGAAAAATAGATGAAACAATATTAAACATCCACTCCTAAAACTGAATATTGTTTCTTTTTACCTAACTACACACACAAAATCTGATGAGTTTATCAGCTGAGCAGCTCACACACACCTGGGAAGACCATGCGGATGTAAAACCCAATGATAAAATATACTACTGAGTCGATGAGGAGCAGCCAGCAGAGCCAGCCGAAGGAGGAAGTGTCACCAGCCAGAGGAGAGATATACATGTTGCTCCACTGGATGCCTGAGGTGTAAGTACACAATGCATTCAGTCAATGTAATTATCCCAAACAAACACTAATTACAGACAGTCTGAGGGGTTTGGGTCGACATACCTTCTTCCTGTTTTTCATAGCGGGAGATATACTGGCTGGCATAACTGAAGCATGTCGGAGAAAAGAGACTCTGTGGACCAAAAACAAACACTGTGAGATTTATACTACTGCTGTCAATTGATTATAACATTTAAAATACTAGTCCACCCACAATGGAATGCCACTTACATTACTTTCTTACAAAAGGTGAGTTGTTTTAATGCAAGGTAAATAAATAATTTAGATTATTCTTCCTTTATTTTTGAATTAACTGTATTTAAAACCCTATTGCATTTAAGAATTAATTTTTCGTAAAAATATATGTAATACATTGTTTATTGTGGGTAAAACTACAGTAAAATATAACAATATAACAAAACTGACTTGAGGTAAATACCTACAACAACCTACTTTTAACTTGCCTCATTTGCACAAAAACAGAACAAAGAAAATGCAAACATGGATATGCAAGTCTGCAATAATTCAACAAAACAACATTATAACCCCACTCTTCATGGACGTATTACATGTAAAGATGTTTTTGTTGCTGCCACGGCCTGCGCATTAGTCCTCTGCTGGTGTTCGCATTAATATTTCTACGAATTATGCGCTTTCACATTTGTGGGTGATATTTCACTTGTGGAGCTGCTATGATAATTAAATTTCACCATACAAAGAATGCAAATGACTTTTGTTAAATGTCCCGCCTGGCTTTGATTTATAAATAAATTATCCGTAAAGAATTTCTTCCTGCATTTACTGAGAAAACATGCTGTTCTTTGGACTTTTGAGCATGTGGGAGAATATTCGGTCCCTGCAGTAACAGTAAAACCTGAGAGAAGTGACCTAATAAACACACTGAATAATGTCTAAATGAAAAATATAAATTGCAAGAAGGTCCCCACCGTGACAGAACAGTGTTTTACAAATCAGAAAGGATAGAATAGGGTAGTCATTTTTTGGCAAATGCAAACTGATTTAAATGCAGTACAAACCAGAGCGCTCTTCACACTGAAGGATAGGTTGTCCTCCAAATGGATCAACACGATGAAGGGGAAGAAACAGATGACATAGATAAGGCTGCCGCTCAGCCCGGCGATGTTGGTCTTATCAAAGAAGGAGCTGACCAGGAAGCTGATTGCAAGGACGCTGAAGCCATAGTCGCAAAGGTAGAGGAAGAGCACGAAGCCATTGCTGAGAGGAAGGATGCCGCCAGCTTTCAGAATAACAGTGAGGATGATGACGGTCGCCAACAGGAATACAGCACTTTCAATTAACCAGGCAAAGAAGTGACTGATGGGATTGACCCCCATCATTTTCATGTACTGTGGTAAGACAAAAAAGACTTTAGAAAGCTAATTAAAGTTTTGTGGGAGACAGAAATCTGTTTTGGTTTCGTACCTCATGAAGTCGCAGTTCTCTCTCGTGGACGAGTTTTTTCACAAAGTGGGCGATAAACAGCACCCAGGAAATCATGAGAGCCATTGGGAAGGCAAAAGCAATGCTGTTGAGATACCTGGGGTGTAGAAAGATTTGAGATTAGCAGGTGGCGGGCATATTTGTTACTCCATATAACAACCATATAAAAAATGCTGAGGAACCGATGGACTGACTAACTTGAGTCAAGTAGCTCTTTGATTAACGTTGTAATTAAAAGTCTAAATTGACGAATTGTTTGCAATCCTTTTTCTTTGGAAAAAGCTTGTTACAATTTTGTATCCATCCATATCATCTATTAATGTTATTTTAGTGTTCTGAATATAATGTTATTATTTATTGTTGATGTATTATTATATTATATATTTATTTTAATTGCTAATTGTCATGCATTATTTCTATTTATTATTTATTTGAACTTATGTTTTTCACCATTTATATTTTATTTCAGCTGTTTTGAAAAAAAAAAAAAAATTTTTTTAATTATTTTCTTTCTTTTCGTTTTTAGATAGCAATACTTGCTGCAATCTAAAAGCTACCTTTACATTCCAAAGAAATTAATAAATCATGCAAAGTAATTATGATATTATTTATGTTGCTTCTCACACACAGCCAATGGAATATTCAGTGCCATGACAACAGCACTGATCCAGCAATTCATCTACACGGAACCAAAGCCAGACCTAAGCTTACAAAGTTGTTTTGCCTGGCAAGCAGTGCTGTTTTATTAAACAAATGCAAATCTAGTATTTTTATCAAATACTAGACTTTTATCTTATTAGAGTTATTTCTAATGAGAAAAACGGAGCAGATGTTCAGTGTTGGTGTGAACTGTTGATTATTTGCTCACTTTCGTGACCATCTCGGTCTTTATACGAGATGCTCAGTGTGCATGTAGAGTTTGTGCTTGTGAGACACTCACTCATCCTTGTAGTAGCAGGGATATGGAAACGCCTGCACCTGGACCGCGGGCCAATCTGTGGCTTTACCCGTCTGCATTTCGATTATGGCTCTCTCGATGCTCTCCTGCAGGTACACGAAGCCTCGGTTGTACCGCAGGGTATTTTTTGCCGACATGAAGGCATCTTTCACCCAGAAGGGGTTCCGTGCGCGGTCTGTGCGCATGACATTCTCAATGTTCATTCGGATGGTGTAGTCGATGATCGGAGGCAGGCTGCTGGAGGTCTCCTCAGGAAGTTTGAAAATAATGCCTGTGAAGATGAGCAGAGCTCATGTGTATAAAAGGGAAGTGATCTGTTGTCATAGTAACCTCAAAGGCCTGCTGCTCTTCGATAACAGTGGAAATCTATATCTCAATGGAATTGAATCGAATTGCATTGAATTACAGGCTTTACAGCCCGATGGCTCTTCGGTGCCTGTGGTGTCCTCAACCGAGAGTATCACAAAACACATGAGTGGAGTAGTCAGTAGAAGAGGGATCTCCTGATGAGAGAGAGTGTGTGTGTGTGTGTGTGTGTGTGTGTGTGTGTTAACTCACTGGCGTAGAGCTCACGGTTTTGAGCCAGTTTCTCTGCCTGCCTGTCCAGTTCATCAGTGGAGTTGAAGGCTCGGTAGCGGTCGAAGTTGACACAGGAGGAAAGGTTCAGCATCAGCATGGAGAGGGTGGTGATCTGATCCATGATAAACTTGTTTTTCTCTAAAAGGTCTGTCATGTTTGCTGCAGAGAGAGTTAGAAAAACTGTTCAGGCCACTGCAGATTTAGGATAAGACTCTTGTGAATAGGAGCAATGTATCTCTGGCTCTTGTCATGAGTTGTCAAACGCTTGGCTGTAAAACTCTGTTCGGACAGGGATAGTTTTCCCAGAGGAGGTTAGGTAAATTTGTGTCTCACAGACATACGCTCTATTCTGAGAGTAATTATTTCTCAGGGAGACATGATTTCAGCATTTACAGATGGTAGTCTGTGATTTACAGTAATTGCCATGCGAACCATTAATGTCTTTTTTCCTTCCTATTGCTAACAGTTTATATACAAACTTCAGGGTCCTGTGGTTATATAAAGAGTGTCTGTGAATTTATATTGAAAAAATTTATAGTAAAAAAAATTAAATTATATATAAATATAAAACCATTATTATTCATAATTTAAATACATATTCTTTTAATATATAGCATTATGGAAGCCACAGCTGTATTATGGTACCAGCCACAATTAAAAAAATATATATTATTCTTTGAGTTATAAAAATAACCAGAAACTCTAATTCATAATTATAAAATGGGTATATTAAAAAAACAAATGATTTGGTAACCTGTAATAACCTGTAATAAGAATTTTCTCATAAAAATTACTGTTTCTCATACTGTAAATATTAGAAATGTTCTCGTTATAATAATAATATCTCATAATTTTGAGAATCTCTTTGTAATAATAATGCTGCATTCCCATGATGCAAGCGTTGCATGTACGGTTACTTACAGAACTGGTTGAGAGTTGTGCTCATTTGTGCAACATCAATGCCGGTCTGAGTCTGAATGAAGTTTTGGACGAAAGGACTGCGCAGAGAATTCTGTAAAGAGCCGTTTAATAAGAGAGCAGTTAACGCAGTAGAGGGTAAAAAATAAATAAATCAAATAAAAAGAGTTTATTTGATTTTCTTTTGACTAAATAGTAATACCTGAAGTATTGGCAAGGTTTTTGTCAGGATGTTGGCAGACTGCAACACATATGACGATGACTCTATCCATTCAGACGCGTAAAGCTTTAGATCCCCAAACTGGTGCAGTGTGGAATTTGACTGCAAGAAAGAAGGACATGTTTTGTTACAAAAAAAACAAGGAAATCCAATATTTTGCTTCGTGACCATGCTACCCGTCTATATCTTAAAAGGAGAATCGAAATGACTGTATAGATGCGGGTCAGAAGCCCAGATTTATGCTGCAGTCTATCCCAAGTCAGAAGCGGGATATTCCTACATACTTTATCTTTGCAGGTATCTGATTCTCTGCAAATACATCTCCTAGCAACTGTGGAGAATAAATGACATTGTACAATGTTAACTGTACAATTACCCACAGAGAAGGTCATTTATTATGTTTAACACGCATGTCCGTGTAGGAACTTTTACTTGATTCAAGTAAACTGCACTTTTGACTTGGTGTTTTGTTTTGTTTTGTTTTGTTTTGTTTTAAGGAGAAAATTTGGAAATTCAAACATTTGAAATAAGAATGTAACACAATGCAATGTAAATGTGGGAAACATGCTAAATATTAAATGGTAAGATGTTTTAAACCAGCACCTTTCTCATGATCTCTCTCGTCACTGGGGTGTCTGGTGAGTACAGAACCTGTCCTAACAGCATGGGTTTGAGGAAGGCCCAGGCCACCGCGCCGCCTGTAGTGTTCACCATATCCAAGTAAAGGTTCATACAGAAGGGACCTAGACATAAGCAGTATATTAATTAAGCCTGACCACAGCACTTCATCAAACTGAACTCAATATGCTGTAAGCAGATTCTTGACAGGTCATTATCATAATGCTTTATTGCACATTTAGCTGGATGCTGAGAATATGCGCTCATACTAGCATCAGGTGGGATTTTGAACTTCTTAATCAGCTCTTCTCTTTTGTGATCCGTCTGGACGGAAGGATCAGTCTCGGTTACGATAGGAACTTTTGCGATGGCGAATAGCGTCAGGATGCCATTTTTGCATAAGGCACGAGCAATGGTGGTAAAGGTGGCCTTGCTTGATATGGTGGAGCGCTTTCCCCTCACCAGCTGAGCAAAAAAGAATAGAAAGACTGATTATATTGACTTATTTATTTGAATATTAAATAAAATAAAATAAATTCAAACTTACACTGCGGAACTCTTGGTTGGACACCAGGTTTAGTTCTCCAATGTATGTCAGGTATTCCTGCAGTTTGTTAATTGCAGGTACCAGTTTTTGCATCATGTCTGTCAAAAACTTGACCATCTCTAGCATGATTGCCACCAAATCCTGAATTTCTTTGGACAATACCAGCTGCAAAAAAAGTCCAAATGTTACAACACACAGAACCAATGTAATGTAAACCGTATAATATAGTTGTTTGCTCTGGAAATTGACCAGAAAATGTTATATACACGTTTAAAATATATACATTAAAAGTGGCAATTTCTATGGATCGCTTATTCAGTCAATTATACACTTTAACACTCTTGAATAAAAAAAGATTTATTTTCTCTTTATTTCAAACTGAATAGAACCAAACCAAAGAATATTTTTTAAAATGGCTTTATAAAATGGATTATTTATAAATGGCTTTTTATTATAAACAAATGGGACAACAGTGACCATCAGTGAGTGGACAGCAGTGAGCTCAGTTTGCTCCAGCACAGCTATTTACCCTGAATAAAGCTGCCTTCATGTCCACATGTCGAAGAACGAGAATCGTGATGCTGTACCATTCATGTGACAGTTTACAGAAGGTGCTGAAGATCTCCTGCTCTGTAGGGTCCAGTTGTAAAGGCGAGGGGTCTGAGCACTGGTGCAGGTTTGCCAACCATGCCAAGATCTGTGAAAAGCAGACAGATGAATAATAATAAATTTGCACTCTACAAGACTTTACGCTGGTGAGAGACAGAGATATATACCAAATTAGGTCCATATTGCTCTCAGGACTTAAACCCTCTGTTAGCAAGCAAAAGAAAACAACGAAATGAAAATGCTCAAAGTTGTTTAGATAGGGTTGGGTGGGGGGGATCCTTTGGAACCAAGACTCAGCAAAGGGGAGCCCATCTTCTTTAGAAGTGTGATTCAATTTATTTTTGTTTCCGTTTCACTGTTTAAAGCCATGATTTTTGGACGTATCTTTTGAGCACCACTGATGTATGTTTGAGTTGTGTTGTACCTGCATGCTGTTGCTGGGTAGAGGGTAATCTAATAGTGTCTGAAGAATTTCAGGTGGAAAGCTGGTATACCGCTCGACATCCTGAACAAACAGAGTGGAATTTTTCAGCAGCTCTGAAACTTTCACTTCAGCTGTCAAAACGCAAGACAAAAGACAGGTGAGAGAGAAGTCATGTACATGTGACAAGGTTGAAAAAGACTGATTGGACCACCATCTGATAGCTAAGGAACACTTGTGCTTCCAGAGTACTTTTGATAGAAGCAACAGTGATATGTACCTGGAGATGAAATATTCACATCAAGATTTTTCAGAGTTGAGACGTCAAAGCCCAAAATTTGAGAAGCAGTTGATGTCCTTTATGAAAAAGAAAGAGAGAGGGAGAATAGACAGAGATTACTATAAGTAACATTCTTGGGCAAACTATTTCAAATGTTTTAACATTAACTATAAATATGTATATATGTATTTGAATTTATTTAAATGTATGTATATATATATATATACACATACAATATTATGATAATACAAGTATTGTAATAAACATAATACATTCAATGGAAAACTGATAAAAGTAACATTTAGTTTTATTATTATTATTAATTTGTAAATATATTTTAATTTAAAAACATACAAATACCTAATGTTTTTCTACATTATCATTTGGGGTCTGAACTAATTCACAAAAATGAATTGGGTTTTCCAACGCTTGAAGATTAAGAATGGAGCATATTTTTTGTATTTCACTCAGTTAAAAATATAAGTAGGACAGAAACCTTTAGTAAGTTACTCCCCAACTCTACTGAAGATACATAGTACAAGCTACAGCAACAAGGTTGAAGGTTATTATAGAAAGCAATACCAGTCCACTTGAGTGTTGTAAGTGTTAGGGTCTCCAATGAAAGTCTGAAAAATCAGATCATAGACGTCGGTGCTTTTGTTCACCAGGTTGGTTGTGAGCACATGCAAGGCCTGAACTGCGGGAACAACAGTGTCGCAGAGCACTCTGGGACCCAGAGGCAGAAGCTGGGTGATCAGCTGGACAGAAGCCATGTTTTCCAGAGCGCACACCTACATTATCATGAAAGGATTTGATTCATGTGGCCTAATAATACAACATTTTGTATTCTCTTATACTCGGTATGGATTGAGCATAGCAATTTTTTTGTATCTAATCCATCAAAAATCTCACCTTAGTTAACAGGTGGTCCAGTATCGTGTGCGAACCCTCATTTGCCCAGTTGGCTGAGCCTAATTCAAAGGCGGCGTTTAGCACTTGCTGTAGAAGATGCAGATTTTCTGCAAAGATGCGAGAGAAATAGAAGTGTGAAAACAAAGATCAAGCTTTTGCAGAGCTAAAGTAACTTAAATTCCCTACAGGCATCATTACTTGCACCTAACTCCACTTTCAGGCCAACCTCACAGTGCAGCAAGCAGCAAATGATCTAGCAAAGAATCCCTCTTTAGAAAAAAGACATTGAAAGCTTTATGGTGCCGCGTGCTGATTTAGATCTGACAGCTCTTACGTGTGCAACACCTTAAGCAGTATAAAAGATCAGACAGTTATGAGGGAAATTAAACTCTCAACAAGACATCCGCTTTATTAAAGAAAATATAAAGCAAACTGAGAGGCTTGAAAAGCAGCTTATCAATTTAAATGAGGAAGTGCTGCAGACAAAGAAATTGGGAAATAAAAGCTGTGGATCTCCAGAGGGAAAGAAGGTGCACTCTGGAGCCTGCATGATGATATGTTTTAAAGTTAACTCTAAATCTATGTCTAAAACAAAAGCGGTAAGACTTTACAATAAGGTTCATTAGTTAACATTAGTAAACAACATTACTTAACATGAACTAAGAATAAACAATACTTATTAATCTTAGTTAATGCTAATTTTCAAATTAATTTTAAAATGATAAGTTGTGTTTGTTAACATTAGTTAATGCACTGTGAACTAACAATGAACTAACGATGAATGATGGTATTTTTTATTAACTAACATTAACAAAGATGAGAATATGCTGAAATAAATGTATCGTTCATTGTTTGTTTACACGCAGGTTTGGAATGACACAAGAAAGAGTAAACAATGACCTTTACATTTTTTGAGTGAACTACTCATTTAAATAGACTGGGCTGATAAAGAGAGTATCGGGTAGGAAAAAGAAACATTTGCCGTTTTAAAGAGCACAGATGCTGTAAAAGGCTCTCATACTCAGTCTGGCCACATGCCTCCTGGCTGAATATTGCAGAAAGCAGACTTCAAAACCATTTACCATTGCCATTTACTGCACTGCTATGAAATCTTTGCAATGTCACAAACATAAAGCAACATACTTTGTTTAATGTCTGTGGGGATTACTAAGAGTAATTTATTCTGAGGGAGAACCTAGAGTCTGCAACATTTACTGCGCACATGCATCCTGTTCTTGAGCTAAACAAATGTAAATTATGCAAAAAAATAATTATGTATTCACACGGCTGAATGCAGAATGCTTAAATGCGCTTATATGCAACTGTGGGAACAAAAGATCGTGGAAATAAACCCCCTGAATGAACAGTGTTATAGGTCAGTAGATCTTGTGAGATGATTTATGTACCTTGGGATTCGTTGGCCAGACTTCTGGTGATGGACTTAATAAGAGAAGAATACGGCAGGTCTTCTGGAAGGTTATTAGCGAGGTTTGTCAACAGCACGAGCAGCCTATGTAAACAGAGAAAAGTTTAATTAACTTACAAAAAGTTGCTTTTCTGCTGGGTTAGCTTAATCATAATGTACTACTACTGTATGGATTATGAACGTTTATTTTCATGACCCCAAGAATGTGTTCTTTACAAAGTCATAAACTATGTTTCTCTGAAGAAGTAAGCAATTATGCAGGGTAAATGCCATGGTGGCTGAAATTATGAGAGCGGAGTAATTGCCACGTACTTAACAAGGAGAAGAAATAAAGACTTAGTTATGAGCTTGAGAACCAGCCTTTAGAACACAACATCAAAAAAACTCACTTGTCAGTCCAGTTAGTGTCATTCATCTCCAGCAGATGGCCGATATTCATGCTAGAAGCCCCCAGCACTATTTTGGCGAGTTCAGACTCCACATTGCTGCTATTGCCCAGCGAGATGAGATTTTGGATGGTGTGCAGCAGCTGCTGGGTAATATCAGCTGTTTGGGTGAGAGGGCTTTGGTCTGCTTGGATGATCATTAGGATTGTCTTAAGGGTCTGCTCTAGGTCAGCTATAATGGTGCTGAGAGAATTTGTGTTCACCAAGGCCAGAAGGTTGTTGACAGAAATGGCTACTTGAGATACAGCCCCACTGACATTCACAACATTGCTTGTGTCGTTAAGAACTAAAGACACTGTCTCCATTACGTTGAGTGTGATATTGATGTATGGCTGTCCCTCAACAGGCATTATCGAGTATATGGAAGATGCAACCTCACTTAAAGAGTTCACTGCTTGTGAATTTTGGATAGGGGAACCGGATAACATAAGGCCCTTGTAGAGACTCATGCACACTTGATTTGACATGGTCATCAAGATGTAAACAAGGCCATCTGGAGTCATATGCGTGAATGTCGGATCGTAAGTAATGTTTAGAGAGTTAAGAAGAGACTGTGTAACCAGCTGGGAGATTTCTGGGAAGTGGGATGTGATTTCCGCAGTGCTGTATACACTCGAGAGGGCAGTGAATACAGCCGATTTGATGGCAAAGAGGTACATGTGCGTTTCCTTGGGGAGATTGACAACCATCTGATTGAACGTTTGGGTCAAAAGTATCTCCCTCTCAGCACTGCTGCTCAGGCTATAGTTTGACATGGAGAGGTTGAATAGGATGTGGGTGGCTATGGTACTACTAAGGATGAGGGGATGGGTGACCTCTTGAACAGATTGTCCATTCGGAAGAGCTGTGATATTCGAGAGGGCAAGGACATGGTTTAGGGAGTCAGAAATCATGCTTGTGGACATCATGACTTTTTCTATGTCTCCGGGATATGCCTCGAGCAATGCAAAGGCTTGTAGCATTTGTCCAGATATGTTGAAATACACAGCAGCCTCTCCAGAGGGAAGCGAGTCGAAGGCTTCTGCACTTTGATACACAGCTGCCAAATAGGATCTCCCACTCATCTTCGACCCCGGACTGGAAAACGAGCCAATTATGTTTTGGAGAATGCCAGTGACCTGAGGGCTGATGTCCTTGATTTGCTCAAAGTTCTCGGTAAGGACGCTGTTGAGCGCCGTGAGGAATTGGATTGCAGTGTCTTTGCCATTTCCACTCTGTGAGATATTTGACACCAAAGCTTGAAGTTGTTGGCCCATGTGCTCGAATCTTTGCGTAATGTTCAGAGGTGGCTGGTCAGATAGCACCATGGCCATGTCAATTGTTCTTCCTAGGCTTTCTGAAAATGTTTCTACTTTATCAAGATCCTGCAAATTCCACCCATCACTAGCCATGTCCATGAACATCTCCAAAAACTGCTGTCCATTGCTAGGGAGTGTCAAGTAGGACAGGACGCTTAAAGCTGTGTCAATGGTTTCCTCCTGTCTTGTGTTTCCAGCCATTTCACTCAAATAGCCCTTCAGGATGACACCCAAGTCTGGATTTGCGAAGAAAACATGAATAGTCTCCAGAATGTCGGTCGAGGTGGGTGGAATGGATAGAACTTTAAGCAAGGCTTGGTAATCGATGTTAAGAAGGTCAAGGAAGTCATCCACTGGCTCTCTCCGTACTTCGCTGGCAATACTTCTGGCATTTCTTGTGTGCGACACAAGACCTTGCAGGTTCTGTCCCTGAGCAATTTGGATTTTAAGTGGGCTTAGATATTGTTCCACAGGGTCAAGGAGGTCACTGGTTAGTTTGATCTGTTTCAGCATGTACAAAACATTCCCTGAAAGGTCAATAAAGGTTTCTGAGAGGCATGACAGTGGCATCTTGGTTAGGACGTCTCTTACTATCTCGTATAGCTTGCGCAGGATCTCCAAGACAAAATTTAGTCCGTTATCTTGAGTAGTGTACAGCCAGTTGAAAAAATCAACAATTTTCCATAGGGAGCCACTTGTATCTTCCAAATACAGAACTTGCTGCATTACTCCATAAAGGATGGGCCAGTCATCCAGCAATCCCGTACCAATGATTTGCTGGATAACCTCCTTTATCAAACTGTCCACTGTGCTTCCATTGGGGTTCATAAATATGTCTCCACTCAGGATGTAATTAATGGTTTCCTTTGTAAAATTCATTCCGGTAAGCGTGATCTCCAGAGCCTGCATGAAGATCTGAGGGCTTACAGTCAAATTCTGTGGAAGACTGCCATTCTGTAGAATGACCTCTAGAGTTTTTCCAATTGCCTCGATGTATGGCGTCATCCAGGGAATGTCGGTCTTAATTTGCTCCAGGGCCGTCTGTACTGAGTTGAGGCTGACAAAGGAGAAAGAAATTAGTGTTGCAAAATAAAAACGGCTCTTTAAGGATCTATTAAATATCTGGATTACACAATGTACTGTTATGAATATATGTGATAGATTATAAACCATTACAGTTCAAGATACTTAAATGTACAGTTGATGGGACCATTTATGAATCAGCCATATGAACATTAAATATCTACAATTTTTAAACTGGATTACTTATATTTAAAAGCTGCAAAACATTAGTCCACATTTCAGTTTGATTTTGCTCTCTATTTCAGCGGGCACTCGTTCTATATTAATAAAACTGTATAGTTATAATAGACTTAGAGACAATTTCCATCATGTTCAATGATCTACAGCGGGTGCATAAATGTTCCTGCAGTCTTACGTGATTGATTTGCCCAGATACGCGCAAATGCATAATTTGATTCCTATCAGTAGTCAGTTCATTACAGGGATGAGCACATAAAGCAGAATCAATTTAAGAGCAGGGAGATAGAGATAACAGAATAATAGAAACTACTTTATCTGCTCAAACCTGTGTGGAAGCAAAGGAGTCAAACTGAATAAATCAACCTTAATGTAAATTTAATTACTCTTACTTAGTTTGTTTGCATGATTCCAACCCCTGGTCCTTATGGATATTAACTACAAATCTCTCAGCAAATTTAAGAAGGTATTTCAGTAATATAATCGGGCTCGTTATAATGTTGAGGGCGTGTAAGTGCGGTCAGAATTGCTGCATGCTTTTGTTGTCGCCAATTTAGTCAAGCTATACAATTTGAAAACAGAAAATAGGGGAAAACTCAATAGTGTTTATCTTTATAAAAGATCTCTCACTGTTATAAGACTGCCATTTGTTTGCTGTCATGTAATATGACTTAGAGCAAGTATCACGGTAAGAATATATGCTAGTGTAAAAATGACTCCAGCGCATTAATACCTTTGGTACAGCTGCATCTGGAGGAGCTGGAAATTCCAGTCCGATTGGTTGGTTATTTCTAGCACTGAGAGGTTGGATAGCATTGAAGTGTAATGCAACAGGACCTCTGTAAGGTGATAACTAGCAAAGGTACTGTTCAGGATCGCCCCATAGAAAGTCTCTAGTGACTCGGCCATCATTCCTGCAGTGGCGTTTATCCATTGAGGGTTCATCACCATTCCCTGTTTAGAAACCCAGAGAGAAGCAGAAGTCTACATCAGTCTTTAGTGCACACTACCATCTAGTGCTGACACATGGCAGTTGCATTTGAGAGCCATAAAAAGGCTATTATAAAACTTGAACTTATTGTCTCACCGTCATGTTAAAAGCTGGAACTGGTTTGTTGTAGGCAGCTATGACTGGTAGTAGTTCGTTGTTACACCACAAACCAACAGTGTCTTCACTTATTCCAACACCAGCGCTAATATCCTGCCATATTTGCTGAATGTAGCTGCAGTTCGGGCTCTGACCCTCCAAACCAGCCTGAAGGGTGAGGATATAAAATAAAATACATTTTCACAGAAGCCTAATACACATGGATAGATTAGACAGGATGGCACTGAATTGTTTTTTGTGAGTTTTTTTTCTAGAATCAAAAAGTAATTACATTTACAGAGATGGCTGGTAAATGCAAGAAAAACAAAATACAGGTATTCTCAGTTTGTCAGGGAGGCAAAAAGTCTGTGCCGTAGTTCATACACTGAGCCCAAGGGAAGGGGAGGGGAACCTATCTATGATCTCATTTTATGCCTTGTGAATTCAAGTGATGTGATTATTGATATACTATCATAGACAAAGCGTTCACTGAGCATGTAGCAGGGAAGTAGGGATATATGACCCCTGCCAGGATTTGAGCATCGGTTGTGAAAGGAAACCAAATTCTCTCTAGGGATAAAAAGTAGCACCTGCTGTAATGCACGCAAGCTAATGACTATCTGTTTACAGTTCTTGGCACACTGATCAATCTAGTGGGCCAAAGTTGTTGTATCCATTTCAGAAAAAAAAAGTCAGAACATTTCCCAAACACATTTACTTGATGCCTGTGGCTGTTGGAAACACACAAAAAGCTAATTAACAACCAACACCAGGTTATGCAAAATCCAATCTCCTCGATGCCTGATCAAAAAGACTACACTGCTATGTTATCTTGTCGTTGCTAAGAAATTAGTGCTAGGGAAACCTTTCAAATTCAAAACAACTGACTATGCATTCACCTTTCCATTTTGGTTTAACACTGGTCATACGGGTACTTACAAAACGTCACTGTTTCTCCTGCTGTCACTAAGCTATTTTAAGCAGAAGTCACAACAAAAACATTGCAGATGTCTCACAGTCTCACGCACATGACTTTGCTATTGACTGAGTATGAGTCATAAACGAGAAGGTCAATCATTTCTCAACAAGCCTCGGTGAGATTATCCAGAAATTCCAGCACACCAACCCTCTATTATATGTTAAATAAACCAGCATTCTTTACATTGTTTCAGAACGATCTGTATAAGTATCTTTACAGTTCACCAAAGAAGTAGATAGGAATGTAGCACTAACCTGCAGAGCAGCTTCTGCGGTTGACACAAGGGCCTGTGGCAATCCACCAACAAAGGTCTGAGCAGTGAAGCTGCTTGTGTTCATAACATGAAAAATGCTTGACAAAAGGCTGGACAATGGCTGCTGGAGGATGTGGACGAGCTCTGAGGAGAATAAAGCACTTGCATGATACATATACAGTTCATATCTGAAAGAAAAAGTCTGTAAACCTGAACGCCTACTCTGCAATTCTTTTTTCAGCTGTATTCAACAGTTAGGCTTCACTTTTCTCACCTGTTTGTGCCTGCATGTTGTGAGCACTGTTGACAATGGCTTGCTGAATCGTGGACACGACAGATGGCAATAAATCCCACATAGGAGTACCTTTAAACGTTGAAAACAGAGCAGCCAACATATTCTCCAACCTGTTGTTCAACAAACAGTCATATTTAACTTTCAAAACCGAGAGACGATAAGAAATAAAAGTATTTTTGATATGTATGCTCATTGCTTGATTCTTTGGGAATGCATGCATTAAAAATGTATAAAGTCGCTTTGGAGAAAAGCAAATAAATGTGCGCTTTTTTATATATTAATGCTCTGGGATTCTGAAGAACCTTCTCTGTCCTAGCCAGTGTAGCAAAATTTAATCAGCTGATTTAATTGGCATCCTATTTAAAGACTAAACAGCTCAGTTTGGGAAAGGGGTATCACATATACTGATCGTCTGTGCTGAAATCGTGAGATGACAGACTAATCGAATGCCTGACATTTCTGCCTCCGCTTTCCTGATTTAAAAGTCATTTAAGTGTAGAAAATCCAAACAAATGCTTAGTTATAGAATTATAACACATAACAATCAGCTTTTGTAATATGTAGAACTGCACTGACAAAAAACACTGTTAAGACTGACCCAACAACTTCTGAATCAGTGTTCATCTTAAAAATGATCCAAGTTATCAGGGAATATGAGTGCCACATGGATGTTTTATGATTGACTATATAATGAATCTTACTTGTCAAAGGTCAGCTGGTCAGCACTCCCGGAAAGGATCTGGACCAGTACACCTGCAGATTCTGCCACAGTCTGGGCGGATTCATTCAGGAATGGTGACATAGAGCCCAGAAAGACTGTCAGCTGTGGCATCACAAAAAAGTGAAATGTTTGATACAATTAACACTCACACACACAAATATAAATGTGTTATGTATACTTGTATTTCATTTATTTGCACAATAAATCAGCCTCTAATATGGTGACATTTTCCTGCCAGATGGTTCAGCTGTAAATAAAAGTCCTTTGAGAATAAAAGTGATACCTGTTCTGTTATTTCATTTAGGCTGCCAAGACTAAAGTTGCCTATGTTGTGCCACATGTTTGTATATCCTGCAAATAAATAAATAAATAAATAGGGGTTTAAAACTTTTATTAAAATATGTTCAAGGTAACTGTTTTGTAAGAGAATCCCAAAAATTTTGTAATCTAGAGTAAACTTGCCTTTATTTGCGGTTAGAATATACTCCGTGATCTTGAGAATCACAGATACGATGGGTTGAGCTGTGTTGTTTGATGGCAGTGAATCCTGAAGCCCTTTCATCACATTCACAATGCTGAAAAAAGAAACACCAACTGTGATTACCTGTGCATACATCAGTGTTGAGCACGTTACTTAAAAAAGTAATTATTTGTAATTACTAGTTACTTCTCTCAAATAGTAACTGAGTTAGTAACTGAGTTACAACATTATAAAAGTAACTAGTTACCAGGAAAAAAAATCAGTCAATTACGAATTCTACTACTAATAACAATATAAAACGCACTAAATATTAATGAGCTTCTGGTTTCATGAATATGAATCATGTAGTATGCGTTCGCTTGAATTGATTTGCTGAAATCAAAACAAGGACAATAATAGATGAGCGCCAGCCAATAATATTGTCATTAGCTCATTAGTCCCGCCCATCACCAGAGAAGTTCTTAAAAGTTGAAGAATTCCAAAAGGAACTCTGTTAGGAAAATACATCAAAGAATATTGTTTACACATAGCTTGTCAATTCTACATGTTCTGACTCGCTTTGTCTTTATCTTTTTTTTGTGTGTGTGAGACAAAGGGATGGCGACCCGTAATAATTTTATAATATGCCACATTTTATTGTCAGTAATGGTAACAGCGTTGTAACGGTGGAAACATTCATTTGTTACTCGTTACTGAACGCAGTTATTATTGCCATCACTGGCATACACAAATACATGTACCGCATATATAATACAATTCAAAAGACTGGGGGCGGTTTTTGAATTATATACAACAAAATATTTACTTACACTTCATTCCATTTGTCAGGTCCAGCAGACTGTGAGATGGTCTGCAAATAAATTAAAATGTTGTTTTTCATAGGAACCAAAATCTCAGCCACCTCTGCTGGTAAAAGGCCTTGAATAGCTCCCCCTAGCATCTGTATAGTCTCCTGTGTGAGGTGGTTAGCTTGCATGTAATATATATTGGGGTTCAGGATCAGCTTAAGTGAACCATTAAAAGCACCAAGAATATTGTTAACCACATCCTGAGATAGAGATCCAGTTTCATTAGAAATACTCCCCAGAACCACTCTCACAGCACTGATGACCGCTTCTGTAAAGTTTTCACTCTGGAGACCACCTTCGGTGCTAGCCACCTGTAGAGCATAGTTTAGTGTCTGGGACACCTGGTCAGCAACAGCAATGTAGGCTCTGTCCTCAGGAGAGACTAGGGGAGCCATGGCTTGCAAAAGTTGGTCAAGATTCACCCCAGCTGCTGTGAGATCTACAGCGCTAACATTTCCCTGGAAGACTGCAGCAAGTGCCATTGTCAGTTGTTGGTTCATGATCCAGTCCTTGGTCATGTTGCCTTCAGTTGAGCTCAGAAGGTTTTCTGTGACCTTGATTATCATTGATATGATGGGTTGAACTGTGTTGTTCGATGGTAGGGAATTCTGAAGCTCTGTCATCACATTCACAATGCTAAAAAAATAAAAAGAAGAGCATCAGTACAACTGTGATCCCCCCTCCCCCACCCTGTGATTTTGCAAGTTCTCTAATTTAGAAATCATTGAGGGGTCTACAATTTTCAGCATAGGTGCATTTCCACTGTGAGAGACAGAATCTAAAAAGAAAAATCCAGAAATCACAGTGTATGATTTTTTAACAATTTATTTGGGAATTACAGTCAAATATGTATTTCACTTGCTTATCAGACATATTTCTGACCCTAAACTACCTGTTATTTTGCTTTTAAACAGCCCAGCTACACTCTGCTCATGATTCTAAATTAGTAGCACCTGTTTGAAGTCGTTAGCTGTAATAAAGACACCGGTGCACCCCACAATCAGTCAAAGTCTAAGTAGCAACATGGGCAAAACCAAAAGCTGTCAAAAGAGACAAAATTGTAGACCACAAAGATGGAAAGGGCTACGGGGCAATTGCCAAGCAGCTTGGTGAAAAAAGAACAACTGTTGGAGCAATTTTTAGAAAATGGAAGAGACTAATGATGACTGTCAATGTCCCTCGGACTGGGGCCGCACGGAAGATCCCTCCTTGTGGTGTATCAATGATGGTAAGAATGGTGAAGAATCAGCCCAGAACTACACGGGAGGAGCTTGTCAATGCAGTGAAGACCATCGTTTCCAAGCCTACTATCAGTAATACACTAAGACGTCATGGTTTAAAATCTTGCATCGCACGGAAGGTTCCCCTGCTTAAGTCAGCC
>JAUMHR010000056.1:15917729-15931430 GCA_032361145.1 Enteromius fasciolatus
TTGTGAGAGATAAATTTTTTTTTTATATTGTTTATATATATATATATATATATATATGCATAACTATTTAGCATTAGACAAACTGCAAAATGTTCTATTATCTTTTACTTTAAGAGAATTTTGCCCAACAATATGTAAAATAATAATTTGATGATAAACAAAGAACAGTAACACCATGGTTGGTTTTATCCCATAGATTACGAACAGTCTGCAGATTGCAGAGAATACAAGGACACATGGTAAGTTTGAACATGAAGCAGGGATCAGTTTTCATTACATTTTCTGGACACAATTAATCAAATGTATAGCCTAATACTTAAGTCATTTTTCTGACTGTAAATACCTTTCGGTCTGCTGTTTTATTATGCTTGAAATAATTAGATTTTTCTTATGCCTAAAAACAATTTATCTAAAAAAAATAATGTTTGCAAACCTTGACTCGTGATGTGCATGTTTTAGTATAACATATTGATTCTCCCATTGAATAATGTTTTCTTGCGGTGTCTCATTTCAGATGTCCAGTAAAGCTGGGTCTGAAGTTCTGTTTGAGAAAACTGGGAACACTGGAGTCATCACACTAAACAGACCCAAAACTCTCAATGCTCTGTCTCTCAACATGATCAGACTAATTTACTCTCAGCTCAAGGTTAGGGGAGACTGCAAGTTTTTAACAACATCAGTAATAACACTGTATTATTTATGATCACTTAAAACTAACTGTTAACCTGCGATAATCATTGTCTTACATAGAAATGGGACAAAGACTCGGAAACAGATCTTGTGATCATTAAAGGAGCAGGAGAGAAGGCATTCTGTGCTGGTGGGGATATCAGAGGTATTGATTTTGATAATCATGTAGTTTGATATTTTTGTTCGCTCTTAAATGGATCTATGCATAGATAATGCAGTCAAACAGATCTGATATTCACACTGAAATGCAAAAAAATATTTTCCCAGCTCTCATAGAAGCTCAAAAAAAAGACGATTCTTTCATTCCAATCTTCATGCGTGAGGAATATACTCTTAACAACACTATTGGTATGTTTTCATATTTCTGTTGCCAAATTTGAGGTTTGATGATCAGATTGTAATTAATTTTTTTTATTTTTAGGTACATATCGGAAACCGTTTGTGGCTCTAATTGATGGAATTACAATGGGAGGAGTAAGTATTTAGCTAAAATAGTCATCTTTCTGCACACGTTCACCAGCAGATGGTGCAGTCTGTCCTAATTTAGCAGAACATGACATTGAAGGAACCAGAGGGCCAGAGGCGATATGGGCCAGCTCGTCTTGTGTTTACAAAATAAAAAAAAAATCAAGGACAAACCGTCCTGCTTGCTATGAAATAATACATATAACCGTACCATTCTTTTCACTGTGTTGCTATGAATTTGTCCAAAAACAGTAGGACTCCCATTGCCACTGGCTTCATCCATAATGAACAGTCTGTTTTCTCACGTGTAAACATATGCATGAAAATATTAATGAGTACTTATACAGACTTATGAGTTATTATGATGTATGTATTTTAAGTGCAATTTTTAATATCTTGCGGTCATGTTTGATATGAGCTGCAAGCCAGTTGTGACGCACTATGAGTCATAAACCCCTCTTTTAATCCTCTTAATTTCTGTCCTGAACATTGTATTTTATCCAGTAGGTGTCAGCAGTGAGCTGATCTCGCACTCAATCTTTGGTTTCTTGTGAATCAGCTCTCAAGTGCCCTCCTATTGGTGTTTGAGTAACACTGTGTTTATATTACTGTGGCACATTAGCCCCCAGTTTCACAGACAAGGCTTAAGCTAGTCCCAGACTAAATTGCATGTTTGAGCTGTCTCAGATGTGAATATCTTGCTCTGACATATCTTAAAACATATCAGTGCCATGGTTCTGTGTTAAGATGCACATCTGTAATATTTTTTTAAAAGGCATTTTTGTAAAAGTTGCTTAAATATCTTAATTTAACTAATGTCTAGTCCTGGCTTAAGCTAAGCCTCGTTTGCGAAACCGGGCCTAGGTGTCTTACATTTAACAATTAATTACGCTTACAGTTAAAGATACATCACAAATTATTGTGGATCTACTCAAAATTATTATGAAAAAAATAAATAAATGAAATGAAGAACAACCAAGAGGTGCCTACAATGTCTTATAATTCTTAAAGGAATAGTCAAAACATTTTTCACCCTCATGCCATCCAAGATGTAGATGAGTTTGTTTCTTCATTGGAACAGATTTGGAGAGAATTAGCATTACTTGCTCATCAATGGAATCATCAGAATGAGAGTCCGAACAATACACAATCAATTACAATAATCCACAAGTAATCTACGTGACTCCAGGGGCCTGTTCCATAAAATAAGTTTACCAAATAAGCCAGGCTTATGGCAGATAGTCTGACTTATTTTAATACAAATTAACTGGCAATAAGTCAGAATAACTGAAATAAGCCTGGCTTATACTCTAATCTTGGTTTATGGAACAGGCCCCAGACCATCGATTAACATCCTATGAAGAGAAAAACTGCATGTTTATAAGAAACAAATTCATCATTAAGCTATTTTAACCATTGCTAATTATTTATAACTGCTTGTAAACAGTGCTTGATCTGTGCATATTTCTGAGAACTTTTTCACGTGAGAAAGCATTATGGATAGAGGACTTGTCTTTATTTTAGTGTAAATAAAGATTGATGGATTTTATCATTATTATTATTACATTTTTATCAGCTGACAGTACCCATTCGCTGCTTAGGATCCATTAGCGAGCAAGTTATGTAGTCCTAAATTTCTAAATTCATCCAAATCTTTTCTGATGGTCAAACAAACTCTTCTACATCTTAGATGCCACAAGGGTGGGTACATTTCCAGCAAGTTTTAATTGGTGGACTATGGGTCAACTATTCCTAACTAACTTTAGTACTTAACTGGAAAAATATTTAAAAATATAGCTGTTTTTTTATAGTTTCATGGGGTTCTGGCAGTAGGAGAGCAATGGCAAAGCAGTGAATCTGTCAGCTCCTGGTGTTTAATTGATCAGGGATTCTGTCGAGGTGCGGTGATTCCACCGTGCATCCTTTGGGCTGAGCCGTTTGATGCATAGCTGCTGCGTGATATGTTTCAGCTGAGGACTCTGAACTGTTATTTAAGAATGGAATGACCATGCAGGTTCACGGAGCGCACTCTGACTGCAGATGTCTCTAAGGTTTAGAAATGGATTTTTCCATTTACTCAGATATTTGAGAAAAAGATGTGAGCAATAGCTGCAGAATCACTGATAATGTTATTACAAGGCAAGGCAGCACCACATTATTCCACATCTGCTCGTTTTCTTCTTCCCCTTCATCTTTTTTTCTACAGTTTATTTCTTGCAGAGATTTTTTTTTTTTTTAACTCATCCTCGTGTTGTTCCAAACCAGTATGCTACTTAGTAAAATGGAATATATATATATATATATGTGTGTGTGTGTGTGTGTGTGTGTGTACATTTACATTTTTTGGTCCCACTTTAAATAAGGGGGCCTTAACTACTATGTACTTACATTAATAATTTGGTACAATGCACATATTGTGTACATACATGTTTTTACGTTGCACTTACATTTTTTAAAAACCTATATTTTTAATTAAGTAGGTCAACATAATATTACAGTAGTAAAGTACATTTATGTAAAGTACATAAAGTACACTTAAGTATCTGTACTTTTACTTGAGTTTTATTTTTTCTGGAAACTTATGACTTTAACTTCACTACACCTAAAACACAAATATTGTACTTTTCACTCCACTACATTTCTACCAGGGTCCTCAAAGTAGAAAGTTGTTTCTATGTAGCAGCTTTAAAGACTTGGGTGATTTTTGTTCTTCTGTAAATGTGAGGTTTTGCCCACACGTAAAGCAGTGTTGCTGTCACATGGACATTTAGGCCTAGCTATGGTTGTGTAGTTGAGTCAGCAGGTTGGATTATTTCACTGTACACTTGATGTGGATGAATGAATACACTTGTATGTGTGTACGCACTGCTACAGCATAAGAACACTAACATTATGTTTTGAGATGGTGGGTAGGAGTGTTAAAGCCACTTATTTATAAAGATCAATAATCCTTCGCTGTACGTCAGAAATAAATTTTTTAGATATTAGGTATTGCAAGTATAACAAAAAACAATGCAACAATAATGAAACTATGCATTGACCAGAAATTTACTCATAATACTTAAGTACTTTTAAAAGCAAGTACTTCTATACATTCACTTAAGCAAAAACATTTTATTGACAAGTTTTACTTATTTGACCAGTAGTACCTATAATTTCACTCAAGTACTGGACTTGTGTACTTTGTCCGCCTCTGTATTATAATTACACTGTTGACCCATACCTTACACCTTACCCCTATCTCACCTCAGTAGCAGCAAAAGTGTTTTGCAATACAATATGAACACAATAAATACATTGTACATTTTTTAAGTACATAGTTAAGGCCACCTAATATAAAGTGTGACCACATTTGTAAACAAATTTCAGATAAAATCTTTAAAATCTCCTGCTGATTGATTTTTGGCTGGTTGATTATTTAAAATGCAACTGCTAGTAAAGTTGTAAACCTTACATGCACACGTTTTTCTCTTGTTTTTTTTTTGGCATACTAAATTCTTTTTCTTGTCTTCAGTTGAAGTCATTACATTTTATTGTTTGATTCAGCAAGCGCACATTAAAAATAAACAACAGTGCCAGACAAGACATTTATAAATAAACCGTATAAAAGCCATTTTCAATATTGATAACATAAACAAAATGTTGTCTTGTTAACTATTAACTACAACTTTAGCCTCCATAAATTCTTAATATGCTGCTTATTAATAGTTAATAAGGTAGTTGTTAAGTTTAAGTATTGGGTAGGATTAGAGATGTAGATTAAGACATTAATATGTGCCTAATTAGCACTAATAAATGGCATATAATCTAGTAATATACATGCTAACCAGTAACTAGGTGTAACTGTATAATAAAGTGTTACTGAAATGTTAATCTAGTTTTAACGCCCTGAAGTGTCTATATGAGTTCCTCTCATACTTATTCTAAAGCAGCTTTCCAGGATCCCTGTTTAGACAGACATAATAGTCCTATCAGTATAAATAGTAGTAGATGATCCAATAAATCCCTGTGAACATCAGAATGATTTTCTCCAGTTGTCCAGCTGAATCTCTGTTTATGGAACACATTTTGTAATGGAAGAAATATGCAATCACTCATGAGAGGCGTAGCATCATATCTCACACCTGCAGTGTATCAGTCGGTGGCTGAGTGTGATCTATGAGCATCTCTTTGATCCCGTACACAGGCCTGTCAGAGGGTGGCTGCCTTTAAAAAGACCTTTAATACCTTCCTGACCGTCACTCCTTATCAGCTATTCCTGGTTTTTCTTTCTTCTGCATATTTCCAGCTTTTGTAAGAATGTTCTCTGTCTGCTTTGATTATATAGTGAGCATTTGTGGATCACTATAAGGATGGTCTTTTGGACCCCACTGAATCTGCATATTGAATAATTTTGCATTTGTATCCGTATTGAAAATTAGAGTTATTTTTTAGTCACAGCAAGCAAAACTACTTTGGACCTTGCAACGAATATTGGCAGCAGCATGTGGCGCCACACTGTTGGGCATCTGTTATGAATAAATTATAAATTACAAATAATAATAAATTCAGTGTTACAGATTTGGGAAGAGCAGTTAGAAGTAGGCCAGACCCATTCCAGATTTCAATAAAGTCATTAAAGACAGAAGATATATTACGTGACCTCAGCCAAGTTCATTTTGACCATCTCGTTTATGTAATGAAAATCATGCCTTTAGTGATTCAGTAGCTTGATGCTCACCATATGTTAAATCATAATGAAGCAGAGCCACAGGACAGATGCAGTAATACAGAAGAGCGGAAAGAAAAGGGCATCTGTTATACAAAAAGACAGAACTGGTGTATTGTTACATTTTGAAATACATAGACCAGACGATTCATAATGTAATTTTGTTTTCTCTGTAGCAGACATTAATATTAACTGTTGTCTTATATATGTTTTTGATCTTACTTGGCGTAAAAGTTTCATTACCTTTACTTTTTAAGGTTTGTTTGTTTTGCTCACCATTATTCTTCCCTAGAACTGATCGTGCAGCCCAAACTGTAAGGCAGAGAAAGCTGAAACTTGGTCAGGTGGTAGTCGTCCTCCTCGCTACTCGGATGCAAAAACCGGCCCAATCAGCCTATAACTCTGGAATGGTATGAGATATCTTCACCAAACTCGGTACATATGTGTAGAAGCTCAAACTTTATGAGGCACAAGCCTATATGAGGGCATTGTTAACGTAGGACGATCGGAACGAAACTCGGTGGGCATGTACGATTCATGGTCCTAAAGGTCTGTAAGAATTTTAAAAGAAATCGGCCACTAGTTGGCGCTAACAAGTTTTTTTTTTTGCTCTGTAATTATGTGGTGTTTCACACATCCACATGATATGCATATCATTTGATAGACCTCCTCAACTTTGACTCAAGAACCATTGCTGTCAAACAAATTGTTTATTAATAAAACCCTACTTTTGCGAACTAATCCCTGGTTTTTCACTCAATCTCGATCAAACCACTGCAGTAATTATCTGTGGACTCTCTAGATCAATAATTATCAAAAAATGTTGAATTTTGTCCTTTGGTTAGCTATAATTGGCTCATTTAGTAAAGGGGAGTGGGCAAGTAAACCAAAACAAAAATCGAAACTTGGTGAAAAAATGTGTCACATGACTTATAACAATTATGCAAAGTTTCATGGAGATCGGTCCATAGGTGGCGCTATAACAGCTAAAAATGTCTCAAAAACACAATTTCAATGTTCATATTTTCACAGAAACATTAAATCTTTATATCATATGATAAATCTCCTCATTCTGAACAACTTTGCGTATGGGACTAATGCTGTCAATTAAATTATTCATTAAATATTCTCAGTTATGTTAAAAACCTACTTATGCAAACTCCCAATCTCGATCAAACCGATACAGAACAATTCTCTGGACTAGATTAATAATTTTGTACTTTGGTTAGCTATAACAGGGTCATTTAAAAAGGGGCGTGGCCATATATACTCAAAAGCCTATAAAACCTAAATAAAAACACTAAATTTTATGAAACATGGTTAAAACATGTGACAGATGAGTCTTAGCAAGCATGCAAAGTTTCATAGAGCCCACACTATAGGTAACACTATAACCATTAAATAAGGCCTCAAAAACTAAATATTTCCAGAGTAAATGACCTTAAATCCCTCATATATTCACTTATAGACTATATCTTGATATAATATCATAGATCTGAATTTAGCTTTCGGGATTATTGATGTCAATCAAACAGTTTTGACAAAAAAACACTATAGTTGTTATAACACTTAAACACAGTGTTGTGTAAGAAGTTGCAATACAGTTGAGATACAGAAAAATAAATGAATTGAATCTTCAAAACAACAACTTTTATGTAAAAGTTCAACTTAATGCCTCCTTGTTGAATTCAAAATGTAATTTAAAACAACTTTAATTTGTGGTGTATGAATGCTTGAATTAGATATGAATAAAAAATAACTCTTACCTGTGCATTTTATGCATGACTTTTTTAGCCTCTGGCATTTTTAGATTGAGTGGTTTTCCAAGAACCTGATAAAGCTGTTTGCCACCTTCTGGGATATTTATAATGAAACGTTCCAGAGCGCTTTCATATTAGAAAACCACTAGATTAAAGATGGTCTTTAAGCATTTTTGACTGAATTTATGTTCCGTATTACTCTCCTAAAGAGGAGACGCTTGTGTTTTCCTGGAGCTGATTCTTAAATTTAGAAGCTGGCTACACTGTCTGCAAGTTTTCAGTCTGATTCCAGCCAAACAATTTGGAGAATGGAGAGTTTCCACCGCTTCTAGGTGAATGATTTCATGCCTCCAACTACAACATGTGCTTCCCGTTTGACTCTGAATACTCAAGTTGCCACATAAAAATGTAGTTACCTATTATTCAGCTTTCTTTCTCAGTGTACTCTCACTCTGTGATAGTTTGATCACTTTATCATAATCACCCTAATGAGTTGTCATGTAGGGGACACATGCACTGCTCTGATCATAACATGCTTCTCAAATCCCCCAGGAGAAGATAATTATTGTCTTTAAACAAGCAGCCCGTTGAGAACGCAGCCCCCAGTTGGTTCTGTAATAACTGATTTTATGATGCATATTTGGTTTAACTAGATGAGTCCATGTCAGTCATGCTCCGTGATATGATGAGTCACATCAGCTAAATATATTGAAGTGATTAAGACGATGAGGCTGCCTCATTATACTCGTGTGTTTTATAACAGAATCAGGTTGAGTTTCGCAGTGGTGGCCATGTTATTATTATTATAATGACAACTTTTCAGAAGTTGTTTTTTTTGGAGGGGATACTTGATCTAAAGAGCAAGGTGGCTAACGGTTTATATAAGGTTATCATACAAATGAATCATTTTATTGAGCAAGGATGTATTCAACTGATGAATAGTCACAGTAAAGACATTTTTTTTAATATTACAAATTATTATATATTACAAATCAATGCTGTTCTATCGAAGAGTCTTTTTAAAATCATAATGCTTACACAAAAATATTAAGCAGCACAACTGTTTTCAACATTGAAAATAATAAGGGATGATTTTAAGCACCATTAAGCATATTAGATTGATCATATTTGACCAATATTGATCATTTCAGAATGAATCGGTCTGTAATAATAATAATACTAAAAGGCCTGATAAGCATTCAGCTGTCTGCTAGGGTTGATGTGATGATGTTGTGCCACGTGCACCATTTGTTTCTAATCCTACACGGTTTGTGTACAAGCTGTGAAGTTTCAGAGCACATAAAAATACGGTGTGCCATACATCAGTGGCTGTTCTGTTATTCTATTCCTGCGTCTGCTGCTTAGGCGATGCTGTCGGGATTTAGGGCCTCAAACACTGCTAAATCATCAAAGGGGCTGTTGGTGCTTCACTATGGCAACAGTGCTTAGGGAGAGGCTTAAGTTCTGACACTCTACTTATGGTTCACCACAATCCAAATCAACTTTGTCCGCTCTTTCTTGTTTCACACAATAGGAGAATTTTCTCATCTTCACTTAAATCGTGACAATTCATAGTAACACATAGGCTGTCATTTTTAAAACATCAAAGTTTCCACTGAGATATTACGCAGCACAAATGTTTCAACATTGATAACTTTCTTTACTATTAATTTAAATTGTAATGATATTTTACAATATCAATACGCTTACTGAGTTTTTGGTCAAATCTTGATCTTTGTGAGCTCTCTTTTTTTTTTTTTTATCAAGCAAACCCAAAACTATTGAATGGTAGTGTATATCTGTATCTCAAAGGAAGCTATATGATGGCTTTAGAAGACTTGTAATATAGTATATAAGTTATATGGTTTTGAAACATGAGGATGAATAATGAATTTTCATTTTTGGACTGTTCCTGTAGTGTCTCACAGTGGATGGGTGTGGAGACTTGAACCCTCAGCTCTCTCCATCTGATCTGTGAACATTGTACCCAATTATTGATCTGTACTGTTTTCTCTGTCTCTGTGCAGGGCGTGGGTGTTTCAATTAATGGACGGTTTCGTGTGGCCACTGAGAAGACACTGTTTGCCATGCCAGAGACGTCCATTGGTAAGAGGCAGTCTGTGTTCCTTTCTCTCCCTGAGGGCTATAACTGGGTTATAATCTTGAGTTTTCATCAATAATGCAAGATGGCTTTGGTTTCACAAGAATCAATAGTACTTTATCCAAAAATATGAATGTGAAAAGTAAATGTAAAGCACACCACTTGCCAAAAAGAAACTGTAGCTTAGGCACATCAGTTCAAAGAAATAGTTCACCCAAAACTGGCTGAAAATGTCATCCAAGATGTAGATGCGCTTGTTTCTTCGTCCAAAGAGATGAAAATGTTGTATTGCATCACTAACCCCTCTTACAGTAGGTGAATGGGTGCCACCAGAATGAGAGTTTAAACATCTGATAAAAACATCACAGTCAGTTTTTTTTCCTGCGGTCCACTTATAAACACATTAAGTTTTTTTTCACAAATATTACTTTGCATCTTGACTATTAGATATGTCCAATCTTTTAACTTTGTGACCAGCCAAAGTACAAACAGATCAGTGTGAGATGACACAGGACATGTATGTCTGTGTAAGCTGTTATCTTCTCAAATCATTGCCTGGCCCAAAGACCTCTCCAAAGCAATCTTGAGGTTGTTGAGGTCAGTTTTATGTGGAAACAGTCTTGAAGCACCTGTCTGATGCTTGCGGTCTCTGAATCAGCGCCATGCTAAAATGCTCCACAGACTGCGCCAATCTCCCTTTCGTTCATGGAAGGAATTCTGGGGATGCGGGCAGCACCCGATCAATCTGCCGCTAATATGTTAGTTGGTGGGTCTTGTTTCACCCGTGGAGCCAACAGATGATTCCTGCATTGCTGTATGTAAATGTCATTTCGTAACCTCTCATCTGAACAAGGTGGATGGCTCAGCTCATAGTAGCAAAAATTATAAATTATAATAAATTAATAAATTATAAATTAAAATAAAGTATAAAAACAGAGTACAAGCACAAATTGCCAAATTTGTAAGGTTGTAAATAGTTGTTTTTGCAAAATGAAGAATTTCAGCACTCCAAGCTACCTTCAAACTATTGGCATTGCAACTTGCAACAAGCTTTTTTTAAGCTTGATTACAGTTAACACTACATTTGGGATCTTTTTTAACATTTATGCTCACCAAAGCTGCATTCATTAGATCAAAAATACCATATTAATAATAAGTCAATAATAAGCTAAACATAACCATCTTTCTGCTTTAAATTATTTGTTTTATTATTTTTTTAAAAGCTGCATTTTCAGCAGCCATTACATTTCAGTGTCACATGATTGTTAAGAAATCATTCTAAAATGCTAATTTAATGTTTAAGAAACATTTATTATTATTATTATTATTATTATGAATGTTGAAAACAATTACTTTGTGTAATATATTTATGAAAACAGTGATAAATGTTCTCTACAGTGGAAAATTCAAAAGAACACTTTTTATTTAAAATAAAAATCTTTTGTAATTATTATTATTTATTTATTTTAAAATTTTTTTCAGTTTTGACTAACAGTTATTTGCAGAATTAAATTATTAACTCTTTTTAGAGAAACTGAGCTTGCTGTAAACTTTCAATTCTGTCATCACTTGCTCTTCCTGAAAATACGTGGTTAGAAATAAAGGTGAGAAAATGAAGACAAAATGTTCATTTTTGTGTCCAAAGTGGATGTTTCCACATTCATCTTTCATAACCATCCTCTCAGAATACATCCATGTGTACTGCATCTCGCTTTTATTGCACATGCTTGCAATTTTTTGTGCTTCTTTTCATTCCACGTTCTAATCACACCCTGTGAATGGTATGTCTGGAGCCTCGATGCGGTATAAATCAGATTGTCTGTGATGAATACTTTGCCCTTGTCCCTATTACATGCTTCTACACATGTAGGCAGAAGTCTGCCTGGCCTATTGCAATTCATTCTGGACTCTTAATGAGAGAGCTTTACGGCATTTCCTCCTGTTGTACAGAGTCCTTCAGCTCTTGCAAGCCTTGGGCGAAGACTCCCTGCGGAACTGCTAGAGTGGCAGGAAGGAGTGCTAATCAGGGCCTGTGACACATCTGTTGAGCGTCTGTGCACATGCGTGTATGTGTGTGTGTGTTTGATTGAGTGTGTGTGCCATCACCCGCTAATTCCATTAAGAGCCTGCTCTCTCAGCCCCAGATGAATGAATAATCCTCTTTGGGTTTGCACTTGTCTTAATGGTTTATTCTGCGGTGAGGTGGCCAGACTCATGAGTCTCGTAGTTGGGTACTTCCTTTATAGTTCTTTTTCGACATGAGCTGTTTAAAAAGTACTCGCACATCATCATGTGCACGTGGATTTTGCTCTGCAATTCAGCTTTTTTTTTAATTAAAAAACTGCCTATTATTTTTTTTAATTATTATTTATTGCATATGAGACTCCAGTCGTATAAGCGACGTAATCAAGGAAACATGCATAAATAATTATTTTAAACAGGTTTACCCAACAGAATTTGATATGTTTGCCAATTTTCAATTTGGAGAAACACAGCCCAGACATCCCACCATTGGTAGAGCTAATGTTCTACCAATGTTCTACATATCTAATAATCTACAGTAGAACTGAAACATAAATTACACAATAAAGTGTAATAGTGCCATTAAAATGTGTTTGGGATGAATAACATTCCAGGTGAGCCAAGATATTCTTTTAAAAACATTTATTTATTTGTTTGTTTTTTCAGAGACTCTAGCAATATTTTTTTGATATGCTAGTCTTTTAAATTTTTTCTTTGATTTTTATTTTTTTTTTTTTTTAATTTAAGTTTAGTAATTATTTGTATTGTTTTGTGTTTTTTTGTATTTCAATTAGGTTTTATTACTTTTATTACTTAACAAAAATAAGAAATAATTTTAATACTTTTAATTTCATTTTATTTATTTAATTTGTTTTTTTTCAGTACGAAAAATGACTTTTTAAATTGAAAAAAAAAAAAAATTAATGTTAAGTACAGGTTTTAAACATGTTTTTGCATTGACTAGAAAAACACCCCAGCTCACTCAATTGTTTGAGCCACTGTTACTATGTAGGGTCTCTCAAACAAACAATGTTTCAATAGTGTTTACACTTTTCTGGGAAAGAAGTGGTGCTAGGACACTTGTGCAGTTTTAAAGAGCTGATTTTTCATGTATGCTGTGAATGCTTCAGGCTAAGTGGGATTCCGGAAGGAAAGCACCACGAGCAGCATGGTAGCAGTAGCCTTGAGCCATTTGTGCTGAGCTGTGGTATTTGCCCATGGTGGCACCTTCTCTGACAATGTGCCAGCCATCTGTGTGCCGAAAATGCCCCTCCACCCTCGCCTGCAACCTGGTTCCACCCCTTCACCCCCTTTCTGCTGATGGATTATTTGTTATTCGAGTCTACTACGGCGGCCATGAGACAAAGCCACTGGGTGTATGGCAAGTGTAATCTGCATTTATGATATTACATTTGCCTCCCAGAATGGGGTCAGGGGACCTAATCCTGTCCTGCTTTATACAACATTGTACCTCATGCTGGGTGTGTGTGAAGGGAGTGATGTTATTTTTCTCAGCCCTTGCTACTAAAAAAAAGCACATCGGGTTAATAAGATTGTAGCGCCACACTATGCCATTCATAACCACATACTGCAGACTGAACAATGCATCTGTTCATGCTAGAGTTTTACAAACTGGGGCCAAGGACCCCCTTGCAGGTGCCTGTAATATATATTTGTAGAATAATTATTCAGTATTGGAAGAATTTTATTTTTGACTTTTTTTATTCAGTTAATAAAGACATTAGAGGTTCATCGCGATTTCTGAATATGTTTTTAAGGTTTAATTCATTCCAGTGGTGGGAGTTAAGGGTCACAAATCCCTAAAACGCTTTTTTTGAGTTGTTTACAGATATATACATGTTGTACATTGCTTAAAACAGTGGAAATTGGTCATTTTTGCGCTTTTTGCGACCATTTCGTGCATCCTGTTTTAAAAGTTACGTTTGAGCCCGTGA
>JAUMHR010000056.1:15938452-15970765 GCA_032361145.1 Enteromius fasciolatus
AAACTTTTGAACGTTAGTGTATGTTTTAGCTATATCTCCCAGTCCCTGTATAAATCAGCATTGTATTTAATATGTTATATTTAAGTATGATTGGCAGTGGCAGAATAATGGTGTATTTGCATACTGTGATTGTGAATCATCTGCAGGAGCAGTGTTGGCCCAAATCAGTAGACTTCACACTTTTGAAACCGATTCGTTACACTTCTGGGTTTGTGTCTGTTTTTCTGGATAAGCTTTAGACACCAGCCTTCAGGTGCTGGTAAACGAAGCTTCCAGCTATTTATTGCACACTGAAAGGCCCATAATTCCATGTGCAGGAAAAAGTTGGGTTTGTTGATCAAAGGCTGATAAACTTTGGACATGCTCCAAAACATTTCCTCCATGACCAGAGAGTGTGCAATGTTGTCTTTTTACGTCCCCCGCTTCCGGGTGTTGGGCGATTAGTGGAACAAAGTGCCGTGAGTCTAAACACCCCTTGTTTACCTTTTTTTTTGTGGTGTTTGACTCTGCATTGCATATGAGCCTTACATAACGTCAGTTGATGCTGCACTAATCTGCTGTCCCAGGATTAAATCTGATGACTAATTTGGCTTGACTGCTTGTGCATGATGCAGAAAAACTTCCACAGATGGGGTTTGCTTACATGTTTGTGTTTGCAGGACTGGCCCTGTAATTTTTCTTATTGTTCTATTGTTTCAGGCTCTTTTCAGCTGGAAGCGTGGAGGAGATCATGGAGAACCTTAAGAACGACGGCTCCGCTTTTGCACTCAAACAGAAGGAGGTGCGTATAGTGATAAAACATGCAAAAATTGTTGTGGATAACAATTTAAGACTCCTGTAAGCTATACGTATTACTTAAATATAGTGTAGCTTGTGCTTTTTCTATAGATATTTAGATATTAAGATACATCTTTAGATTTCATTTTAGCACTTTGAAAATTTACAACCCAGGTCCTCATTCACATTTTTATTATATTAAAAAGAATGTCCTTGAAAGTGACTTTAATGACCTTTTGTTTACTATAAAAAAAGTAAAATGTCATGTCAGTATTTTTATTTATCACTTTTTGGATTAATTATTCTTTTAATTAGCAGTAAATTAACAATCAGGTAAACTCCAACCTCACATGAACTTATTTTTTTTATGTTATAAGCTGATTTATTTATATATTTAGGAAACAAATGAATACTTTTATTCAGCAAGGATATGTTTAATTGATAGAAAAGATTTATATGTTTACAAAATATATGTATTGTGAATAAATGCCTTTTTTCATCCAAGAATGCTGAAAACTGTATCACAAGGTCCAATAAAAATATTAAGCATCACAGCATTAATCATAAATGAGCATATTAAAATGATTTTTGAAGAATTATGTGAAAATTCAGCTTTGCCTCCACAAGAAAAGTATATTCAAATGGAAAACCCTTATTTTAAATGGTTATATTATATCACAGTGTTTTTGTTTAAAATAAAGACGGCCTTGATGAGAGACTTTTGATCTCTAACCTTTGAATATCAGGCAGGTAGTATTTAAAATATAATTTTATTTTGTTTATATGAAAAAATAAGATTATATTTTATACTTTGTCCCTGCGTTAAGACAAGCTGTTTATTTATTCTTACTCCCAAGTGCAAGTGATGTTTTTATGAAGCTCATAAAATGACAAGGCAGTAGGGAAGGTTTGGTTTATTGTTCTTCACCCATGTTCTGCTCCTGCAGCTGGGTGCGTGTGATGGTTTCTGCGAGATAAACAGAATGAGTGCATATGGCTTCTCATTTGAGGTCTGCATGCTGCATGCAAACCCTCTCTTCTATTGCGTAATGGGTCCTGAATCATATTATACCTCATTAGTATTTCAAAGCCATTCTGTTTTTCCTCCCATAGCACTACTTTGCCATGCATCACTTTGTTTAGATTGAGCTGTAGAAAGGAAATTGATGTTTGACACAGTGTCCTTTTATGCGTGGAACATTATTTTTTTGATTGAAATTCTGTTTCCTGCTTTTGTCCTTATGTGACCTAAACAAAGTTACAATATAAATAATCACAATACCTTGTTATACTGTATTATACAAAGTGACAGTGAAAAACAAAACATGCCGTTTGAATTTAATAGAAGGTTTTATGACCAAACAGGTCACGTGTTTATGGACTGGTCCTCTGCTCATGTGAGGCCTCTTTATTTATCAACATTACCCTAGTGTAACCTCCCTGTTCGTACGTTTTGGTTATGTGTGGACGGACGGTTTGATGTCTTTCCCCAGCTCACATGATTTATATATATATATGTGTGTATGTTTTGTTCTTTTTATTTAATTGATTGATTGATTTATTGTCAATTATAGTCAACAGCTTCTGTTAATTTTTGTGAAAAATTTGGCGAAAGTCCATCCACCCACAATTTTAGTAGTCTTTCAATGTGATTTATTAAATCTAAAACTACAACTAAAAATGTAAAATAAAACTAAAATCATAACTTTCTTTTTCAGATGAACTTTTTTTAATGGAATTGCATTTTTCAATCCCTTTTCATTCTTTGTTGAAAGAGTTAGATATTGAACTTTTCATTGTTAAATTTGGGGTTTTGTGTTGGATTTTACAGACTCTGGCCAAAATGTCCCCAACCTCTCTGAAGATAACTTTCAGGCAGATTCAGGAAGGAGCGAGAATGAGTTTGCAGGAGGTGCTGGTGATGGAGTACAGACTTGTATGTCAGGTCTGTGTGGTATGTAATGCTTTATCTTTTTATTAGCCAAATTAAATCAGCTTAAAGTTGTGTTGGCACATTTTTCACATACCAGTTATTCATTTAGGGGAAATATTTGCGTAATTTGTGTCATGAGTTTTTACTTTTGCTTTGCAGAAAAGACACGATTTTAAAGAGGGAGTCAGAGCAGGTAAGATTTTTTTTTTTTTTTTTAATTAACATATTAGTTCCTATTTATAAACCATATATAAGGTGTATCAAATTATGTAATAATGTAAATGTAACCTTGAAGAATAATTTTAAAATTTTTCTCATTTAAATTCCAAGACATAATTTAACTTTTACGTATTACATACACATATCTTTAAAATTTGAGCACTGATCTCTAATATATCTGAAAATATCCCAAATGATGTGTCTGTAATAGCATGTTTATGGTTAATTTATATTTTGTTAAAACTACATTGGAGATGACTGGTTTTAAATTCAAATTATAACTCCATATCCTTAATTAAATTAAAATTCAGGAACTCAGTTGAAGTTTATAGTCATAATCTTTATAATTCTGAATGAATGCATATGGGGAAAATCTGAATAAAGGTTTACAATTTACATGTCTGTACACTGTCTGTTAGTGGTTAATTATAAAGTTTATTTATAGGGTTTTACTTTAAATTAATGTGCCTTTGCACACTTACCTAACCAGTTTTTTTTCTAGAACAACCCCAGAGAAAAGTCGGTGCATAACTGACAAATTTTCTCCCTCTCTACTTGCAGTGTTAATCGATAAAGACCAGAGTCCAAAGTGGAAACCTTCTACCCTGTCTGAGGTCTCAGAGCAGGCTATAGAAGACTGTTTCAGCTCTCTGGGTGAAAGAGACCTCAAACTATAGGAACTCCCCTCAAAAGTCCTGTAAATTGCTTTCACAAACCTCTAAAATTTATCAAAGAAATCTGCATTGTTATTTCTGTAAGCATAGCTGACGAATGCAAAAATAATCCTGCTGCTTACAGCTAAAGCAAACGCTCCTCTGAGACTTCTGTGCAGATCCACTGATCCTTGTGATGAAATGAACAGTGCTGGTTTCTTGAGGAAATTCAGAGGTTTGGGGTGTTTTCTTTGTGCCATTCCACTGGGAAATGGCCTTTAGAGTAAGACAATTGACAGCAGCCTAATTATATTTTAAAGGTAAAGTTCATCCATAAATGAAAATAGTTTCATAATTTTTTTCAACTAAATGTTTTGTCACTCAGCTTCAAGACATTATACAGACATTTCAGTTTTGAGTTCTGCATTAAAAAAAAACTGCAAACTGGTTCAAATTTGATGAAATGATGACAAAATAGGTGTTTGGGTGAACTACGAATTTGCGGCACTCTTGTTGGGGTGAATTTTGTTCTGGGAAGTATATTTTGCATACTTCATTCTTAAAAATGTCTTCCATGCTGTGTACGCATTTGTGTAAACCCTGTGGAAAGAAAATGGCAGACACTCATTTTTGCACATGCTGCAATCCGTGATTAACCCTGACAACCTTAACACATACCCTGGCCACGATTCAGTATGGTGGGATTAAAGTATTGTCATGTGATGCATAATACGACTGCCATTAACCACAGTGTTTACTACACAAACCGTTCCACTGGCCTAGAGCAGAGAGTATCAAGCCTTTGACAGAATAAATCTGACAACCGTGATGCCTTGAATTCAAATTATTCTCTTCTTTAGTTCACATAACTATGTGGGTGTTCATAAAAGTGTGTGACCTATAATAAACAAAGCACAAAATGATTGTATTATATTTGTTTTTTTGAAAGTAGATATGGCATAAAATGTTCATGTGCCCACAGTGCATCTTAATAAAAACAACAGTGTAAAATATCGTCTGTATTTATTGTGAAGTAATTAGCAAATTGCCTGACCGACTCAATAGCGTGGCAACAGACCGGTTAATCTACTTATTGGTTTTTGTTAAAGCATTGCTCATAATAAGGGTTAGAGATTTAAACAACTGCAAGTAGTACTGGTCTGGCACTTGAGTTGAGCTATGATATCTCAAATTATGACACATTATAGAGAGGACTGCTAATATTTTTGAAGCAATCGGCTTTATGATTTTCACTCGGTGGATAAGAAAATGACTGTTTTAGTGACAAAACTTGAAACAGAAGAAATTGAAAAAAGGCAAAAGTTGAGGTATCAACAAAGGCCATGGTTTATTTATTGGCGTAGCAGTTTTTTTCCCTTTTCTTTAGGTTACAGAACTGAGATTGCACAGATTACAGGTACACTTCTGTCTGAAACATACACTGAAATATGAAATACAATTTGGGTCAGAATCATCAGCACCTCCTCAGATATTTATGAGATGACACGAGATCCTAGGAAAAATCAGCTTGACAGTACAAGCTACAAATGTATTCTGACTGCTGTTTATGTATAATGAAGCACTTTTTTGTTGTAGGTGATTACACACCAGGGAAGTCTGCGCTGATTGTTCTTTAATATACAGAAGTTCTGCTCTGAGCACACATGTGAATGTGCTGAAAGGCCTCATAAAATACATCTTAAATCCTTCTTTCATACCTTTAGATTTTGCTCTGCATTTATGACTTTCTACGCTAAAGCATAACGGTCAAAGTTCAGATCTTGCTTAATTGTCTTAACACTGACTGCCTACGTCTTCAGTGGCCTTGGTTCTGAAAGTAATTTTCTCATTCATTTTCTCCATGGGAATTTGAAAAAAAATTCTTCTGTAAAGAGTTTAAAGCCATGAACAGCTTCATCAACCATGGATTTAAAGCAAAAACAGTTTTGGCAATCTGAATAACAAGGCAAAGGAACAGAACTGTGAATTATTTTATGACTGACTGTGATAAAAATGAAATCTAACACATCAGTATAAAAATCAAACATTTGCAAAACGTTCACATATACCTGCTTTGAGAAATCATTTGATTATACAATTCTCTATGCTCTATGCTACAGGGTGATCTCTGAAATCAATTTCTCTATGGAGAAAACCAATGTGATTTTTACTTCCAGAACCCAACTGCTGTTCTCCATTTATCGGGAGATCGTTAAAGGGAATATGGCTACCTGACAACATGGCACTAGACCCAGAAGTGCCAATATCACATCAATAAAAAGCATTGGTGAGCAGCTGTTAAAACATTACCAGAAGAGTAATTGTGCTTGTATTAACAATCGTTAAGGACACTGGCATGTTTGGTCCCCTGTCTGAATTTTAGTTCTCCTAGCAAGGGGTTCGGCAGTCTGGTAGCAATAAGTTTGTTTTTATAACATTTAAGAATTGCATATTTAAGCTGCACAGAAGAAATTCTTCTATTAACAGAATTGTTTAATGGCTTAATGCACAAAGTTTGGGAATCCTGCTCTGTATTTTCTCATTGCATCATAAGGATGCAGGGTGATTAAGATCTTCTATAATCTTCAAATTCAAGAATCCATGTATGATGTACAAACAGACAGAGCTGTCATGTCAAAAAAAGGTTAGAAGTGAACTAATGTACACTTATTGATCCCTAGAAGCCAGAAACCGTGACCCCTGAGTGGACATTCTCTTAATGTGTGGTCATATTTTCTAATGTTCAGTGAATTTTCATAGGCAAAATCCAGTCATTTCAATATGAATCCATGTGATCAGGAATTTCAAACAAGGGCAAAAGATTTTCCTCACAGATTTTTGCAATAGGTTTCAGTTAGTCGCTTCAGTTTCTCAAGTGATTCTTGAATTAAAAGTCATTGCTACGCTACTTTTTTGCCAGTGAAGTTTCACTAATGTGACCGCTAATGAACGGATGGAAAATAGATATAAGATACTGTCTGATGTGCTGTGCCACATGAAAATACTAAAGGCAAAAAGATGGAGCCTATGCTAAACATGGTTGGGATGATTGTGGCCTTCGGACAGCTGCAGAGACTCTCTAATTAAATGACTGTGCTTTGAGGGTAAACAAGAGACAGTCTTGTGGTTTAACAGCTCTATGGCCCTTTGCTAAGAAAACAGGCTTATAAATTATACTTTCAATGTGTAAAACAAAAAATGGTTGAATATTTCATGTGAATTCTTACGGGTATAAAAAGAACAGCTTTCCAAAATGACACGATCCTTAACTGGCCTGAATTTGTTCATCTGGAAGCTTTCCTTTACATAAAGGAGAGCCAGACCAATCCGATCGTATTCCACCCAGCTGAAGCGTTATGGAATGTCACACTCAATGTAGGGGATGTCACTGTACCGGCTGTCCACCTCAGCCCATTGTTGTACTGCCCGAGCCACAATTTCCTCTGAGAGTCTTTGGGCATAGTCCAGCAGCACCGGATTGACCCGTAGCGGGTCCTTCACTGAGCCGATCTCTGAGAAAACTAGAACTGCTTTATCTCCTTGCTTTCCTGGCTTGCCATCCACTTTCTCCGATGAGCTGGAGTTCTGAGTGGGGTCGCGGTGCTTGGATTTCATGCATCCCATGATATAAATAATGTAGCATTGGTTTGAAAGCAGTGAGGGGAAAAGATGCAAAGATGGCGTGATACCAAGGTTATATTCCCCTGGTTGGCTGTTTATAGGGTTTCGTGATGTACGGATAAGAAGCTAGGATGAGGGCATATTTTTGTGCAAAGTGTAGTTGAGACACTCCAGATGGTCTGCCATGATGTATAGCATTCTCATGGCCACCTCACACTTGCCCTGTGTGAAGAAGACGCATAATTATTGTGAGTTATTGCTTGTCTTTGCCTGGCTAAATATATATTTTCATGATGACTATTTTTCAGTGTCTTGGCAACCTTGTCCGTGACACCATAATGACTATATCTTCACAGGAATGAGGATTTCCTTATGAGGCAATATGAAGAAAAAATAACTGCATGTGCTTTAATTGGCTAAAGTCAGCGGTAGGCTATAAGTCAACTAGATATGGTATTAATTAGGGATGGCAAGGACATCACATGCTCTGAGAGTGTTCCATTTATATAATGCTGTTCATTGTGGCTTTTCGATTTATAAGCATAGTTTTTATTGTTTTTATCCCAGTTCAGAGAACATGATTTAAAAGCTAACATTAAATATAATTTGTATTTACATTTGTAACAGTATTCTAGATCTACTTCTTGTTTTGTTTTTAAAATAAACTTGTATGTAGCTAAGGCATATATCAAACACGTACGTAATGATTTATAACCTAGTTTTATTTGTAAAATTCCTGCAAACTTTAAATCTGATTTTAGCTTTTCCATTCGGTTCACGGTAAAATGCTCTTTCATCAGCTTTCGGCTCACTCCGAATCGGATTCAGTGCTGGTCGACGTGCTTTGGACCTGATTCAGTTCGATTTTCGAACGCAGCGTTCACACTAACCATTCAAATGATTCGATTCAAGATTCAAACGTCGCTTTAAATATGCGTACATTGCTGCCTCATGAAACGCTGCTGCTGCGGACAGCTAATAACTAACAGACTTCTCCTCAGCCCTCAAAGCCGGTGGTTCACTCATTTTCCTGCACAGATACACACATCGATTATGTCTCATTTAAGAACAGAAATGTGTTGAAATACTCCGTATTTTAGCAATAATATTATCACTCGTTGCCTGATACGCATACCCGCTGTATACATCATGCAGAGCAGCCAAACACAACCGCCAGTCACTGTCTGGAAATCTGAAGTGATCAACAGTTTATTAAAATCATGATAGATTATATCCTGGTTGCAATGCAACGAGATTAAAATTCCAGTTCAGTCGTTTTCCGAGAAAATTTCATCCTCGTATTTGTGTCAAGAAAGCTTCAAGGTCAAGGCAAAGTGTTATTTCCAATCTTATAAAACGCGCGATTTATCTGTTTATTTGTATGTAAAGACAAAAGTATAAATTCCAGTGATATAATCAGTGCGGGTACATACCTATTCGGATTGCAGGCTGTGAGCGTCAATATTAAGGCTATAAAAAAATCGAAGAAATAATTTAATCCAAATCGGAATGCGTTATTTAAAATGAAAACTGACACAAATCCACAGCATTAACAGGCAGAAGCTTCCTCCTCTACATCAGTCTGGGTTACTCCACAGGAGAATGAGAAAGCATGTTGATGAACTTGCTCTTGTAGGGTAAGTCGGGTCAGAATTCGGCATGTGCGTCCGGAGTCCACATATAATGATGATGATAACGTTTCAGTTTCATTCCAGTGACAGGACAGCGATGCAGCTCAACAGCGCAGTAACCCGTGCTGTTTTTGCATGTCTCCCTGTCCATTCAAACATGGCCATCTATATAACTGGAAATTATTCTCATTTCTATTCAAGGGCACACATAGTTCATGCTATCCTTGCCTAAACATTTGTTTGTAAACTGGGTAAAATAGGTTACTGCAACGCACGCAGACACAGGTTGCGCCTCAGTGTGTTTGTAAATCCAATGTCGCCACCTAGTGGAACGACTGTTTTCACTCGTATTACAAGCAAACATTTCTCTAACTTTTTCATAATAGGACACCCTAGAGAGAGTTGTAATCTATCTCCCGCCCGAAAAATATGAGAAGATAAACGCATTTTTTTTCGTGTCATACACTATATACAGAGAAAGTGAGAGAGATTGGGATTCAATAGTTAATTCTGTGACAGATGTGTATATTTAGTTTTCAGTTTTTATGTTAGAATGTTAATAGAGTTTTAAGATATTTTTTCCCACGAAAAAAGGGGTTCGCGTTCGCTTGCGTAGTAACTATAGCAACAGCTTCCATTCAGTCCGCTCATTACATTATTATTTTATTACAGTTTCATTTTGAGAAGTATATATTTTAGGAGGCGCTACGTTTAACTATGCTAGGGGTGACTTTTAAAAAATAAAATACCGGTTCATACTCTACGAGTTACACTACTTTATAAAACTATCAAACAAACAATAATTCAGGCCATCTTCAGATCATTGTATATTATGTTAGGCATTATCCTAAATCCATTAGGACATAATCGATAAAGATTTCTGGTCAGCGAAGACATCCCGCTTAGAATCTTCAATTATTCCCTTTTTATCTTCACATTATTAAATTGAACTGAAAATAGAAGTGATATTAAGTAATATTTAGATAATAGTAATAGTTAGATAATGCTCATTCTCGCAGTATGTTCCCATTCTCCAAACAGAGTCTTGTGTGGCCTTGAAAGAGTTTATTTTGCAGTAATGACCGGATGACTGCACATTATTCTGCTTACACTTTGCCAAATAAATAAATGGACATGAAATATTGATTTGAGTTGAAATTCTATTATGCAAGAATGCGAGGGAAACCGGTTGCCATCCAGAAGCGTTCTAAATTTGAGCTATAATCGATTGGCCAATCAGAATCACGTATTCCTAATAAAAGACTTGTTTCTTTGCGTAATTCAACCCAATTATAATTATTTCTTTTGTGTAGTTGCATGTTAGTTTTTTAATTTATTATATTTCCACGTTCATTATACTTGCATGTATTTTCTTGCGAATAACTGCAAAAATACAAATATTTTAGTAAAAATAGGTCAGGAACATACCTCACCTGCGTTACACAAGTTGTACCACAAGATGGCGCTACGTATCTTACCCACAGGTCAAAGAGATAAAGCTGCAGCTGTGACAGACTGTCCAACAAATAAAATGCATTGTGCTTATTCAGTTTCTTACATTTAAATCTTTACATACTTTGTGAAACTGAATTGCATTGAAAAAAGCTACGTGAATGTAGCCTCTTTTACCGTGTAAAAATAGGAAATGGGGAAACTCAATGCCACAAAAGACAGGGCTTACAGTTATTTTAGCAAGTTATTCACGATATAAATAATAGCCAACATTTCAAAGCTGACAAAAGCATTCTTACCTACCATGCTGCTTAAGTTGTTTAGACATAATGCTTTTTATATTACAATATACCAATAAGATAAAAACTATCTATATTTTGTTGTTTATGATTTCATATGCATAAATATCACATGTAGCCTAACATTATGGGTCACGTGCATTTGGATAGTAAGTAGCCTAGATGTACGCACTTAGATGTTACTAGAAATGCGCGTATTTTTAATATGCATTTGCATAATTTGCATTCAAGTTCGGCTAATTCCTCCACGAGTCCTCTCTAAGATGTGTCATGCCTCTTTAAGAACTGCGAAAGAAGTCCAGCTCTGTCCATTAGGTTTATTGTTGCCAGCTCAGCCAATCATTGAATCTTACGACACAATAGAGTGGCCAAAGTTGCAGTATAAAAAGCCTTGCCGAATTTAAGCATGACATCTACTTGTCCGGTGCGTGGTGAGGTTCATTTCCATAGCAGATCAGATCAAACATCCTTTAGCACGCTTTGGAACATGCATTTTACACAGGTTTTAATTTCTCTAAGTGTATTAATTGCATGCGGTTCAGTGGGTCATGGAGATATAACGGCGCACCAGCAGCCTTCCACAGCCACGGAGGAAAGTGAGCAGTGTTCCACATGTGAGTTCAGACAACACAGCAAGCTGATGAGACTGCATGCCATCAAGTCCCAAATTCTTAGCAAACTTCGACTCAAACAGGCTCCAAATATTAGCCGGGACGTGGTCAAGCAGCTGTTACCCAAAGCACCGCCTTTGCAACAACTTCTGGATCAGTACGATGTTTTGGGGGATGACAGTAAGGATGGAGCTATGGAAGAGGATGATGAACATGCCACCACAGAGACCATCATGACCATGGCAACAGAGCGTAAGGATCGTCTATTACAAAGATTCGTTCAAGTAGATGTATCCTCTTAACAATGGACAAAAAAATAGAGTCGATATTTGGAGAGACCCTTTACGCAGTCGTTACGTCCAAGCCGTTTGCACTCACAATAGGGCGATTGTACATTAAATGCACAGTTAATGCAACGATAATTCTCGTTTACTGATTTTTAAGGCTTTGTGTTGCTCCTTTATCAGCCTTGTTAACCGATTTTACGCACAATGAACATGGAAGCGCAGCAAAGCGCACCAACGTCGCTCAGGAGAAAATGTTTTTACCTTTACCACATGTGACATTAACAAACTGTAGTTGAAACTGGGTCATTTCTATTTAGGTAAAAATGTGTAATATCTTATAGACATTATCCATGTATAAATGTTTCATTAACATTTATGTTTCATGTAAACATCATTTATAGACAGAATTATTTTCTTTCTTTTTTTACAAATAAATGTACGCGTTATGTATATTTTGTGGGCGTCGTTGACGTTATTTCTTTGAATTTGTTTGATTTCTATCGGTGCGCCACTTTTATGAACCGCTGTAATAAGAAAACTGTCAGTGAAAACCAGCAGACCCCGTATAATCGTTTTTTCTCTTCTTTTTTCAGCTGACCCCATCGTTCAAGTAGATCGGAAACCGAAGTGTTGTTTTTTCTCCTTCAGCCCGAAGATCCAAGCGAACCGGATCGTAAGAGCGCAGCTCTGGGTTCATCTGAGACCGGCGGAAGAAGCGACCACCGTCTTCTTACAGTTATCACGGCTGATGCCCGTTACTGACGGAGGAAGGTACATACGAATACGATCCCTGAAGATCGATGTGAACGCAGGAGTGACGTCTTGGCAGAGTATAGACGTAAAACAGGTGCTCACGGTGTGGTTAAGACAACCGGAGACCAACTGGGGCATTGAGATAAACGCGTATGACGCGAAGGGAAACGACTTGGCCGTCACCTCAGCTGAGCCTGGAGAGGATGGACTGGTGAGTCAAAATATGCGTTTTTATTCAAATACATCCGCTTTTATACAGAGCTTTGCCTTGTGCATGGCACCTTTGAGAAATTGTTTGGATGGTTTTATTTCAAAGCTACCTTGTTTTGAATAAATAATCTTATTTTTAAAAAATCAGTACCTGAAGCTAAGTAGCATTGTAAAAAGCTAATTTCTTGCATAGGTTATTGAACATAGGTTGCGCTACACATTTAGTTTTTCAGTGCTGTCCCGAATGTTTTTGTGAATCAAAAACATTAATCGCGATCAATGTAGTCTGATTCGAGACTCTTGAATGACTCTTACGAACGGTTCTTTTTAGTGAACTAACGTGACTCACTGAATCCCAAGTCAGCTTAGCCATATTTAACTAAAAACTGACTAAAAAAGGATTAACCTTCACGAAACTTAAGTGATTAAATTAAAACAAATTAACAATAATTTTAACAAATTAAAAAAGTTTATTTGGTATAAAAACCATAGTGTATGTGAAAAAGGAAAAAAAAAAAAAAAGTATGGCGTTTTTGTCTTTATATTGATTCAGCTGACATCAGAAATGATCTTATGATTTGCTGGGGGAGCGTTAATGGCTCCATTAAGCAATGAATCATTGTGGAATTGGAATAGTTAAATTCACTCCCTTTCCTAATATCTGTAGTGGCTAGCTGTAGCATTCATTAGTGGTTGGACAAAGCTGCTCCATGGTCAAACCAAGAGTTGGCAAGCGCCGTCAAATAGGAAAGTATCAACACTAAACTGAAACACTGGCTCTCTGGTTTCTTTCGCTCCCAGCTCCCCTTCATGGAGGTGAAAATCTCGGAGGGCCCAAAGCGAATCCGGAGGGACTCTGGCCTGGACTGCGATGAGAATTCGTCAGAGTCTCGATGCTGCAGGTACCCTCTCACTGTGGACTTCGAGGACTTCGGCTGGGACTGGATTATTGCTCCGAAACGCTACAAGGCGAATTACTGTTCAGGAGAATGCGACTTCATGCACCTGCAGAAATATCCCCACACCCATCTGGTGAACAAGGCCAATCCACGAGGCAACGCCGGGCCCTGCTGCACCCCCACCAAGATGTCTCCCATCAACATGCTTTACTTCAACGGCAAAGAGCAGATCATCTACGGCAAGATCCCCTCAATGGTAGTAGACCGCTGTGGCTGCTCGTGAACCAGTGCCCAGACAGGACTCGATCCGTCTCACAGACCCGGACATCTGATCACACCATCCACCATCCATTATCAGTGCTTTCCGCAAGACACTGTGCAATAGAAGGACGCTCACTCACTCTCTGGGCACTGCTTCATTTGACTATGTTTGTTTTTTTGTCATTTTCCTCTATATCAGTATCTCTGCCACAGGAGTCCAATGTTACATGGATGTACTAAAGGAATGTCATAAACTGGCTGGACTTGGCAATGGACACTTTTGAAATGGACGGCATTCTCTGCTTTATTTCATGTTTTCACCTTGTCAGAATACTCTCATTAGGATATGCAGACAACATTGTATTATGCAACCACTCCAGAATACAATCATTAAGATCTTTGCTGTAACAGCTGAGCTTGTTTAAGAAGAGTATCCAAAAGAAACAGAGAGGGACTCTTGAACATTGAACAGAGCTTGAATACAGTTATCTGACGCAAACTTCCACATACACTGCAATAAACACATTGTTAATCGTAGCTTTCGTCCACTACTCATCTGTCAAACAGCCCTACACACTTGAAGTATTATCGAGATCGGCATTAGGGGACAGAAGGACTTGAAGCAAAGGCGCTGTGAATGCGGTTTATACATTGAAATGTGTTCGAGACAGAGACGTCGGAACTGTAAGAATGAATGTTAATATCACGCTAACACTCTGTCTTCAAACCACACAGTTTGCACTATGGCAGACCAATAGAAAGAATTGGTTGCTAAAAATGTTGTAAAAACTGATTTTGATATGTTTGCTAATTGTATTGTATACTTGCCATTGTTTGCATTAACAGTTGCCTTTTTTAACCACGGTTAGTACATGTATATGAACACGAAATAGCAAAAAAAGTGTACAATATAAATCTATGTATCTGTTCAAACAAATAAAGGTGCTTGCTTTATATGTTCAACTCTGTTATTTCAAGCCGCTTGGGTTCAAATGGAATTGAGTTTTGAATATTTGCCACTTGATTAAATGGATTTGGCATGTCTATTTCTATGTAAAGGTGAATGCGGGGTATCGTGCTACGAGGTTTCTTTTGGGTTGCATTTACTATCATTTGACCTTTTCATTTGTTTTTCCCGTAATGGCACCGAGCTGCTGTGTTACATAAGCCCAAATTAACAAATCTCCCTTCTGAATAGTTCAGCGCGAGTTTTCTAAAAGGACTTGTGCAGAAATGTTTTGACAGCATGGCTAATTAGACCAAGGCTTATTGGAGCCCTCACTTCCGTCCAGAAGAGGGCGAACTCAGCACTGCCGAGATCTGCTTCCTTTCCTGCTGTGAGTTGGACAGAAGCCATGGAAACCAGGTGGGAACTGCTCTGAAATGAACACAGGGTTGTGGGAGATTAAAAGTCCCCGAGCAATAACATTTCTTTACGCGTTCGAGTTGAGATAATGCGCAGAGGATTCGGGATCGTTTGCCACATACAATAACACGTGGGCTCTGAAAAGCCCAAACACCTTTGCATGAACGCTCCTGAAACCATCGATAAGCGTTTTAACATCTGAATGTGCACCGATAATCAGGTGCATCCCTTCGTAATTCATCCCGTTCTACATGCAGGAGCATCCGTGCTATGAATCACGCTCGGCAGAAGCATGATTGATTTGTTTTCTTGCGCATCTGACTTGCAGCACCGTCCTTTGTGCCAGGTAACGGCAAGTGTATGATAAACAGGAACAGTAACGGTTTCCCCGACTTGTTATATCTGTCACACGGGAAACGTTTTCCTTGTTTCCGTGGCTTGCCGGTTGCCAGCACATTCCCAGGTTGACAGGAGAGGAAGTGACTGTGAGAAAATGGGAAGGCAGCGTGGCTCCTCGAGGGACAGGAGACTCCGGGGGGAAACACATAGCTCATCTCAGTCACCAGGATTCCCCATATCCGCACAAGCTGCAGGGGAGCCGGGTAGAGCTGCATGTGCTCGGACAGGACAGTGTACAAGGAGGAAGAGGGACAGCTGCCAGGTGTGGTCAAACATCTGCATCTTCACACTAACGTGCACAGTCTCTGGAGCAGCTGGGGAAACGCTTGTTTTTGAGTGATGAGTTGAAGGTACGTGCTGCCATGAAGCATCAGGTCTAATATTGATGGCCAGGTTGCAGACAGGTGACAGGTGAAGCGTATTGTGCTATTGTCATCTCACCTGGTCTGTTGCTGCGCTAAACATTTTTGCCAATTTCTCACCTTAAGTTGACAGATGTCATTCAGGTTTTGAACAAGTATTCTGAATTGTTTGGAGAATATTCACTCAGTGCATTTGATGCCTTGCTGATATTACTGTATGTAGCTTAACCACAAATAATAAATTTGGGGGGAGTAAATGTTATTTTAATTTTTCAAAGAAATGAATGCTTTTATTTATCAAGGTGCATTAAATTTATTAAAATAACAGGATAGACAGATTTTTATGTAAAATAAATGAGCAGTTGTAATATCTTGTAAAGTCTTACATGGGGTGACAGTAAAAATATAAAAAAAACTCTTAAAATTGAAGATAATCCTCTCATGCAATTTGTTAGAATAAGGATACATATTTCGCATATTTGTAATTTCTTTTTTCTATATTTTTGCTATTTCACACCATAGGACACAGTCGTATGGTAGCACATTTAAACCAGCTGAACTTGCATCATCAGTCTTCGATAGACTATATCACAGAAAACCAAATGTTCAGGTTTGATTAAAAAAACAAGCAAATATTCATTAAACATAATACTCTGTGACAATCCGTTTCCGTCCACTGGCCCAAAACTCTCTGAGATTTCACAGAGCCAAGTTTAATGTTGAGCTCTGCACGGAGCTCTTCTGACTCAGCCAACAATCAGGACCACTCAACAGACGCAACCCAAAGTACTTTTAATTTAATGATTAATCTAACATTTCGCAATGCAATAATCACCTCAGTTTCCAAGGGACGTGCGATTCAGTTGCACTGAACTTGTGCTCTCATCTGAAGAAAGCAATGAAAAGCAATAAAAGACATGAGCCTCGGGCAGATGGGCGCAGATGTGCAGCCACTGACGGCTGGTTGTCAGCGCCCCTGATGGATTTATCCAGCGCATCCACACTGGGCCCTGCCTTCAACACCACTTGTTTTTTCACTTAGCTGAGAAATCGACATCCGTCTCTCCCGAAACTCTATTGACCCTTGTGGAATCAACATTTGATTAATTACATCGTAAAGCTTCCGGACGTCGAGGACGGGAATGTGTCCTGTTTTAGCAATGTGTAACTCAAGATCACATTTGGGCTGGAATGAGTCATTCAGCAAGTTTTGTCCATAAGTCTAAGTTCATTTACAAGGCACCCTAATGACTGAAGTGGAAAAGGTCTGTGGCAGTAAACCATATGCCCCCAGGAGACCAATGACTGACAGTGATGGAGGATAGATGCTCCTCTGAGGAGACTGCGAGATGTCTGGATCATTTGGAAAAATGGAAACATGTCCCCTCCTGTGTCATCACAACGCCTGTCAGACAGCTGGATATGCAGGAATTTGAGGTGTCTTGTCATATGGAGAAACAGTTCTGCTTTGTTTTGCAATCAAGGCAATAAGGTTTGTATCACGAGTTATTCAGATAAAATATCGCCCGTTGAAAAAATTTAATTTCTTATACAGAAATCTCCATCTGTCAATCGAATATTGGTCATGTAACAAAAACCTGTTCGTAACTATCTCCTTTGGTTATCTGTTTCATCTGATTTCTGTCAATCAGTGTCATTTAATGCACAGGTAACCCTAACAATCATCCAGAACACCTGACCAGCAGCACGCTATCCATCCTTTAGTAAGCATGAGCCTACCTTGTTCCTGTGGATTCTTCAACCTTTTTGACAGATCTGTAAGACACAAAGCAGACTATGATTTGCAAAATGTAAACTGTTGACTACATAGTTTGAATAGTAAATAAGCAAAAGGTCTAATCTAATGCTTATATCTAAATCTCTCTAAAACCCCAGTAGGTCATTATAAAGTGGATGCTGCCAAGCACCACACGCCTCATAGCGAGAGCATTAAGGTGGACACTAAGCAATCCACCAATACAAGGCAGCAGCAAGACCGCGCATTTAAAAGAGTGCATCACCTACTGAGATCACCATATGGCGACACACTTAGTAGTAAAGGATACAGTAAAATGGGTCATAATAACTCCATATAGAGCTACATTTGATATTAAAAAGGTTAAACAAATGATGATTTCAGCTCTCAAGCAGAATGATAATATCTGCCCAGGCCTCATGGACATCTGTCTTCTGAGCCGCAATGTTTCTTAACCTTCGACCCCTGTTGCAGAGGCACTGGAATGGCATTTGGCACACTCTCTGACCACAATGTGCAGTCCGTCTCATGCCAGTCCCTCCTACAGTACTCTCCTTCTACCAGTGCCAGCTGCTTACTCTTTAATTAATGAATGCCATTGGATGGCTAATTGTATATATTATGAATTTACAGCACGTTTTGCTGATTTGCACTGTAAATGTATTACAAACATTTGGTTGCAACATGGTGTTAGATGTGAAAAATAAATATGACTGTTAAGTCAACACATTAATACAGTGGGATTATTTACGTGTTTTTAAAAACAACACCAAAAGGGGATATTATATCATATCCTACCATCGAAGCAAGTCCATAATCAGAACAGCTCCAGCTGCTACTGCAGGCAACCAGTGCGAACCAGTGCGTCTTGTAGCGCACCTGCCTCAAAGTCAAAAGATTTTGTAAGAGGGGGAAAACATGTCTTGTAATGTAAACATTTATAAAAACGTGGTTAAAAAATGACGTTACTTCGTTTGTCGATGTAACAACTCGAAGAGACCTAGCGCGCAAATGTTGTTATGGTTTACATACGCGCAGGCTCATTTGTTTGGTTCTTGTTTACAACTTTCTTGAAGACGTTGCACGGGTTGTGAAAAAAGACTTAAAAAATGAACATAGTTCAGGCTTGTCTACGTAACAACTGAAGCCGAGCGCGAGCGCGGAAACTTCGCGGTTACGTCCTCACGCATACTTCTACGTGAGCACGTACTTGTTTGTGATGTACAAAAACGTGATAAAACGACAGTACTTGGTGTTTGAAACCAAGAGCGAGCGCTGTTTAAAAAAAATAATTGCTACGTTGAACCGTTATAAAAAATAATATTTTGATATAAATTACGTTATTTGAAACAAATATTTTATTATAGCTATACTTAGGCTAATTATTTTATTAATTATTAATATAACAACAATGGTTAAACGATAATTAATCTTACTAATCATAGATAGATATTAAATTGCATATAGATATGAAAATATTTATTTGCTTAATGTGCATAAAATGTAGTTGGTGTAACGCCGTAGGCATCTCCTGTCTTGTCATGTGTTGTGTTTTCAGTTTTTGGTCCTTGTGCTTTTCTGTGTGTGTTTATTTACCTGTCAGCTCCTCATGTCTTCCCTCGTTTGTGTCTCCACCCCTTCATTAGTGTTCACTCCCTGCCAGCCTTCTGTGCCCAGGTGTTGTCCCTTTACGTCTAGATTATGTGTGTATAAATACTGTGTCCTGTGTTTGCCCAAGGGTCGGATGTTGGCGTCTAATGTCAGCTTGTGGACCTCCATAGCTTATCGCGGTTTCCTTTGTTTTGTTGTCTTTTCATTTAATAAATGTTCCAGTTTGCAATATATTCCTGCCTGCTCGCAAGGAAGCGAGAGCGCGAGAAACCACAGCCGATTCGTTACAGTTGGAATGGGGTGACCCCCGAGGAGTGACATTTTATTTTCCTTTAAATATAATTTTAAGATCACAATAAATGTTGTTAACTAATGTTGATACCATCAGTTGATTGATTGATTAAATGGTGTCGTAGGTAGAACCTCAAGCTTACAGGGGCCAACTGCTTGTGCATAGGGCCCAGAGTTTGGTGTTATGCCTCTGAGTTGGCCTAACTACGCTAAAATTTACATCTTACAAATTTATGATGACCTACTGAGAAATAACTATGTATTTAAATAGCCTATTCGTTTGTCCACTTTATATTTCTAGCTATTTTAACGTTATATTACAGCGCTACAGTCTCCAAAACATTTGCTTTATCAGAAACATTTAACCTTTTCTTCCAGTCTCCAAATTTTGCATTTCCATGTTAAGTTGATGACCTAACGATAAAGCTACGCCAGTGCAGACTTCACTGGACCCAGGAGCCTTAAAATCCATTAAAATATTATTTTTTTCCCAATATTTGACAAAAAGCATAATTGCCCTGCATGTACACTTACAAAATGACTAGACTAAAATAATAACGTAAAAAATAATATCAAATATTTGTATATACCAGTTGGCATGCTACACCACATGTATAATATCTCTAATAAGCTCACATGTGCTGAATCGGAGCGCAGGGCCCACGTGGCAGTGAATCTGATCATGCAATGGCACTGCAACTCGATAGCAAGTCTTATGATAATATTGTATTTAACATAGGGAAAGGTCAAACCACAGCACACGTTTTAGTTTTCACGGCCCTGTGCTGCGACTTCAGCACTCGCTCTCGCATAACCGCAGGGTGCGAATTCTAAAAGCAGGGGAGAGGTGAGGCAGCACCCGGGGGCCTCATTTCTCTCTGACCCTTGTTTGCAACTTCCATTAAAGCTGGGAATATGTGTGCCTGCTCTCTCGAAACAGCAGATTGAATCACTTCGAATTAGTGATGTCAACAATGAATCGATGATCATTTAATTGTCGATAGGAGATGCAATCGATTAAAGCTATCATGGTCGATTATTCAGTATCATTTTGGGGTGCGCACGGCTCATGCGCAAAACACGCACAAACGGCTGAGAGTGACACTGCCCCACGCGCTATACTTTAGTTTGAAATCTGTTTTTTTAAAACCCGATGAAGTAAATTGCAAACATAGCTATTGTGTTTTAAAAAGTGCCTTGAAATCCTTTAAAAGAGGTGCGTGTGTCCGCGGAAGGTTTCGAAACGAAGTATACAAAGTATAACGACAGGATCATTTGTAATTCACATTGTCACAGGATTAAAAAAAATTGGATTGCAAAAACTTGCTTCTTTTCATTTTATAATGTATTGATTATTGTTAGCTATTATTTTATCACTTGCGCGCCATATTCTCATGAGTTAGACAGACTCTGCTTGCATTTGTCGAGAAGAGAGGTCATTCATGGGGCCTTTACCTATCAGTGTCCCCTAGTCTGATTTTTATAGTTACCCTGATACTGACGTTCTGACTCTAAAGCGTTAAAGATTATAAAATTGCCTGTAATGCGTACCGGAGTGTCGGGCGCATTTCGAGCATTGGCTCTGTTATGAAAGAGTGCTCACTTTGGCTGACGTCTTCATTCAAAGTTGTAGTTGAAAAGGCAGTATCTATGTCACTCTCGGAACAAAGCGGGCGCGGGCGCAATCGTCAATCATATTTAAAGGGAAGCCGGTGCGTCCTGGCCACGTCGCTGTCTTTACTGAGTGTTTATGCAGTATTTGCAATTATTCACCACACATGCGATTTGATAAGCTACTCTTGTGGCTGACCGTCATGATTTGGCTAATACACGGAATGCGCATCAGAGGGGACGCAGGGTACGCAAAGCCGACCGATAAAGAAGTGAGTATACACCTGCCCACACCATGCACTACATCACTGAGACCAACATGCATCAAGAGATGCTAAGCTCATTGACAAATATCTTGTAAGATGCTTTCCCTACACAGCGCTGTACGCGTGATCGCCAAATCAAAAGTGAACAGCGCAGGCGCTCATTTCAATTCTGTGCAAATTGGTAGAGGCTCCCTGATGCGCGAAAATTATTATTAATTATTATATAATTGCTGGAGCCGGGCCTGGCCGTCATGCCCTTGCAATAGATGGCCAGATGCATTTTGTAGTATTAAGGTTGACGATTAATCAATTGTTTGTTTGTTAATTGTTCGATTGTGGAAATAATCGAAAATTCACTACTTCGAATATGAATCTCAGTCTGATTAATCTGGATTAACAGACGATCATCCAAAGAGCATGCGAGCGCTCAGTAAAAAAGGTCAAGTTTGATTCATTTTATCAGCTGTCATCTGCCATTAGGCCACAATCAGTTTCCTTCAGAACACTGCAGATGCGACAGGTTTGCGTACTGCTCTGTGGCGTGAAAAAGCAAGCCCGTAGGATCACAGGGGTTATTTTGATGGCGTTCTGTACCCTATGCCACCCGCCTGCGCCTCTTTCTGGCTATGCGTACAGTAACTTTGCACGCTAATCAGGTCCAAAACGAAACGACACATGCTACGTGCATCTACTCCGAGCTATTTTTAGTTCAGTGATGAGGATTGAGAAAGGCCAGAGAAAGGAACCCAGCACCACACCCACCTGTTTTAATTTAGCAAACGGAAACATGGCGTAGTGCATGACCGAGCAAAACTTCCTGGGACAATGTGTAGGCCACAAGAAATAACGTCATGCCCATAATCTTGTGCTGACTCAATATGTCAATCCCAAAGGGGCATATAATACCTGTAAAATAATGATTAAAAAATGCAGTAAATTTGCAGAAAATCTTACATTTTGATATACTGTATAAAGCCTACTGTCTCATATTTGATACACAATATTGTCAACATGATCAAAACTTTGCTGAAATACCTGTTGTACATTGCTTCTGTCATCTTATAATTCATGAATTTTTATAACTGCAAAAAAAGTTTCGTTTTGCTGTGGTATATTTACAGGTTTCTATAAAGTAAACATAAGAATTATCTATTCATTAGGTTTTTGATAATTGTATTGTTAATTTTATTGTTTTGCCCCTCACAATAAAAGTTACAACACTCATAAATCTAAGCATTTATATATCATCTTAGTAAGAAATATTATTGGGAGAGTGGCAACCAATATTTATATGCATTTTATGTAAGCAATCTGTTATACAACATTACAAAGCACCAAATTGTATATTTGTAGCATATATGAGCCATAAAAGCCTGATGTATCAAATATGAAACTTTTATTTATTTTTTTATTATTTGTAAGAAATATTAATGTCTAAAGGTTTAATAAACTATTAATTGACACCCATGCTTGACCAGGTTAAATATTTTATATAAATGGAAAAAAATAAAATCCCAGATGTTTTGGGTCCAGTTTAACCTTAAGACACTAGAGACCTGTTTCAAAGGCTTTAAAGAGCTTAAATGACAATAAAAGGCTGACATGTTTTCACAGCAGTGATGTTTAACACAGAGCACATGTTTCTCGAGTCCTGGAGTTAAGCAGAGCAAGGTAATTGCTTTACAGCAGCTGATTGGCAAAATTATGGCCGCATGAGGATATGCATCAGAGTAATTTAGCTCTGCATTAGAGGCTGAACTCAATAGCTCCGTTAATTACGTTAAACATTTCCTTGCTCCTAAAACCAACCACTTGGCGCCACCGTTAATGCTGGATGAGAATCACTCAGAAACCAATACTGTAAATATGACACCGTGAACACCAAAGGGACTGCAAGCATCAGGTGGGATATTCAGAATGATTATAATGGCTTTGTGAGCTTCAAGATCAAACTGAATCATTCCGACTGAATCAAATGGACCAATTCATTTCAGATTTGAGTCACATTTCATGTTTTAAATTTTTCAGTGAATAATTACTTAATGTTCTATTTATGTTGTGCTTTTACTCTTCAAGCATGAAAGCACCAGCTCATCTCCTAAATCTTATTTAAATGTTTGTTTGTTTTTTTAATTAGAAACATACCATTCATTTCATTATTATAAGATGCTTTCGTATTTTTGAATATTAGAGTTGGGTAAATATGTACATTTCTAATGTTTACTATGGCTGCATCATATGCAGAAATACAGTCAAAAATATTGATTATAACAATTTAAAAGAACTGTTTTCTATTTTATTATGCTGAAGTGTAATCATGGCATCATTACTCCTGTCACTCAATGTCACACGATCCTTCAGAAAACATTAGAATTTGCAGATTTGGTGCTTAAAAGAATCATTAAATATTATTATCAGTGTTGAAAACTATTTGTGTGTTAATATGTTTGTGGAACCCATGATACAACAGACAGTGAAATGAATATTTATTTGAAATGGGAATCTTTTGCAAAACTGTGGACTCGTGTCCTCTATAGAGGACAAACATGAAATGCAGGGTCCCCAGAGGTTAAAATGCAGTTCGTGGAATTGATCAAACACTGAAAAACCACAAACCATATGGCTACAGGGGAGCAACTGTTAAAACTTCACAGCATCTGAGCCTTATTTTCAGCTGGTAATTGGAGGTCCCTGACTGTGACTGCACACTTTTCGGCAAAACCCAGAGCCCAACCCTTTTGGCTTTATGGGCCCCTAGTGCCGACTTTCATGATCAGCATTTAAGGTGCTGATTTTTGGGGGAGAGTGAATTTACAGCCACACTGCATTCAATTTTGAGGTTCGCTACCATCTGCTGTGGGGTCAGTAGTTCTGGCTTGTTTTCTTTTCTAATCAGAAGTCAACAAGGCAAACTTTTAAAGTCGGGCGCTTTCCCTTTCCTTGATTATGAGCAATTTCCCACAATAAATGAAAACAGAAAAGCTGACAAACCATCACTGAATTATAGATATAAAATCCCTCATAAAATCGTTCATTTAAATTAACATCACTCATGACCCAGCACAGCCAGATCTGGACTATCTGAAGTAGCAAATCAGTTATTTTATTTGGAATACATTGTTATTAAATATAAAATGGTGATGTGATGTGTGTGCATACATCTTGTATAATTTTTTGGGTTGAAACCACTGATGCAACACATGCTCCTTGATTGAACACTCAGAAGAAGAATCAAGTATATTTGAAAACGAACAACATTTATTACTCCAAATGACAACTTTTTTATACAAGTAAATGGTACAATAAATGTTAGTGTCACAAATTGTTCTTAGTCCTTAGCAAAATTTGCAAAGCATCCTGCTCAGTTTCAGGAACAGTAACCAGATCATGAAAAAATGGTCTTCTGTGAATGCAGACCCAACTCTCCTCTTCAAGTTCCTGTTCCATTCGGCAAAGTGTGTTTGTAACATCAGCTCTGGTGAGGTTCAGAGGTAACTGTCTAGCTAGTCTCACAGCTTCACTCTGAAAAAAAGTTGGGGAAAGACAATTTTTAAAACAAAAAGGCTCAGAGTGAATGGGTGCCGTCAGAATGATTGTCCAGATAAAAACGATAATCCATGACCTCAGTTCATCAACGTCTTGTGAAGTAATTTTTTTTTTTTTTTTGGCATTTTAACTTGCTTCCCATCATAATACAAATCTAGGTCCCAATTTATATTAAGTATCCGTAAATGCCTATACATTTACACAGTAACTTGCTACATATGTAGTATGTAAGCTGTAATATTTCTGTAACTACACACATGTAAGAACCCTCAGAATGGGTAGTAAGTACAAATGTTTAACCGGAAATTTGTAGCAACACATTCCCATGTAACAGGAATTATATAACTACATTTTGTAACAACAATATGTATAAGAGTAATTGGAACAGTTGGCCACACGTTATATTAGGTGGCCTTAACTTACATTAAAAAATAAGTGCAATGTACTTATTGTGGTTAAATTGTATTGCAAGACACTTTTGATGCTATTTAGGTGGGACACGGGTAAGGTTAGTGACAAGTTTGGTGGTATGGGTAGGTTAAGTGTAAGGGATGGGTCAACAGTGTAATTAGAAATGTAAATACAGAAATTAATTACACATGTTTTTACAAACAGGTATTTTTTATTTATTTAAGTAAAATAGAAACAATATAACAGGTATGTAGACAATAAGTGCATTGTACCAAATGATTCATTTTAATGCAAGTACATAGTAGTTAAGGCAACCTAATATAAAGTGGGACTAACAGTTTGATCCAGAGGGTGGAAACGAGTAGGTTTAGGGATACGTCAAGTGGTACATTTGGATCTGGAGTTGGTGCACTACTGTAATACCAGTGTACTTACATGATAACTTCTCAGGAACTGACCACTTAATATAAAGTGCAAACATTCTAGACACAAACCATAATTTATATGTAAAGCCTAACATCTCTGTTACACATGTAACCCTCGTTCCCTGATGGAGGGAATGGAGACGTTATGTCATGAAGACAGATTGGGGTTCATACTTGGGAGCCCTGATTCGCTCTGATTGTGAGAAAACGCCAATCAGAATTAGCTAGTGGAATTTGCATCCTGGGCCACTCCCCACTGAACGGGTATATATAGGCAGCAGGTGCAACCACTCAACAGGTATTGCTGAGGAGCCGAGAGCCAGGTCCCTGGGCCCCCCAGCAATGGTTCGAGGTTGTGGCAAGGGGACATAAAGTCTCCATTTCCTCCATCAAGGAACGAAGGTTACATACGTAACCGAGACATTCCCTGTCTGTCAGTCACTAAGAGTTATGTTGTGACGACAGACTGGGGTCCATATGGAAAGCGCCACAACCCGAACCCTGTCACAACCAACAGCACTGCAAAAGTTCTGGCAGGCGCTAGCGTGTCTCTAGGGAAGGGATTTCAACCTTCAAGAGGATTGCTTCAGATCCTCCTATTTGTTGTTACAGTTTGGCGGAACATAGGGAAAGAGAGCCTTCTGAGGAAGGGTACAGAGGCCACATCCTACCCGCAGGGAGGTATTTGTGGAAAAACTGATATGGACTGACCCAGGTCTGGGGCAGCCAGTGCTGAAGTGGTCTCATATGGAGCAATCCCAGCGGCGTGACAGTGGCTGCAGACATCATATGCTGCAGGAGCCTCTGAAAGTGTTTCAGTGGCACCACACTCTTGCCTCTGAGGGAACTCAGACAGGCCAGCACTGTGAGGGGCCAGGCAGGACTCTTCTGTGAGATGTGCCGTCATATTTACAGAGTCTACCTCCACAGCGAGAAAAGAGATCCTCTGCACCGGAGAGTTTGCTTTTTTCCCAGTTGCCCCGAAGTCCCAACTGGCTCAGGTGCTGGAGTACCAGAGTTCCCTGTGATCGCACAACTGTCGTCAAGGTAGTTGAGGACCCTGACACCCACTTCCCTCAACGGGGCCAGGGCGCCCTCCACGACCTTCATAAAGACCCGTGGAGACAGGGAGAGCCCGAAGGGGAGGACCTTGTACTGCCATGCTCGACCCTTGAATGCAAACCATTGGAACGGCCTGTGTCGAGGGGGAATCGAGACATGGAAGTAAGCATCCTTCAGGTCGACCGCTGTAAACCAATCTTGGGGCTGTACACATTTGGTAATGCGCTTCTGCGTCAACATTCTGAATGGAAGCCAGTGTAGGGCTCGATTCAGAACTCGCAGATCCAAGATCGGCCGAAGGCCACATCCTTTCTTTGGCACAATGAAGTAAGGGCTGTAAAACCCTGCCTTCATCTCGGCTGGAGGGACCGGCTCAATTGTATCCTTTGCCAGGAGGACTGCAATCTCCTCGCATAGGACAGGGCGTCTCGGACTGCCACCGTAGTCTCGAGCACACCACTGAACCTGGAAGGCCACCAGGCCAACTGAGTCACGTAGCCGAGCCGGATCGTCCAGATAAGCCACTGCGACGGACTGGGAAGCGTGGCCCACGTCTCCAGCCTCGTCAAAAGTGGGATCAACGGAGTCACCAGCCTGCCAGAAGGTGTGCAGCAGAAGGCATCGCATCCTGATTCATCACAGTGTCACTGCCCAGGTTCCCGGAAGTACATAGGGAGGCACTGCGTCCCCTGACCATGACTTCCTGGCCGATGGCAATGTAAGGTGCTGTGGATGACGGTGAGAGCAGAGAGCGTTGCCTAGAGAGCAAAGTTGGTCCACCGTGCGCAGCTCCTACATCAACCCCGGGTCGAAGCCACCCTCATCCAGCTCTTTCAACGCCTTGGCTTGGTGGACCTGCAGGATGGACATAGCGTGCAGAGCTGAGGCAGCCTGCCCAGACGCATTGTAGGCTTTGGCACCGAGAGCAGACGTAGCTCTACAAGGTCTGGATGTCTACAAGGTTTGTGGGCACAAGTTCACCGCGACCACACACTCAACCTGAGGAATGTCCATGTAACCCTTGGCTGCCCCGCCATCAAGGGTGGTGAGGATGGAGGAGGGAGAAGAGCGGCTTCGGGACGTAAAAGGAGCCTTCCACGAATTTGTCAGCTCCTAATGCACCTCCGGGAAGAAGGGAACCGGAGCGGGACGGGACTGAGAGTCATGGCCCGACCCCAGGAACCGATCATCCAGCCACGAGGGCTCGGGACTAGAAGGCTTTGACCCCTCTAGCCAGATACTCGTGGCAGCCCGGGCAAGCATGGCTATCATCTCAGAGTCAGACTAGGTGTTAGCCGCGGCGCCCGAAGGTGGCCCAGACAAATCACCGGCAAACTGCACGGGCCGGTTATTGGGAGAGGGGTGAGAGACCCGTTAGAACGTACCTGGCGGGGAAGCTCTCATTGCTCTCAGACTCCTCGCCAGAGGTCGAGAAATCTACACAGGGAGTACCCAATGATTCACCTACAGTCCCCCGGAGGAGAGAGAGGCGAGATCACAAGAACAACAGGCACATGGACTCGCAATAAGCACATGCATTATCCACAAACGCGTCTACAGCATGCCGGATAACCAGATACTGAAGGCAGCAAAAAAAAAAAAAAAAAAAAAGCCGCCTGCCGACCGCTTCAGAAACTGCTCTCTTGTGAAATGCCCAGGTGAATCGCTGGTTGCAAAGGGACTCCACTGCTCGCGTTGTAACGCCACACTGAACAGACTCTGCTTCCTTTCTCTTCGTCAGCGCAGAACCAACAGCAGACACCATGCAGCTCTCGGCTCCAAAGCAAAATCTCAAAAGTAGATCAACTAAGCATGACACGACACTCGCACATAGCCTATAAGCCTATAAAACAAAGGTTTATTTATTGCTGTGTTATTTATTTACCTTTTACATTTGCTTTGAAAGAACAACAACAGTACTATAGTGTAATATTTATTTGCTTGCTACCTTTTCTTTAATTTACTTCTTAGCTTTGGAAAACTTGCATCTGATCTTTCTTCTTAACTCTCCACAAGGAATCATACAGGTGTGGATTTGTGGCAGTTCAGCTATACACACACACACATTTTATATATATAGTGATTATGGAGATGTTGCTCCCCTGCCTGACCTCAGCTGAATGAGAAACAAACTGCAGAAAAAAATCCAGCATCAAAAAAGGTGGAGTTTCAGAACACATCCACCGATTGTGTAACTGCCTCGGACCAATGGTACTGTAGCTTAAAGGTGTTAGTAAGCTGATTCTAACTGCCGATACAAACTCAAAATGAATGTCATTTTGGCCTGATTTTGTTCAAAATTATGTAATTTCAGTTTGTTCTTCGGTTTCATTTAATGTTTAATGTTACATTTGTACTTTCATCACCAAAAAGTGTTTTACCACTGTACTGTTAAACATTCGTACTCAGTGGGTTGTTACATATGTGTAGTTACATAAACAGAGCTACAGATACTTTGCATCAATGTGTACTTACACTTTCGTTACATACTACATACACATCTAGAGGGATAGAGCACTTATGTTTTAGCCAGAAGCGAAAGAAAATTTGTTTCTTATAAACATGCATCTTTTCAGTTCACAAGATGTTAATTAATTAACTGGAGTTGATTACTTATGCAGCTGTTATGACGGTGCCCATTTACTGCAGAGGATCCATTGGTGAGCCATTGATTTAGTACTAAATGTCTCCAAATGTTTTGTAGAAGAAACAAACTCATGGCCTAAGGGTGAGTACATTTTCAGCAAATTGTCATTTTTGGGTAAACTCTTCTTTAAAACTCTCTAAATATATTTTGATACTGTGATGGCAAATTAAAAATGGATCGTTAAAAAATATGCCCCAAAGAGCATCTCTTACCTCTAGGTAGTTTGAGACTTTGAGAGGTCTACATTGCTCCACGGTTCTTGCATCCTGAACCTTTATAGCCTTCAGAATCTCCCTCAGGTCTCCTATCCCAAAGAAAGGCATGCAGTCGGCCATGCCCGTCACTTCAACATGCCTCTCAGAAGACGAGGAACCTGGCCAAGATAAGCAACAAGCAAGGATTAATAAACTCCAAGTACAACATTCTCCAGGAAAAAATAATAAATAAATATTGTGATTTACACGCTGGTTGGAAACCAAGTCAGACAGGCATCGCACCAAATTATGCTATTACCATGTCTTTGTGGACTGGAAAGAAAAACTAAGGTGGAGGAGGTTTTCAACAGATGATTTAAAGATGATTGCTTTTCCCCAGACGCATCCCAATGAAGAGGTAAAACGTATGGAAAGGTCATCAAAGTAGCACAGACAAAACATTTTCTCCTTCCCTGTGTGCCTTAAAACGAGATGCAGCCATTCTGAATCCGACTTACACCATACACCATACATACTGACATGATGCTCTAAAATTGACTCTCTCCTTGCAAGTACTAAATTTGTATTATTTATTTCACAAGGTCATTGTTGCTGACTGTTAGGGTGTTTTGAAGGGTTATTACTCTACGCCAAGTAAAATGAACATACCTTCATGTCAGTGTTATTGTAGTATTATTTATTTTATATACTAGTATACTAGTATACTATTATTGCATTGCAGCATTTTTGTTTTCAGTGTTTCTTTTTTAACATAATTCTGTTTACAGGCCAAATCCAGCAGCCTCTCCACTAAAATGAAATTGTTTTTTCTAAGTAAAATGATAAATACAGCAGTAAGAAATAGATGTAGAATGATAGAAATATTTATACATTTTATACATTATTAATATATTGTGGTTTTAGTAACAATTTAATAAACTATAGTATTTGGGCAAAGGCCATGGTAAATTGCTTTCAAATGTACCTGTTACGAGGGGACTGAGGGTCGAGTGGGGATCTACATGCAAACAATTTATTCACAAACGTGGCCCAACAGGCACGGTCAAACAACAGCAAACAGTTCATTCCAGGCAAAGGCAAAAGATTAATTCCAATAAACGGTCAAAGGTCAGGGCAGGCAGCAAACCATCAAAAAACAGTCCAAGGTCAAAAACTCAAAGAACCAAAGGAATGGCTTTGCAATAATCAGCGTAAGAGAGAGGGTGAGGGTTTCTTTTATGCTAGACAGAGGGGAACACAAGACAGAACCAACCAATGAGAACAAGACACATGAAACCAGGCAACTAATCGGAACATGACACATGAAACCAAAAAACCAAAGAGAACACAACACACAGACAAGGGTAAATATGGGAGCTCATGGGCACTCCAGCTGGGGATCGTGACAGTGCCGTTTTGCAAACAGTAGTAGTTAGCTATAGTTAATTAGTTAGTTAAATAAATAAATGGACATTTAGCAAGTTCGCATTTTAAGCTTATTGTTTACATTTGTATATTTTCTAATTTTTCTTTTAAATTTTTACGTTTCGATAATTTAGTTTTTTATATTTCATATTTTTTAATATTTCTGAATACGGTAGCCTTATTTTTCCAGCTCAATTTTAATAGCTTTAGTACTGCAACTTATTTTAGTCACTTGCCACTGCAATGTCTATAATTCTTAGGTTTTATTCATTAGTCGTGGGGGGGCAGTCGTGGCCTAATGGATAGAGTCCTGTAACCCAAATGTCGTGGGTTCGAGCCCCAGGTCCGACAGGGATTGTGGGTGGTGGGAGTGAATTCCCAGCACTCTCTTCACCTTCAATACCACGACTGAGGTGAGACACAGTTCCCCCAACTACTCTCTGGCTGCCCAGCTCTGGGTGTGTGTTCACTTCTCACTGCTGTGTGTGTGCACGTGGATGGGTTAAATGCAGAGCACAAATTCCAAGTATGGGAAACCATACCTGGCCACTTGTCATGTCCTTTCCTTCATTATGTGTATTGTATCGTTTTATTTTACTTTTTTAAAGCTTTATTTCAATTCACAAAAAATATTTTAATAGTTCAGTTTTAGTTTCAGCACTGCAAGTCTTCATGATTTTTTCCCAGCCATTTTCCTATCTTTCAGGTGTAAATCTGTAAATTTGCAAATATAATATACGTCTCAACAAGCTGAACAATTTGAGGTATCATTCATATTTGTAGGACAAATGGTGTGCAAGGGTTGAATACTTTGGGGGTTCGAAAGGGCTAGAAATCTGGTGCATGTTATTGCCAAATCCTTGGAAGTTGGCTCAGAAACTATTCCCTTTTATAAAGGGCAATTTTTCTCCACAGCACCACACTTAAGTGCAAATCCACCGTGCTGGCAAAAGCTCAGGCAGCGAGCCAGCTTCAGCCATGATGACCCTTACCAGTGCCAACACGACACTTTACAGGAACAGGGCTGAGGGGGAAGTCTTAAGTGCATTCCATAACAACAGGCAAAATAAGGTCAAATGAGGACTAAGATGACAGCCTCCTCAAAGAGAGGACAACACTGTAAAAAAAAGCTGATTCTAACCCTGGAAAAGTGTTTGCCCAATATATAACTACTCAGTTAGTATTATTTATAATTTTATAGCAGCTTTCCATTTCAAATGTATTCAATTATTTTGTACTTTCTATTCTTCAATCTTGGATAAAATTCATCAAACACAAAAAAATTGTCAAATATATTAAAAAGTGAACAATTGTTTTAAGCTATAACAATATTTC
>JAUMHR010000056.1:15973570-15990636 GCA_032361145.1 Enteromius fasciolatus
AGCCTGTAATTAATTAGATTAATTTTTTTAATCGAGTCCCAGCCCTAATATATATATATATATATATATATATATATCTTTCAATTATTACTTTAAAACGAAATTCGGTAATTGAACAAACTAGGTGCTATCGCTATAGTTTAAAAGTGAAAGTGAATATAGCATGGTTTTATTTCGTTAATATTTCTTCCATGACAAATCGTCTGATAAATCGCTGTAAAATTGAAGGATGTGGGGCGAAAATGGCCGGGAATCATAACGGTAACCTGCAGAGGCACATTCAGCGTAAACATCCAATATTTTGATCAGTCGAGCAATAAAAGATCTACAGCATCTACAGCAGATGGACAAACCACTCTGGATGCGGTCGTAGTGAAAAAGCCGAAGACAAGATTGTACATTATTCCGCTTACACGGCTATTTACCTAATTTAACAAGAAAATATTTTATTAGGGCATTTTTAACGAATTTTACTTGAACTGGTTTACTTTAGGTTTTAAGACACATTATGTACAAATAACACGAACATGCAAATTGGTTTAATAATTTGGAAATATAATATCAAGCATGTTATTAAATGACACAAACACACACACATACTATATATATATATATACACACACACACACACACACACATTACCGTTCAAAAATTTGGGGTCAGTAAGATATTTAATGGTTTTTAAAGATGTTTCTTCTGCTCATCAAGGCTGCATTTTGAACGGTATTGTGTATAAAAAGAAAAAAATTACGTTATTAACTGGTATTTTTTTCTAGAAAAACGTTTTCGGAACACATTGTTTAATGCAGAACCCAAGAACAGAAACATTAAAATATAATTTTTTTTCTTTTTTTTCGTTTTTAAGCCCTGATAATGACAATATTAAACATAATATGATTTATTGAATGCAAATTGGATTTAAGTAGCCACTTAAATTTCAGAATATAGTCTATTACTAATTAAGCAGAACATAAAAGATGATATTTTGACTAAAAGAGAATATATTTCAAATATTTCTGGTGACAAGCTTAAAATGAAAAGTTAAGATTTTTAAAATGTTTTTAAAATGGAGTCTCTAATTTTTACCAAGGCTGTATTTGTTTCACCATTTACAATTGAAAACTGTTTTCCATTTTTATGTATATTTAAAAATACAACTTATGGCAAATCAGAATTTTCAGCAGTATTACCTCTGTTTTCACATTAGTATTTTTATGAAAACCATGACATGCTACAATTAAAAATAAGGGAGAAAGTTATTATAAATTGTAATAATAATATTATTATTGATAATAATAATAATAATAATAATAATAGTGATAATGAAATACGGACTGTATATCAAAACTCTTTTGTGTTCAGTAGAAGCAGTAGTAAATGATGACAGAATTATGCTTTTTAAAAAAAAATTAAGATCAAATTGAAATATTTCAAAAGAATGTCAAGGTTACCTGGAATCATCTTAATCTCAAAACCATTTCCCACAAGCCTAGGATCATTGAAGTAGATGTCTCCATTAAAGCAGGCACTGTCTTTCTCCATGTTGAGAAGAACATCCATGTACTCAGGCCCACCAAGCACCCTAGGAAAGGATATGAATGTTAATATGCAAATGATTATTAGAACATTGATGAAGTAATGCAATTTAGAATAAAGAGATTAATGCAGCTATTAATCTAACATTGTAGCTGCAGATTTGCATTGACATTTTCTATATGTTTTTACAATACAGATTGTACACATCCAGAATGTCATCATTAGATGAGAAAATGAGACGGGCTACCCATCTGTCAGCTGTACAGGGGTCTGCAGCCTCACGGTTGGAAGTATATTATTCTCCAGAAGTCTTTTAAACAGCAAGGCCTCCTCCACTCGAAACGGGTTCAACAGCATGAGCTTTCTGCCGCATAAAACGACCCAGGCACCGTGAGAAGCCAAGCGGTTTACAAGCCTGAGGCCCTGCGCACTTGAGCTGTTCTGGTAGGAGAGGAGGTTAAGACTCTGCTTGAGGGTTGCAATACTGAACGGGAGGGGTTTGGAGAGCTTGGCAGGGCTCCTCTTACTCGAGGGCTGAGAGGAGAAGAGTTTGTCCAGGGCCTGCTGGTTGGCGAGGGGGGCCTTGCGCTTCACGCCTTGAGCTTTGTTCAATGAAGACTCGGCACTCATCTGCTTCTTGCCCTCTCCGCACTGGCCACCTCCCTCCGCTGCCCTCTTCCTTTGAAGGTTGTAGGCGTTCAGAGACTTTTCTGCCTTGCTTTCATACCTAAGATGGGATGTGATACAAGAAAATGTATTCGTTACAGTCCCAATTGTACATTTTGTATTTCCGTTGTGTAACGGTTTGAATAAGGTTGGAAAAAAACACTTTGGATAAACTAAATGTTGAATTCAATTTAGGTTTGTCATGATCATAAAAATGCTTTTATGTTAAAAAATGCTTAAATGTTTAAAAGAGGGTTAGAATAATTAATAAAACAATAACAATAAAACAATAAAATTGAGAAAAAAAAAAAAAAAAAGTTACCAAGGAAGCATTTCTTATTTTTATTTAGTTAATGTTAAACCAAAATTAAAACTTAAAAAAATTAAATAATAAAAACCACATACAGTAGGTACATTTTGATTAAAAAAAAGTATATATTTTGATAAAGTTAAAAAAATAGAAATACACAACAAAATTGCTACAACTTTAAATAAAATTAACATGAAAAGAAAAGAAAAACAAACATTAATTTCAAACAATAAAACAAATTAAGAAAAAGAACTGGCACATGTTTTTTTCCTCACAGAATATTTTTTGTTCATCTATAATGATCTGCAATTGAGGAAAACATCTTTGTCTAAAATCTAAAAGGTTTCCCAGAATGCACCCAATGAAACAAAGTGTAGACAAAAGTTTAGATTTGTTCAAAACAAAATCTGTTTCTTCTTATACTTCCAGTTAGTTAATATTTGTATTGTTTCACTATATGTATATGTGCTGTACGTATATGTGGAAAACAGTAATAATGAAGATAAACAAAAACACAAAAAAGAAGACAGATGGTTTGAAACACTGCTTTTGGTCCATTCATTTACAGGCTGGGTAAGAATGAGTTTTAGAGGTCAGAAGTTTTGACTAATTAAATATCCTCGATTCACACAAGAAACCTTTATTTAATTTGCTCTAGTGATTCTAAGCGGACTGCTGTAAATCAGAGTGCAGAAAATGTGCAGAAACAGGCGAGATAAAAAACATCTGCTACCTGTGACCAGATGGGGGCCGGAGAGCAGCGAGGGAGTGGGGAGAGGGCCTGTAAAAACACGCAGCCCTGACCCTCCACTGGAAGTTTCTCGATGGGCTTGTCAATTAACAGCTGTGCCATTGCATGGAGTTTGCTACTGTACAATGGACCGGGAATAATTTCAAACGCACAGTTTTAGAGCATAAAGCTCGGGTGCAAGTAAAAGATGCAAATGCTAATAAAAAAACAAAAACAGACCAATCAAGATGAAGGCATGAAATGTGCTGAATGCAAGAGAAAAGCAGTAGGAGGCCAATGGGGGAGATAAATGATTTCATAATGGAGCAGAAGGTTGAAGCTTGAGGGTATCCCCTGCCATGTACACTGAAATGAGTTCTTGACCTGAGGGCTTTTGGACTGAAGTTTGCAGCTTGAACACAGTGAAAATGTATAAACAGACACTTGACATTCACATATACAAAATATGGGGGAAAAGCTACTAAGATTAATAGTCTGCCACAATATGTTTTAAGATATTTGACCAGCTATCGTTTTTGCGACTTGTCTATGTGTATACACTATTATTCAAATGTTTGGGGTCAAGGATGTATTAAAGTTATCAAAAGTGACAGTACAGATATGCAAAAGATGTGACACTGAAGACTGGAGTAATGATGCAAATGTGTAATACACATTTTTAATGTTTTTCTACTGTAATCTTGATCAAGTAAATTAAGCCTTGTAGAGCACTTTTTGGTTAGACTTCTTGCAAAAACCCACATCAATCGGTCAATAAACCAAACCTCTAAAAAGCTCTTTTTATGAAAACATAAAAAAGATTTACAAAAAACAAATTTTAGCTATTTATTAGTGCTAATTAAACCACATATTAATGCCTTATTCTACATCCCTAATCCTGCTCAAAGCCTGAACTTAACAACTATTGATAAGCAGCAAATTAAAGGGGCCAGATTTTCATCTCTTTGGAGTGTTACAAGCTGTTAGTGCAAAGTTGCAAAGTTTTTAAAACTTTCATCAAGAATATCTCTTTGGTTATGACTTTTCCACATCCCCCTTAAATGGCTCGTTTAAACAGAACCCCATAAGCACCCCAAAAACACCAGCCAAATGTTTACTCAAAGAAAGAAGGCAGAGCTATTATTCTCGCTGTAGTGTTGCTGTAGACGCCATGTTCTGGAGATGCTGTGTTTCATTGTGAAAGTGAAACTACTTTGTTTGTGCTTCCAAAAAAGGACACAACTAGAAATCAGTGGTTAGGTTGTATTCACAACTGTTCCCGAACAGTGCAACACAAATATTAGTTTGTGTTCAACAAAGGACAGACTTCTAAAACCTGGAGTAGCTTATGCTGGCTGTGCAGAGTGGAGCAATTCTACCTCTGCAAGGACAGTCTGGCACTTCTGACTCACTAGTGCTCCACCGCTCTGCATATTTTGTATGTCTCTCTTTGCTAACGCACCTGATTCTGATAATCAGCTCATTAGAAGAGAGCTCCGTGCATGAACTGTGTTCCAACTGATATGGTCCCTACAGTGTTCATGGCTCCCTTCTCCCTGAGCAGGGGAGATCCGTTACAGTTGACTTCACTTCGGAACATTCATTCACGGATTTGCACTCTACATAAGTGAATACGATTTAAATGACGTCTCGCACACTTAAATGCACTTTTATATGGAACGTATATGGAACAGCTTCAAACTGGAATCTTGGTAGAATATCCGGTTATGTCCACTTTGCACGGCACATACGCTCGAATAGAACAACCTGTCTGAAGCGACAAAAGAAAAATGTGCAGAGCGGTGGGGCACGAGGACTGGGATTGAGAATCGCTGCATTATGGTAAGAGATATAACACTTCCAATATACGCTTGAGGTATTGGCCAATCACAATGCACTAAATAGCTGACCAATCAGAGCACACCTCACTTTTTTTTAGAACAACAACCTTTGTACAAATTGACTTGTTTCGGAAGGCAGGGCTTAGAGGAGCATCAAAAACTTACAGTATGTGGATAATAATGTGTTTTTTGCACCTTAAAGGGTTAGTTCACCCAAAAATGAAAATTCGGTCATTAATTACTCACTTACTTACTTAAGATATTTTTGATGATATCAGAGAATCATCGGACCCTCCATAGACAGCAATACAAGTGATTCCAGATCCATGAACATTGCAAAAACATTGATAAAAAAGCCCATGTGACATGAGTGGATCAACTTCAGTTTTGCAATGACAGGAGAATACTTTTTTGTGCAAAGAAAACTAAAATAACATCATATACTCAACCATTCTTCTCCTATGACTTAACATCTTCCTCCATTTTAGAGAACATTATTGCGTAAGCATACGCTTTCTTCTTGCCGCAAGCAGCCGCATATTACGCACATGCTTTCACACGGATATAAACAAGGCTAATTACGTCAAATATGTTAAAGCTTGTGTATACGGTGCGTTCAGCATGGCGGAAAACGTAAGTCATGGGAGAAGAGTAAATTACGTTATTTTTGTTTTATTTGCACAAAAGAGTATTCTCGTAGCATCACAACAGTGTGTTGGTCCACTGATGTCACATGGGCTGTTTTACCGATGTTTTTGCTATGTTTCTGGATCTGGGATCATTTCAGTTGTATTGCTGTCTATGGAGGGTCAGATGGCACTCTGATATCATCAAAAATATCTTAATTTGTGTTCCCGAAGATAAACAAAGGTCTTAAGGGTTTAGAACAACATGAGGGTGAGTAATTCATGACAAAATGTTCATTTTTGGGTGAACTAACTTTTTAAACCGCATTAACACATTGCATAACACCAAATACACAAAGCAATGTTATTTTAAGCAACATCATATGATGATGCTTTAAGAGTTTGTTGAGAAAAAAGTTGTAGTTAATAGTTAACAAATGTAACCTATTCTAAAGTGTTATCTTATTTTTTCCAAAAACAAAAAAAAGATTACACTGTACTACTTTGATTTAAATCGGAAAGGGCACAATTGTGTGTATAAAATGAGACTGAATACAATTTACTTAACATCTATGTATTCATTTCCCAAAAGGCTATAATTAATAGGGCTGGGTATCGAGTTCGATACTTTTTAAGTACCAACCGAATTGCCTCGATACAACACCGTAACGAAAAACGTCTTGTCGTTCAATACCTAAAGGGGTTAATCTCATCAATGTCAGTGAGCCAAAAAGACTGCAGCGCTAGCCAGTGTGTTTGACCAGAAGTTTGTAAAATAGCCTTATGTTATTTATATCATTTACACGTGCTTTGTGGGTTGGGCGGTGGTCAAAGGCGGGGACCTCGACGACCCAATCCTCAGACACAGAATCTGACACTTGGGACATGGAATGTCACCTCGCTGGGGGGGAAAGAGCCGGAGTTAGTGCGGGAGGTTGAGAGGTACTGTCTAGAGATAGTCGGGCTCACCTCCACGTGCAGCTCGGGCATCCAACTTTTCGATGGTGGGTGGACTCTCCACTATTCTGGAGTCGCCGGGCTGGTGTGGGCTTGCTCATAGCCCCCCAGCTTAGCCGCCATGTGTTGGAGTTCACCCTGGTGAACGAGAGGGCCGTTTCCCTGCGCCTTCGGGTCGGGGTTAGGTCTCTCACTGTTGTTTGTGCCTACGGGCCGAATGGCAGTGCAGAGTACCTGGCCTTCTTGGGGTCTCTGGGAGGGGTGCTGGAAAGCGTTCCAACTGGAGACTTTCTACTGGGGGACTTTAACGCTCACGTGGGTGATGATAGTGATACCTGGAGGGATGTGATTGGGAGGAATGGCCCCCCTGATCTGAACCAGACTGGTCTTCTGTTGTTGGACTTCGGTGCTAGTCATTGTTTGTCCGTGATGACCATGTTCAAGCATAAGGGTGTCCATCAGTACACGTGGCACCAGGACACCCTAGGGCGGAGGTCAATGATCGACTTTGTGGTCGTTTCATCTGACCTCCGGCCGTATGTCTCGGACATTCGTGTAAAGAGAGGGTAAGAGCTGTCAACTGATCACCACCTGGTGGTGAGTTGGATTCGTTGGCGGGGGAAGAAGCTGGACAGGCTTGGCAGGCCCAAATGTACTGTGAGAGTCTGTTGGGAACACTTGCAGAGCCCCCTGTCAGGGAGGTCTTCAACTCCCACCTCTGGCAGAGCTTTAACCGGATCCCAAGGGAGGTTGGAGACATTGAGTCCGAGTGGACTATGTTCTCAGCCTCCATTGTCAATGCAGCTGTTCGAAGCTGTGGCCGCAAAGTCTCCGGTGCCCGTCGTGGCGGCAACTCCCAAACCCAGTGGTGGGCACCGGAAGTAAGGGATGCCGTCAAGCTGAAGAAGGAGTCCTATTGAGCCTGGTTGGCTTGTGGGGATCCTGAAGCAGCTGATAGGTACCGGTGGGCCAAGCGGACTGCAGCCCGGGTGGTTGCAGAGGCAAAAACTCGGGTGTGGGAGGAGTTCGGTGAGGCCCTGGAGAAGGACCATCGGTCGGCCTCAAAGAGGTTCTGGCTCTGAACTCTCCGGCGCCTCAGGAGGGGGAAGCAGTGCCCTGCCAACACTGTATACAGTGGGGGTGGTAATCTGTAGGTAGTGTCCTCATAAACCATGTTTACGTACGTGCACGTGCCACACACACAAGTGAGCACACTCTCGCTTTCAATAGTATTTTGTCAAGTAGGTCTGGGCGATATATATCGAACAATATATTATGCGCATCTCATCAGTAAAGCCGGTTCTTTGATTAGTGGTAAATCTTCAGGTGTTTTTAAAAGGAACGCCAGCTTATACACAGAGCCGTAGATCACTGAGAAGCTGCGCCATTGAATCACCCGCAAAACTAACGCGTAGCTTGTCAGTGATCTACGGCTCTGTTTATAAACTGGCGCTGCATTTAAAAACAGCTGATGGAGATTTAGTGCTAATCAAAGAACCGGCTTTACTGACGAGAAGCGCATAATATATCGTTCGATATATATCGCCCAGCCCTATTGTCAATATTTAACCACAAAAAAGATGAATTCTGCGTGTCTCTGTGTTAATGTATGCTGCAGACGCACAAATTTACTAGCATACTGATCTGCCTGTGGTGCTTCCGGTGATATTAACATGTTAATGTCTCACTAAACAAGGACATAAGTACAGTAGTATAATGACATCTCCAGAACTGCTCCGAGGGTTACTTCAAGAGCATTTGACCGTTTCATTTGAGTAAAGCTATTATCATATCATGTACACACAGAACTGTAAAGGTATTCATAACAAGCAGTCAAAATAAAAGTTCAGTTTGGACATAGCAGCAGAAATATATTACTATCGTTCAGTAGAATGCACATAATAGGCTACTACAAAAATTATTAAAACTGTATTTCTTCAGTTTTAAACTGTAAAATAAAATCCCCTTTATTTTCAAACAATAAAATGAAATGTTCAAGAGACAAATTTTTTATGCCTTAAAAAATGTAAATACACAAAATTTTCAGAGGGGGAAAAAATAAGACTTTTGCAAGAATAAATAATAATGCACTAGTTTAAAAGGTAGCATAACAGATGAGTAAAGTGAAAACTATTTGTACTTTATTAAAACTAATTTGCACTGATTCATTGTGTTGGATATTTTTTTTCCGTGCAGTGGCTCAGGAGATAACGTTTTGAGTCTGTATAAATGTATAAATAAATATTGAGATATTTTAATATAATTTAGTTTTGTTAAAACTGAATTCATAAAATTGGTATCAAAAAAGATATCGTTCAGGAACCAGTATCGAACTCAAGGTATCGAAATTGTTTGAACAATGCCCAGCCCTAATAATTAAGATGCATGAACCAGGATTTGCTACATCAGAAGTTCAACTCTGTCCTTCGAGGTCCACTTTCCAACAAAGTTCAGCTTGTCAAGCTAATCAAGGACTTCAGTATTACTAGGAAGTTACAGGTAAGTGAGTTTTTTCATTATTGGAGCTGAACTCTACAGGAAACATTGGCCTATTTTTTTCCAGAAAGAGAGTAACTATAAATATGGTGTATATCAGCTAAAAGTGAATTTTAAATACACACATCCACTAACAGACACAAAACTCACATTTTGATTTCATGTGGTGTCCAAATGTAACGTCTTCGAAATCTCAGAATGTAGCAGACTGCATCAAGAATATCTTTAACTAAAACCAGAATGAAAGGACGAGTGTGTAAAAAACACAGAAAATGAAGACTCCATCCTCTCTTGCCTGCTGAGATGGACCTCAGTGGACACCCGCATACATGATGAAAGCCATTTAGGAAGCACAGTTTGCATTTTCAGCCTGGAATTCATAACGAGGATCGAATGCACATAAACTGTGCAATAAGAAAGCAATGTTCCCTTGGTGTGGGCACTTTGGATGTAAACCAAGTTCATATAGAGTCCCTGGATCAGTGCCAGGCATTTTATTGCTGCATCAGACCACTGCAACCAAAATATAACAAGCATGGTACTCCCTCCCCCAAACATCCATGTCAACAATCTCTGACCCTTTAGCACAGCATGCCTACATGAATCATATAATATAGAATAACCATATAACTATGATTCTTAGAACTGTGTGCTACCATACATCTGTGGGAAAACAAGTATAAGGCCTATTTCATGTTTAAGACAGCAGTAACGTGCAACAGGATTCACATGTGGTTTTCCTTGCATTAAAAGTGCCACTAGCCATGCTGAGATACACTTTCCATTTATTTAATTAAGCTGACTTGGCATGCTGAGTGTTTTTCTGGGGGGGGTGGGCTCTTTTCATGATACTGTGAAAACAGTATTCCTAATGTACTTTGATCTAAGGTTAAGAAATGAAAAAGATATTACAATTAGAAATTAGTTTTGCAGCTTTAAGTTGGTTTGAGGTCATCTATTTGCATGGCAAAATACACTTTAACAACATTTAGAGTCTTTCTCATCTGGACAAAAGCTGGTGTTGTTGCAAACTGCAAGTTGGCAAGTATGAAAAGACAATATACTGCTAGTGTATGAGTTCTGAAACCAGCAGAGACAGAATAAAGCTGCACATTTCAGCTTCCTGCATTTCTGATGCTGCCTAATAAAACCCACAATAAATCCTTAATAATAATAATCCAGCGTGACAGGAACATGTTGTCATATTGTAAAACATCATCTGTATTGCTGTTATGTTGGTTTTAGGGTAGGTATAACAATTTTGAATGTCTGAATGTTGTCTCAGCCTCAGATGTCACACCCATGAAACGTTGACCAAACATCTAATGCACATGGCACACTTATCTGAAAACACTTCAGGAGTTTCGAAAGTCCTCGTCGGATTGGTGTGTTTTTGATGTGTGTGGCACGTTCTTCAATGTTCCTTCTGGAAACAAAGATGCTGTGCCCCTCACAAAAAAAGAAAGCCATCTCGTTTACAACTGATCAACTTAACACTAGATTTTACATGTTAAATATCAGATATTTGAAGTTTGAGGCATCAAATCTTTAAAAGAAGTCGAAGAGTTCTACACACCGGTCTGTTATTGTGGCATCATTTACACACCCCTAAACATGACACGCCGCAAAACTAAAGATGATTGGCTAGTATCCGCCCAAGAGGCCATCTGACGGACAGTTAAAGCCACCAATCAAACCAGACAGACTATGCAAGACTAGTGTAAAGGAGGCTACAGTGACATAAAAAAAAGCATCCTCTGCACATGGGAGCATGGTATTTTAAAAAGCATCCAAGTACACACCTCATGTCTAGACTGTTGAGAGCTGGAATAAATCTTGGTAACATGGATAACCTTTTTCGTCACTGAATATTTCCCATTCTTCCCTTTGTGATTTTTCATTGCTTGATGACAAAATGTGGACAAAAGCAGTAATAATAAAGAGTTGGTGTGTCTGAACATTTACCTGGCAGTCTAGAGTGATAAAAAAGATAGATCCATATATCCAACCTGAGTATTCTTTGGGCTCATAAACAACCAATAAATTAGTCAGATATCATCTGGTATAGAATGAACTGGAATCTTCTGGCAGCTGGAGGAACTGAAAGAATGTGGCATTCTTTGGAAAAAGCAAAAAGAGCAGAATACCTCTTTTACAATGGAAAACAGGCCTATTGACCATCAAACCAAGTAATCAAATGCAGTTTTCTGGAAAATACAAACACTTCATCAATTCTTCCTTCAGGTAGCAATACGACCAGGCCAGGCAGATTTTCCAATCCATATTTTACACATGCTAGTGGCAGATCTATTTTTCTCTTGCTACACAGAGAACGTGAATCACAACAACTGGAAACTGTGTCTTCGAGGGTGAAATCTGGAAACTTACTTCTTGCGGTCTTCCTCCCCGAGGCTTTCCCATCTCTCTTTCACAGCAGTTGTGACATCCTGAGGACTGGCTCTTGGGCTCTCCTGGAGGACCTGCGATCTGGTGTCTTGCTCAAACAGCGAAAAGGCAGACGAGGGCTGACGAACGGAGCGGTTGCTGATCAGTTCATAGGCTGTCAGCTTGGCCATTTTCTCCATAATGACGTTAGAGGGCCTCTTGGACGGGCTGGACCTCGTACTTGTGGGCTGGGGTCCTCCGCAGCCCTCAGGTGCTTTTGGGACGTGGAGTTTCACAGGTTCTAGGCATTCTCCAGTGACTCGATTTGAGAAGGCCTTTCCCGTGCTCCAGCTCTCAGCAGATACTTCGCTCTCTTGACCAGGGCCGCTGTCACTCTTAGACGCCTTTGGGGAGTTACAGTTTAGATCAGCTGTAGAGTTCATTACAACATCGTCAGCAGGTAATGAGGAATTAATACTGTCAAAATCACTTGAGCTTCTGTTGATCACCCAATCCTCTGAAATCGAAGAGGAGCTGGTGTTCACGGTGTTGCTCAAGGATACCTCACCATCTTGTTTATCTGCATTTGTGGGAGAAATCTCAAGCAATTCTGGATCGTCCAAACTAACATCAGTGGAAGGTGCAGGCACTACATTACTGTGTTCAGGTGCATTCACAGAACTAACACCAGGGCGATTTCCTCCAGTTTTGAGATCATCATTGTCAATGGAGTACCCATACAAGGAGATTAACATAGTCTCCACTGCCAACAGGACTTCTTCCTGGAAAACATTGTTCAAGTTTGATTAATAGAGCATCATCATGAATTGAACAATGTTTTATTTAAAGTTTAAATGTAGGACAGAAGGTTTGAACTTTTTGTACCTTGTTCTGTAGCATCACTTCTGTTTTATCAGGAGTCAGGTTAACATCCACAGTCGACGCAGGTATGGTGATGTTCATCATTAAAAAGGGATAGCGGCGGTTTGCGGATTCTTTATTCGACTGAGCACTGATGTAGTATTGCTTGATAAGCTGTAGGGTAAATGTGCATTTACAAGAATATTGTGAGTACAAGACAATTTAAAATGATAAGAAATACTTGAAAAAGGACAGAACTAAGCTTGGACAAAATCTATTTTGCGCAGTGATTTGTAGGAAAATCCACATAATTGATTTAAACATGGTGAAATGTATTAAACAGAGCTGTGAGTAGTACACCTGTATTGGCAGCTGCAAGCATAAACAAACTGTTTATGCCAGATGTTTCGATGAACAAACACCCAAGAGGCCGTTTTTGACCAATGCATTTTCCCAGTTGTTTGTAATTTGTAATTTTTTACTTTTTGAAAGCCAGGGATTTTTACTCTGTCAGATACAACCCTTGGAATTAAAATATTTACATTTATTATATTTCAATAAAGTTAAAATTTAGTGCCCTAAATTTTTCATTAGGAATCCAGTTTCTACAAACGCAAACTACAATTCAAGTTTTTCAATACTTAAAAAACTACTTAAAAAAACTACTACTTACTAAGTACTTTCTCACCAAGACTGGATTTATTTAGTAAAAAATAAATGCAGTGAAAAAGTAATATTATGAAATATAATTAAAAATTAAAGTACCTTTTTTGTTTCATCTATATTTTAAATGTAATTTATGAATGCAACCTCGAAATTTCTGCTGTTTCGGTGCTCAAGAAATATATAATTTATTATTAATGTTTAAAACAGTTTATGCATCCTTGCTAAATAAGTTCTCATTTTCCTACTGACCTAAAAACCTCTGAACAGTAGTGTAGATTTCATGTGTGCCTGAGCACAAGTACATATCTGTTATCTAGTCATAGATATTTTCCCGAGAAATTCATATATTTACATATACGAAGAGGAAAATTAGTATAAAGGGGAAAACAGCAGCTCCTTTACCTTAAGTATTTCTTTGTGATGCACAGGTCGACTATTAACAAAAATGAATGTTTTATCAGATGTAGAGGAGCTGGTGGAATTAAAATTGGAGCCCGGTTTGGGAAAGAATCCATCGATGCCAATCTGTGCAAACATAAAGACTTCTGTGAATGTCACTTCAAGCCATGAACGCATACCAAATAAGTCATATCCACATTTATCTAAGCGTTTATTAAGAAGCTAGATTTCCATGTTAAATCTAGTTTAGTTTTTCTTTTATTTTCCTCTGTGCCACAAACCATACTCATTAACTGTCAGGGTACATTGAGGCTTCTATGAACTTTTTCCAAAACAAACAAAATGACACACTGCTGGCCTTCAGCCCGCTTTGCAGTAACCAATTAAGACTTCATTGTGCTATCAGAACCCATTTGTCATCTCCTAACTATGGAGTGGCCAAGTTGCTAAAAACTGTGATGTTTCTATTGGCTAAATGCAGCACCGGTGAAGTGGCGGGATGAGAAACGGCTCCAAACTAATCAGTGATCTAGGGCTAGATTGTGATGCTTGAGCTCACCATTTGGAATTAACAAGCACAGCAGTTGGCTGGCAAGAGGACATTTTAATTGGAGTCTCTGACAAACTTGATAATCAGGGGTATTGTGACTTTCACAATCAACACTTATGTTCTGTATACTTTGCCACATTTGTCAATTACGGTGGCGTAGGTGGCCCAGTCCTTTCTGTTTTGTGCACTGAATGGAGGTTATTATTCTGGACTCTTCTACGGCAGAAGGATCTCGGCCACAGCACAAAAACAGTCAACGGCAAACCCTCTTCATGTCCTACTCTTATTTAGAAAACCTGTATCCATTCCTGAAATCTGAGAAAATTGATAGAAAGTGCTTTTGATTGCAACTGTATATAATAGCATGCAAAGCAAAAATATTAGAAAATTCAGTGATAAAGAAATTTCAAAACTCAGAAAGCAAAACCATGCTCACCTCTACAATATCCTGAAACCTAGACATGACTCAAGTCCTTATGTCTATGAAAGCTGGGACTTCCATATGAGACCAGCTGAATTCTACCCATTTTACCTCATTAAGCGGAGTTTAAAAAAAAACAGTACTGTTCAAAAGTTTGGATCAGAATTTTAAAACCTTTGAAAGAAATGTATTTTGCTCACCAAGGCTGCACTTATTTGATCAAAAATGCAGTAATATTGTATAATTAAACTCATAACTCAACTAAACCAAATCAAATCATTCTAATATGCTAATTTGGTGTTAATATTAAAAAATATATAAAAAAAAAAAGAATGGTACTGCTTAATGTGTCCTCTGCTTAATAATTCTTTGATTAATAAAAAATATTTATTTGGAAAAAGAAAATTGTAACATAAAAGTCTACCGTCAGTTGATAAATAAAATGCATTCTTGCTAAATAAAAGCATTATGTTCATTCAAAAACAAACAGAATCATCTTATCAAATTATCTCACAATTAACTGCATCCAAAATAAAAGTTTTTGCTTACATAATATATGTGAGCGTGTTGTGTAGATAAATAGATTGATAGATCGATATATACACACACACACACATACAACATATATCTTAAACATTTACATGTAAATATATAATTTACATTTAGCATACGTGACTTACAAGGACAATGGAAGCAATCAAAATGAACAAAAGAGCAATGATACACAAGTGCTACAACACGTCTCAGTTATCTTAATGTAGCACATGTAACAAGGAATTTTAAAATTGTATAATAAAAAAAACAACAGAACAAGCTATAGAGACCTTTTTTAATATATAGATATATTTAATACATAAATGTTACATTTTCTTAATGATATATGTGTGTGTATTTATATGTGCATAATTAATATACACAGTATGCACTTGTAAACAAAAACTTTTGTTTTGTTTGCAACTAATCTTGATTAATCTAATCTTGACAGCACTAGTATATACGCGTGTGTGTGTGTGTGTAAAGAAAAAGAAAAATGAGTGGCCATCATTACTTTAAGAAATGAAGGTGAGTTAGTCCCGAAAATTTGCAAAAGCTTTAATTGTGTCCCCAAGTGGAGTCGCAAAAACCATCAAGTGCTACAACCAAACTGGCACACATGAGGACCGACCCAGGAAATGAAGATTAAGAGTAACTTCTGCTTCTGAAGTTCATCCGAGTCACCAGCCTCAGAAATCGCAAGTTAACAGCAGCTCAGATCAGAGACCAGATAAATGCCACACAGAGATCTAGCAGCTCTAGAACAACTGTTAAGAGGAGACTGCGTGAATCAGGCCTTCATGTTCAAACAGCTGCCAGGAAACCACAGCTAAGGAGAGGCAACAAGCAGAAGAGATTTGTTTGGGCCAAGAAACACAAGGAATGGAGATTAGACCAGTGGAAATCTGTGCTTTGGTCTGATGAGTCCAAATTTGAGATTTTGGCACTAACCGCCGTGTCTTTGTGAGACGCAGAAAAGGTGAACGGATGGATTCCACATGCCTGATTCCCACTGTGAAGCATGGAGGAGGAGGTGTGATGGTGTGGGGTGTTTTGCTGATGACACTGTTGGGGATCTATTAAAAATTGAAGGCACAATGAACCAGCATGGCTACCACAGTATCCTGCAGTGACATGCCATCCCATCCAGTTTTTCAACAGGACAATGACCCCAAACACACCTCCAGGCTGTGTAAGGGCTATTTGACCAAGAAGGAGAGTGATGGAGTGCTGCGGCAGATGACCTGGCCTCCACAATCACCAGACTTGAACCTAATCGAGATAGTTTGGGGTGAGCTAGACCAGAGAGTGAAGGCAAAGGGGCCAACAAGTGCTAAACACCTCTGGGAACTTCTTCAAGACTGTTGGGAAACCATTTCAGGTGACTACCTCTTGAAGCTCATCGAGAGAATGGCAAAAGTGTGCAAAGCAGTAATCAGAGCAAAGGGTGGCTATTTTGAAGAAACTAGAATATAAAAGTTTTCAGTTATTCCACATTTTTTTGTTAAGTACATAACTCCACATGTGTTCATTCATAGTTTGGTAGACTCTCATTGAAGGCATCAAATGTAGATGGTCATGAAAATAAAGAAAATGCATTGAATGAGAAGGTGTGTCCAAACCTTTGGCCTGTACTGTATTATATATATACACACATATATATAGATATAGCTCTATGTTACTGACTCATGATTATAAGTTTGAATGTTAGGTACAATAAGCAACTAATTGCATGTAACACTAACTTAAAGAGGTTTTTAACTTATTTGTTAACATTTTTAAAACAATTATTACTGCACAATGTTGCAACTATTTAGGACAGCATATAGCTCAGATAAATCAATCAATCCATCAGTAAAAGAAAGAAAGAACATTTAATCCTAATTAAACATAACAATAGTGTCAATTCTCAAAACGTCTGCAGGATTATGCAAGATTAGGCTCTGCAGCTATTTTGGGGAATTCCGCCTGTTTTTTTCTACCAAAATTAAAAAGCTTCCAATACCCACAAGCAGAGGTGTATATACAAAAGATTGGCACCATTTTAAAGGAAACCTTTTGAAATTACATAAAACACTGTTGAAATTG
>JAUMHR010000056.1:16038890-16055769 GCA_032361145.1 Enteromius fasciolatus
ATGTTCTAGCCCTCACAGGTAATGGCTCATTTGTAAAACAAAAGGAGGGGGACAATGGAGTCAGCAGGGGGGCCAGGACCCCCACGAAAATATTGAACATGTTTATATTTTATGACAACATGCCCCAATAACCTACATTAATTATAGCATATTGTTGAACCTTATCCTGATGTATATTGTTGTGATTTTGGTTTGTTCACTTGACCAACAGCTATAGATATAGTGTAAATTTTACCTTGAAGGACAGGATTGGCAAAAACATAATTTAGGAAAGGGGATTAAACGGGGTGTTGCAAAAAGCAACCTTTCTGGAGAGACAAACGTGACAACTATCCCCGTCTCCATGTAGCCTAGGCTATAGAATTTATATATTTTTTTTATTTTAGCTGTATTTGACAAAATTATGATTTTTGACCTTGTTGGACAAGCCCGTGTTATTAAATATTTTGCCGTGTCACGGAAACACTGCTTCTGTCTTTGTTGAGCGCAAAAGAGGCGGAGTCTGTGCCAATATATTATCCGCTGTCTGCTGGAAGGACAGTGTGGTAAACACGGTGCTCGGCTGCGTCCGTCAGCGCGGATCTGGCCCTTTCGGGAATTATATGTTTTTACACGTTTAGTCGTTCTAGAAGAGGTTATTTCTCTCCAACTTCAGCTACAGTGATAGCTAAGTTTGGAGAGGCGAGAAGGGAAATATTCGTGTTTTTGCGCAGGAGATATTTGCAGCGAGGATTTACTTTGCTTGTTCATCCTGAACAATACAAAGGAATTTAAATCTTGACACGTAAAGCCGAGCAAATACAGTCGATTTTCAATGCACAATGGACAGCGCTGCATCTAAAAAACCTTGTTGTGGTAAGTTCTTTACGCGTTTGTTTGCAAGTGCAGTGATATACCGAAAGTGCGGCTTCTTGCTTGAGCAAAACAATAAATAACCTTGCACTTGAATGTCTGTCTTTTCAGAAAGAGTTGGCGAATTCTTCAAATCTGCGAAATTCCTCATTTACCTCGGACATGCCCTGTCAACATGGGTAAGAGTCTCCTTGCATTAGGATCTGTGTTTGACAGCCCGTCATTTTTCAATGCGTCAGTCACAACACAACAGATAACTATAACTATATATATATTTATCTATTTGCACACTACATATGTTATCATATTTGATCTATTTTACTATTATAATTCTTTTTTATTTTGCATATCACTTTTATGTTGTATTTATATTTTATATTTTTACACACACATATGTGTAGGTAGAAAGATAGACAGACAGATCAAATTAAAAATGACCTTTAATATCTATTATTATGTCTCTTTAATTAATTAATTTAAGATCAGACATGTCAATTTTATTCCACAACATATATATTACAACACATATGTGCATAATACATATGTAAGTATATGCATATAAACAAACACACATTAGACCTGTTCATTATACAGATGGGATATTATGTGCATTATATATATTTTATTAATGTTGTGTTGTATTGATGCATACAATGCTGAATACTTATTACAATTCATTCTTTTGCGTGAACCCCATACGACTACAGTTAAATCACAAACTAATCTTGACTGATAATCGTGTCGCTGTGTCACAGGGAGATCGGATGTGGAATTTTGCTGTGGCTGTGTTTTTGGTGGAGCTGTATGGCAATAGTTTACTCCTGACAGCCGTGTATGGACTGGTGGTCGCGGGGTCTGTCCTCTTACTGGGCGCTATTATTGGTGACTGGGTGGACAAAAACCCCAGACTGAAAGGTAAATATGGCAAAGCTCCAACCACACAGCATGTAGAATTATTGTGCAACCTTGATGCATTACCGAGAGCATGCATCTTTTCTCATTAGATTATGACATTTATTTCAGCATTTTTTACTGAGTCTGGATTTCTCTCTCAATTTCAGTGGCACAGACATCTTTAGTTGTCCAGAACACTGCTGTCATTCTTTGTGGTGTCCTTCTGATGGTCGTTTTCCAGTATAAAGTACAGCTTACAACCATGTACGATGGATGGTTGCTGGTGAGTATTTAAAAGAACACGACAGTCTGCTTCCTAGTAAAGCTCTTGAGTATTAATCAGTATTAATGCTGAATGTGTAGTTCTCCAAAAGCCCTCAGAACTGATTAAGATGTATGTACTAATACAGAAACTCTTGCTGCAGTTCTCTGTGGCCTTTATGCAAACGTTTTCACTCTAAATTTGCCTCGCTGTTTAAAACGTGTTTGTCTCCTTGTAACAGGATATTGTTATTTCAAGCTTTTCAATAATTTCCAAACTAAATTGGAGGTAATGTCTTCTAAAAACATACAGTTGCCCTAATTTTTCTGCACAGACTCAACTTAAACTTAAGCTACTGAAACATGACACCTTGATAACAAAACAGAGTGGTGCTGTCAGCAGAAACCAGGATTGTCATGTGAGCGGAAAGCATGTTGCTTGCTCAATATTAGTCCTTTCAGTCTGTTAAAGGACTGGAAAGCTAACTTTACATGTACAATAACAAACAAAACCTGCTGTTTGTCCTGGTGTCACTGAGGTCGAGAACCCACAGAGCAGACAAAAAGGGAATCATTCAGTGAAGCGTTTTCTATTCTGGGCTGTTCCAGAAAACCAAGCTTTTTATGCCAGTGGACACACAACAAGTAATATTTGCTACTGCTATTTTAGACACAGTGACTTATTTTTTGATGACATGTTCTGTGTGATTGCAGACTACATGCTACATTATGGTCATCACCATCGCTAACATCGCTAACCTGGCCAGCACAGCCATGTCCATCACCATCCAGAGGGACTGGGTCGTGGTTGTGGCTGGAGATGATCGGAGCAGATTGGCAGGTCTTAAAATTTCCTTACAGTGGCCTCAAAAGTATTAGTCCAAAAATAAAAAAACATATGAATTTGATTGCATTAGAAAATACATCTAATTAATTTTTACTCGCTAGTCTCACTGTCAATTAAAGCAGTGACTTTATAAAGTCAGTTCTTAGCGTTGTGCAAGCCTTTATTTTGAAAACAAATATACTTTAGTAAAATAATTGTCTATGTAATTTTGTATTTGTATATATGTTCTGTAATTGAAAGTATTCTTTTTCTGCTTTGTCTGTAAAACTCATTTCACTTAGTTGAGGAAAACTCATAAAATACATTACAACTCCGTCAGTCATCTTATCTTTATAGAGTTCAGCTGTCAGTCCTTATGACTCTCATTTTAAACCCATCTATGTACCCGCTGAACCCTGTAACCTCCGCTCAGGAAATGCGTGAAAGCTAGCACATAGCCACCATAGTAGCCACCATCTTTTTTCTTTTTTAAAAGAAATGTGTATTTTATTCAGCATGGACACATTCGTTTGATCAAAAGTGACTAGCGAATACATCTGTCACAACAATAAAAAGCAGCCACAACGGTTTTCAACATTGATGATGATATTTAAATTGACATATGTACTTAATAAATTACATCTGAAAATATATTACGATAGAAAACTGTTATTCAATAATTGTAATATTGTTAAAGTCTTTTATTAAATAAATACAGCCTGAGATCATGTGCATAAGAGGTCAGAATATATGTTTTTAACACTTATACTGCTTTGTGCTCTCTATATTTCGGTTTTGTTAGATATGAACGCAACTGTAAGAATAATCGACCAGTTAACCAACATTCTGGCTCCGATGCTTGTGGGCCAGATCATGGCATTCGGCTCCAATTTCATCGGCTGTGGTTTTATCTCGGGCTGGAACCTGTTCTCCATGTGCTTGGAGTACTTTCTACTTTGGAAAGTTTATCAGAAGACTCCAGCACTTGCCTTTAAGGCAGGACAGAAGGACACTAATGACCAAGAACTGAAGCATCTCAATATACAAAAAGGTGTGTACTTCCACCCAAACTCTTCCAGGAATCGAACGTTTTGGTTTATTAATTTATTTATTAAAGTATTACAGTGGTAAAATAAGCCCTTTAATAGTAGTAGTAAGCTCATTTAGATATGTTAGACTATTATTTAACATAAGAAGTTTGCAATACTAATCTGCCTGATTTACACCTGCCCCACTTTGTGCACAGCCGTTACCTATTGGTTTTCTCCCATTACAAAAGATTAACATTCCATACAATTGTGACACCCTGGAAGTGAATAATCCATTTAATCAATAAGTTACTCAAACCGCAGTGTTCACTGCATTGGTCATCTTACCCAGGGACTTCCCAATCCTGCTCCTGGTGACCGACTGTCCTGTAAAGTTCAGCTCCAACTCTAATCAAACATACCCTGAAGCAACTAATTAAGTTCAAAATTAAAGGCAGGTGTGTTTGATTTGAGTTGGAGCTGAACTTTGCAGGACAGTTTATCACCAGGAACAGAATTGTGCATGTGCACCCCTGATTCAACCATAAAACATTATTTCATTATAGAGTTTCAGATCCTTTTTGCACCCTTTTTTGTGGAAAGTACGGCTTATTGCACAATTTACTTTTCTAAACACTTCTGACAGCAAAACAGCATATCCCCTTATGTTTCAAATTCGGTCATTTTACTTTTGTGGTTTTTCATTTCACTGTTGCAGAGATTGGAAGTAATGAAAATCCAGTTGAAGGCTCCCAGCTGATGAATGAAACCGCTGAAGTGAAGAAAAACACCGGTTGCTGCTACCAAATGGCAGAACCCATCCGCACCTTTAAGGATGGCTGGGTGGCCTACTACAACCAGTCCATCTTCTTTGCTGGCATGTCTCTGTCTTTCCTCTACATGACCGTTCTGGGCTTCGACTGCATCACCACGGGCTACGCTTACACTCAGGGCCTGAACGGCTCCGTGCTCAGTCTCCTCATGGGAGCTTCAGCTATATCGGGCATCTGTGGAACGGTGGCCTTCACTTGGGTCAGAAAGAAGTGTGGCCTGATCAGAACCGGCTTCATCGCTGGAGTCACCCAGCTGTCCTGCCTCATGCTCTGCGTAGCATCTGTCTTTGCTCCTGGCAGCTCTTTGGATCTCAGCGTCTCACCCTTCAACGAGGTCTTGAAACATCTCTTTGGAGACAGCGGCTCGCTGCGTGAGAATCCTACTCTTGTACCAACGACTGAACCGCAGATCCAGATCAATGCCACTGTTTTTGAGGAAGCCCCACAAGTAGAGTCCTACATGTCCGTCAGTCTTCTTTTCGCCGGTGTCATTGCTGCTAGAATTGGTGAGTAAATGAGCAACCAACAGGAAACAATATAAATAATTTTTAGACCTAATTTCCGTTATCTTCAAAGGGAGAATGATGATGATATCCGTATCACCTGAAAGTTGTAAAGCCAACCTTTGAGACCAAAGAAAGAAGTCATGTTTGGGATAATTGCTGCGATTGTTGTCAGCATGCTTTAATTGATTCTCCTCAATTTCTTTCAGGTCTTTGGTCCTTTGATTTGACCGTGACCCAACTGATCCAAGAGAATGTGATTGAATCCGAGAGAGGCGTCATCAACGGTGTCCAGAACTCCATGAACTATCTTCTTGACCTCCTACACTTCATCATGGTCATCCTTGCACCAAATCCAGAGGCCTTTGGCCTTCTCGTGCTCATCTCGGTTTCCTTCGTTGCTATGGGACATATGATGTATTTCAGGTTTGCCTATAAAAGCCTCCGGAGTCGACTCTTCCTGTTCTGTTCACCCGAGCAGAAGCCTGATCCCAATATTCCCTCACTTCCAAACTCCGTGTAACTTTTAAAGAGACCATAGGCCAATTTTTACTAGAGTATCACATGCTGTGTTCTTCGAGAACCCGTTCTATTTGTTTGCATGCTTTTGCAGTGCTTGTGCATTGAGTATAGTCTTTGCCATTACCTAAAACAACAAAGGCAAGAAGGCTCTTTTCTTAGCGTAGCTTAGAATAGAAATATGCATGTCAAAAAAAGCACGTAGTACTTCCCTCCATCATACTTTTTGTTCAAAGTGCTGTAAAATTGCCTGAGAACGAAGCATAGGGGGAACGAACAAACACAAACTCTGGTTCTTACGGGCTCTACATGCTTTAATTACTTTTGTAAAAGCTCCAAAGCAAAAATGGGCGTATTTATTCTACTTTTAAATATATTATTGGTTTTTCGACTTTATGGTTGTAGTTAACCTTCAGACTAATTATGTATGTTTTGCAACACGCTCTACTTAAGATAGTGTAGTTTTGTAATGCTTGGCCCTAATGCTTTTTGCAAGCCATGGTTAAAGTCTCTTTAACAGTTATTTGGAGTGTGATTCATTCAGGTATGCTTATATGATGCCTATATATTTATATACATGTAGTCAGTATTCTGTATCTCCGCTTCAGTGGTGCTACGTTAGTTAAGAGTCATTATAACTCTTCTGGAAAGATATACAGACATACAGTTTGTACATGTAACCAAAGTGGATTTTTTTTAACCACGTGGAAGTGAGGGAATTGCAGCCGTTTCCTTGTGTTAGACATTCCGAATATTATTAGTGTGATATTTAGGCCCTGATACACTTGCCCCATTGCAACTAGAGTTTTCGCACTAGATGTTTTTGTCTCGTCTGATTTAAAAGTGATTTTAGTACGTAATTCTTGTTTTTACAAAGATTGTTACACAAGCACTTTACATGATTACATTATGTCCATTTAAAAATAAGCGCAACAGGACACTTCAGGTATTAAAATGTTTGCAAAAATAGTAGCAGTCCTGCGTAAAAACTTGGAATATTCTCATATCCGCTTTAAAATTACAACAAAATTGGGATTTTAGAACTCGCTGTTAATTTGAAACACCTTTGCCTTGTAGGTGACGCCACACCTCCGTTTTCCCTTCATTCAAATCATATGCTAATCTAATGTTCCACAGCACAAAGTAAATATTACAGACCTTCCTAGAAGCCTCAAAATTATTCAGGTACTAACATTGTTTTGACAACCACAGCTGGCTCAACATACATTTTTTGTAATATTGTTGTTGGACGCCAGCGGGAACCCACCATATGTAGGAACAGAGAAGGGATTGAGTCCAATGTGGCCGGCTGGTTTTGAAGTGCAGCTGGTCACAAACACAGGTGCCATGACTGCACTGGTTAAATAATTCACAAGACCCTTATGAACATACTGTTAGTTTTTTAACAAATAATTGCTTCAGTGCATACTGTCTGCATTTCTGTGAATGTAAAGCCTTATTTACTTCTGTAAAATGTTTTTTATATTCTTGTGTTGACTAGTTTGAACTCAGTTTTGTCCTCCTATATAACGCCACTTACCCAATTACAAAATGAAATACTTTTGCAAAAATTTATACTTAAACAGTTGAATGTAACTTAGGAACAAATGCACATTATTTTTTATGGAAGAATACTGGTGTTGTGTGATATATTTGCAATAACTGGTTCACACTCCACTGCAGGGGGAAATATACAACTCAAGACTTGTGCTGCATCTCACTTCAACCACAATAAACAGATTTGTATCCAAATGCGATGTTTGAGTGATTGCAGTAGAGGGGTGATTTCAAAGGGTTGACTGTGAACCGGCAGGGGCTGGAAAACATCCCACGGCAATAGTGCAGGGTCACATTCCTCAGAAGGCTTTGCTGGTAATTTCCTCCCTTTTAGTTAATGCACTGACGAAAAGCTGAGTTCATTTAGACTTGCATGTGAAGGAAAGACAACGAACGGCCTGATTACATGGCAGTGGTGAACACAACACATGCTCTTCTGGGTGGGCGGCGAATCAGGTCGATCTGCTGGGTCTAGGCCTAGAATTTGTATGCAACTTTGTTTTAAGAACCAATACTTTGAAATACCTTTATGTCTATCACACAAAAATGTAAAGGCAGCACGCATTTGATTACGCAGTTAAAACCTAAAGCAAAGCAGGAGCAAAGCTCAACTGAAGTTCGACTTTGCTTGAATTGGAAATCCGGACACTGGTGAAAGATAAGATAGTCTCCTTAGTGTTTAAAAAAAGAAATGCAGACGTGAAGTAACTTGCATCCTAAGCAATTCATTTTGTACAATATCGGTCTTTAAAACCATGACCTTTGATACATTTCCTGGAAAGCAGTTCTAACACATTGAGGTTTACAATGTTTAGCATGTCTGTAGTTCACATTAGTACACAAATAACAGAATTGAAGCAACTGAGATGTTACCTACAGCTGAAAACCAAATGATTAGCCCTCCTATATTGTATCATTTCAGTTCATTTTCAGATATTTAACGGAGCAAGGGAATTTAACAGTACTACTTATATTTCTCATCTGGAGAACGCACTTAGTTCAGTTTTCCTGGAACTAAAAAAACAAACAAAAAAAAAAACTGTTAAAGTCAATATTATTAGCCCTCTTAAGAAATGACCTGCTTGATTGGCTGTGGAACAAACTCCTGTTGTTCAGTGACTCGCTTAACTAATCTAACTTGCCTAATTAAACTAATTCATCCTCTAAACCTTTAAATTACACCGGAAAATGAAGATTATCTTTCAAAACAAAATAGTATATACAGTCATGGCAAAGACCAAAAAAAAAAAAGACTTCAGTAAAAGAATTGTTAATGCTTACAAAAGGAGAAGCGTGTACACCTTTATGGAAAGTGTTTTCAAATGTCAAGAACAGCCGTGAGAAGAATTGTTGGGAACAGAAGGCGGGAAGTGAAAGATTTCAACAGACTTAGTCAAGAAAAATTTTGAGTGCTTTCAAAAGAACCAAAAACAACTGCCAGATCATTAGTGAAAGATTTAGTCAAGTCTGGGACTGATGACTCACTGAAGACAGACATTAGTGCCCGGACAGGAGTGGACTGGGAGGTTGCAGACTAAGAAAAACCCCTCCAGACTTTAGACCTGGAGAAAAACTGTATACTAGAAATGTGTTCTTTGATCAGATGCGACAAAAGTAGAGCACACTGGCCACAGAGATGTTGTCTTCGTTTGGTGTAAGAAGGGACGGGTGCTCAGTCCAAAAAACATTCTCCAGAGCGAAACATGGAGGTGGCAGTTTAAAGCTCATCAGGGTTGAAAGAATCAAGAGAACTCAAAACTGCAAGGAAGTTTTTAAAAAGAAAACCTCAGATAATCCGTAACAAAAGACGGTTCGGGTCAACGTTTTGTTTTCCAGCAGGATGGCGACTCAAAGCATCTCTGACTTCTTGTGAAGAACTACCTCCAAATGAGCAAAGAGAACATCCTTGACTGGGCTGCACAAAGCCCAGACTGCAATCGAATGGAAAATCTGTGGGGCTCACTGAAAACCAGAGTCCATGCCTGAAGGAGCTCGAGAGATTTTGTAGGAGAAATGGACTGTGACTGCTCAGGAGACTTGTGGAGAACTACAACAAACAACTAGAGGCTGTAATCAAGAAATAGGGATACATTATTGACTGTTAACATTCAGAGGGCATCATTTTGGCCTGTACTACTTTTTTGGGGGGTAATAATTTTGTTTCAATTTGTCTTACAAACATTCAAGCTTCCTAAATAATCTATGTTTGTTGAAAAATTCCTCTGTGTTAAAGAGTACTTAGATTTTTTTTTTTTTAATTAATGAAATATTTTATAGCGGACTTCTATATTGTCTTCAACTATAGATCACAGAGCAAAAAGGTGAATTCTTATCTTTTAATCTTGTTTTCCAGAGCAAGATCAAAATACACGTATATACGAGATTTATATATATGAGAGGGCGTGTGTGAGCGTGCCTGTATAAAAAGTTTATCATTAAAAATGTATAAATATCATATATACTGAATAACAATTCAACACAGTACATTGATCTTTATAAATTGTTGATGCAAACTGGATGAACATCACAAAAAATTAATTATTGTCCCAAAAATTAAAAAAAACAAACAAACAAAAGAATCAAATCCACTAATGGGCTGCTGCAATCAATATAAACAATCACTAACCAACCGCTGGTATGGATCTGAAGCAAGTTGGGACGAATAAAAAAAAAAAAAAACCCACACAATAATAGGATAGTGAAATTGCTTCATCATGGTTTGGAGTTCACAAGGCCAGCTATCCAGCTAAAGTCAGTCTTTGTGACGGTCTTCAGTTCCCTCTCTTGTTCCTTAGAAAGCTTCTGCGTCACCTCATCCACTGATCCCTGGGCTCGGAGCTTCTGCTGACGGTCACGTGTCTCCATTTCCTCCTCAGATTCCTGTTCCTCACTGTCCATTTGGTGCTCAGGAGATTCGATTTCCTCTCTGAAGAAATGCCAAAAGAAGCAGAAAGTAAAAATAATAAAAAAAAAAAAATAAAGAAATAAAAAACCAAGAAGGGAAACCGAGTAGGCAGCATGTTTGCTGTGTTGAATTTTCCATATATATTATTCAGAAATATTTACTATGCATGTGAACAAAGTACCTGAGGGGGTCTTGCTGGACTCCAGTGTTGGAGATCAGGAGGGAATTGACAAACATTGAGCACAGGACTGATGCAGCAGGTAGGACATGAGCTGCTGTGTGTAACAACTACAAAAACAAACCGATGTTACAAGAAATAAATTCTATTTAAGTTTTATTATAGCAATACTGCTTAATATTACAATATGAAATACATACTGTATTAGAATTTCCATTCAGAAACATTATATGCCATAATACAACATAATATAATGAATAGAAAGCCTACATGGATGAAATGACTTACTTCTTTGATGGCAACGGAGGCCTGTGGCTGCTGGAGTTTGTCAGCTGCTGGATGGGACTGTGTGTGGGGTTTCTGCTGCTGTTGTCTGTGTTTGCCCAACAGCAGGTAAAATGGTGTTACAGCAACGGTGTCATCAACGACAAGCTGCACAAAAGATACACAAGAGAAAAGTGACTTAGGGGGTCTTCTGCGTAAGTGAGAATAAAGATTGTATGAAGAAAATAAACCGTACCCGTTTACTTGTAGACAACATTCTGTCCTCCTCTGTTGCCATGCTTAAGGTCAAAAAATCCTGATAAATAAATACAGTCCATTTTAGTGGAAATGTCAGGACATAGTATGCACAGTATAGCATTAGAACACATTTACAGGTTACCCACAGTTCACCAGGACTAGTGGTTTACAAAGCAATTTAACCTGTATCTACCTTAATATACCAATATTAAAATGTATTTAATTAATATACATGTTTTTGTTTTATTTACATTTTATAACAATGTAATATAAAGTATAATTATTAGTACTTAATTATAATTACAAATATGTTTCTAATCAACTTCAACCTTCATTTTTAAATATAATTTTTCTTGAAAGCTATATAGTTTGTATATTAATGTTCATGTCCCAGTTTTTACACCCATTGAAAACCTAACAAACAAACACTAATGATGTGTACATGTGTTTGCAGGCTGTTGTGTGACATCACTGAAATACCATGTTTTGGGTGAGGAAGTACAGCTGAGATCTGTTGAGCCACTGAGAACCTTCGTCACAATTGTTCAACGGCTCTTCTCGAGGAACAAAGATGGCACAGTGTACCTGCTCCGCACACACGTTCTTGCGTGTGAATATAGGCCGCGGCTCGCTGGGTTTGAAAACATACACTGTAAAGAGATCAGAAAATAGTGTGCATGAATCGGATGCGTTAAACAAAAAATGACTTACTGCTAAAAAAACACTGATAACCAATGATGATGCAGAACGTGTCAAGACAAGACGACCTTTCAGACACTTACGGTCTGTATCTTTTGAGTGGTTTGAAAAGGCAGCCACATTTTCTGACAAGGGGTCTGGCTGCAGCTTGGAAACGTCCAAAGATGTGCTCCACTCCACTGTTGAGCGAAATAAATTGGACTTTTAATAAAATTGACCTTGCAAACTGTGACTGAGCAAGCCTAGTTACACAAAACATATTCACCCAAAAATGAAACCTCTAGCATTATTTGCTTATTCTGATGTTGTTTCAAACCTCTATACTAGTGTTATTAAAAAAACAAATGACAATCAAGAGCTGCCAAGCTCCTAAAAGGCCATGAAAATACCATAAACCCATGTCAGGTTATTAGTTTACTAAAACCATTCTTGGGGATACTGCAAATATGAAATATGAACCAATATTAATGACTACTTACGTGCACAAGAGAGTAGATTCCAGCAGCAGAGAAGGTTGCTGGTGGTCGTGCCAAGCAAGTATTTGGAGCAGCTTAACCGGCCGAAACAAAGGTCCCTGACGGATCAAAGTAGCTGCCTTTAGTCAGTTTTACCAATTGAAAGACCACCATGATCAGCAAGACCCATGCCATGTCACTTATATATTTCATCAGATTAGTTTCTATGAGTTATAATCAGCTGCCTTACTGTTAATCAGAAACTGATACAACAGCAATAAAGTTTAAAACATTAAAAAAAAAAATCATAGGTCTTATAACTGTACCAGACATGTACAAAACATCAAATGGATTCAGTTGTGTGTGTGTGTGTGTGTGTGTGTGTGTGAAGTCAAACATGGTGCAAGGTTGCCCACGACTTTATGGCTTAATTAAGCATGAGAGGATTGGAAATACTGTACAAAGCAGATTTCCTGATTACTATAACTACATATCCACATTCCATGCTTTATGACACAGTAAAACACTAACAAAATATATATAAATAATCATATGACAAAAGACGACATTTACAAATGTACCTGTTATGCAATTAAAAAAAGCACAATAAACTTAAGTTGAACTCAAGAACCACATTAATCTGATCAGTGAACCAAAATACTCAAAAGAACAATGCGTTCACAAATTGGACATTTATAGTTTTCTAATCAAAACGTCAAAGAGAGACAGAGACAAGCAGACAGATCTCATCTTTTGGTGAACATCCTTTAAAGACTAATTTACTAGCGCGGTCACAATACTGGATTTAATTGATTTGGGTTTTTTTTTAACTAACACATTGCATTCACAGAGATGGAGTTCATGGAGTTCACTAAACTAGATTATGACTGCTCTAAAACATGCAGCACAATAATAAAACTGTCGGAGAGAGAAACAAGAATGAGAAAGCTATCAGTTTATCAGTGTACTGATATTGCAGAAAACTTGAACAGTTTCAAATCTTTCAGTACTGATATATAAAAACAAGCCACACATTTAAAAGCTCTACAATTTACTGCTTGTGTCATACAAGGGAGGTAAGGAGGAACATTGTTGTTCACAAGGAATGTCAGGCACTTTCTATCTCAGCTGCCCCTAATGAACTTCCTTAAAAAAAAAACAAAAAAAAAAACAATGAAGCGAAACTGTGTCCCCGTTGACCCTGCAGGACTTGGCTTGTGCTCAGCTCCTTAGCAGGACTGAATCCCCTTTCTGTCTGGCCACCATCTAAATCTTAATTAGAACGTTACTACTATTCATGCTGTGAACGGTTCAGTGAATGCTAACTCGCCACACTAAAGACCTCAAGAAACCTGTGCACACCAATACAAATACGTTAGAAAGAGTTTGGACTGTGTGCTTTGAGGAAAGGGAAGATTTTTACAGCACCCTGTCTGGTAAAACAACATGTCCCACCTTATTACTCCAGGTGGTTGGCAGAGGGTGGTGAGCATCTCCCAGGTGTCCGGGCTCCATATGGTAATGACTTCTTGGAAGCTCACCGCCAGGAGAGAGCTATCGGCTGAGAAACTGCTGTTTGTGGGCTCTAGGTTATGATAGCTGCCCACAAAATCACATGACCAGAAGTTCTGGTCCTCTAAAACATAAATGGAAACACTGCGGTGAGACAGGTATGTCTGGATTCAGACTCGTGACCTTTGGTGTTTGGCTTCTCTTTCTAACGCCAACATCTTTGCAAATGTCTGAAGGGTGTGACTCACTTTGTGTGTCTGCGTCAGCACCTTGACACCAGGCTTTGAACTGGCCGTCTTTTGCTGTGGTCACCAGCATGGTGGTCTCCTCAGAAGAGCTGAAGCACATGGAGTTAATCCGATCCGTGTGGGCAGCAGTGATGGTAGTGTTCAGTATGAAACTAACGGGACAGAAAAATACACCTTTACAGTCCAGAAATAAAGAAAAAAAAATTGTTCAAAAGTAATTTCTTTATATACATTTAAAAGATAGATACGCATTAAAAAGTGTTTGCGTAACAAAACAATTTTTTTTCTAAAATAAATACACAAAAAATTTAATATCTTTAAATCTATCTCTATAAATAAATTTATATAATTTATTATATATAATAAAATTCTAAATATATAAAAAATGTGATTATATATATATATATATATATAAAAATAGTTTCCTTAAAAATATTGTATTATTGTTTATGAGGGTTTTTTTTATATTGTTTGCCAAAATATTTTATTGTTCCCTTTAACAGTACTAATATTAAATGAAAGTGATATATTATTTGCTTTTGGACCATGACAAAAGGCAAAATCTTAACATTTCTGATATTTGATATTAAAATAAGCAAACTATCAAGAATACCTTTGCGTTTTTTTATCATAAGCCAACAGTTTGAGGTACAACTCAAAATCAGAAGATTTTTGCCCCCTTTCCTCCACTGTAGCAAGCCAGGACCCTTGTGTGTCAAAAGCAGCCTTCACCACTTTAAACTGATCCAGACCCTCTTGATAAATATATTCCTGCTGCGCTATGTCCAGCTGTAAATGCAACAGACAGGCCGTTAATCTATGAAAAAATCTAACATGACGAGCCACGATTGACATGACAATCAGACAGATCATGTGATTCCAGCTGACATATGCCGGGTGACAAAAGTATTTTCACCCATATCAGCAGAACACAAAGATGGAACTAATACATCGACATGTGATTTTCCAATACATACTTCCTCATATAGCTGTTTATTTTACAGAACCGTTAAGCTTTATTAAAGTATTGGTTGTGACAGACTCACATTGTAGAGAAGCCTGTCACGCTGCAGGGAGTAGAACTGTAAATGACCCGGTTTCCCATTCAGCACTAAAGCTTTGCTGTTTGGGTCAATCATTAGATCAGTGGAAAGGCCATCTCCTGAAAGCATAAAAAGCATCCAAGTAATAAACATTTACTGCAATAGCTATGAAATCTGAACGGTTCGTGCAAATGAGATATTACAAACCTTTGACTAAACCCTGAATAGTTCCACACACTCTGAAGCTGCTATCGATAATTGTGATCTCTGAGGAGGAAGAGAAGGCAAATGACAAATCAGAAAGCACTCAGAAATTGTAGCACACTGAAATATAAGTGTAAAGACTGACTGAAGTTCAGTCTCACAAAATGTATCATAATGCATGCACAAAACAACAGTATGACTAATAAATTACAACGCAACATTATTCTTTCAACTCATATTTTCTCATGAAATAAACCGGTGCTTCAATGCAGTGTGATTTTAGAGACAGTTTGTCCTGAACTTACAAATGGGGACAGCAAATCAGAACATAAACCACCGTTCAAATGTTTAGATTTCAAATTATTTTTAGTGGTCACAAATAACTAAAACCAGTTCTAAAAAAAAACAAAAAAAAAAAACAGTTATATTAAATGTGTAAACTGTATTAAAATTAAACTGTATTAAAAACAGTAATACAAATATTTAAAAATTATTTTAAAAAGTTTTACAAATTTTGTGCAGTTTAATATTTTTGTGGAAACCATGATAATTTGAACAAAGTTCAAAAGAACAACATTTAGTGGAAACAGAAATATTTTGTAACATTTAAATATCTTCACTAAAACTTTGGTAATGCTTTCTATGAAGCCTGTATTTATAATGCATTATAAAAGGTATGCTTAAGACATAGCATTTCTATTGCATGCAATCCAAATGCATTCATGCTATATTTAAGGAACAAATAAACGGTCATGCATGCACCTGAATGCTGGTCCAGTCACTTCTGTTTCTTCTGCAGTGGAATGATTTCATGTGACAGGTAACAGCTCTATCTTATTATATTAAGAGAAATTATTAATAAAAACGTAAGAATGTGTTATGAAAGCTAATGCATGCTTTTAAATAAAGTTGGGGGAAATTTAAATTTAGGTTAAAATGACTTTGAAATATTTGTAAGCAGTATTAAGTAAATTTGGAAAACCACTAGCCACAGTGTCTGGTAAGCCAAAAGTTAACTTTAAGCCCCGGTTATAACACAAGATTTTTTTATAATGCATTATGCGTTCATTATAATGCCTTAAGAATACCCTTATAATGTGATTTAAATACAAACTTCATAGAAAGCGTTACCAAAACGTTTAATCAATCTAATGCACCTTTGTTGAATATCCTTGCAGAAGTTCTGACCCCAAACTTTTTTACAGCATAATTCATGTTTAATGTACTGTTTTGTGGAGTGGGATTATGTTTAACACCTTGACAGACTTCAATGATATAGCACTTTATATAATTAGAATAATATACACTGCTCAAAAAAATAAAAGGGGACACTAAAATAACACATTCTATATCTGAATGAATGAAATATTCTTATTAAATACTTTGTTCTTAACATAGTTGAATGTGTGGACAACAAAAATCACACACACACAAAAACAAATCTATGAAAAACTAATGCATTAACCCATGGAGGCTGGATTCAGAGTCACACTCAAAATTGAAGTGGAAAAACACACTACAGGCTGAACCAACTTTGATGTCATGTCCTTAAAACAAGTCAAAATGAGGCCCAGTAGTGTGTGTGGCCTCCACGTGCCTGTATGACCTCTCCACAAGACCTGGGCATGCTCCTGAAGAGGAGGTGGATGGTCTTCTGATGGATCTCCTCCCAGGCCTGGACTAAAGTATCCGCCAACTCAGTCTGTGGTGCAATGTGGCGTTGGTGGATGGAGTGAGACATGAAGTCCCAGATGTGCTCAATTGGATTCAGGTCTGGGGAACTGGCGGGCCAGTCCATAGCATCAATGCCTTCGTCTTGCAGGAACTGCTGACACACTCC
>JAUMHR010000056.1:16068242-16085048 GCA_032361145.1 Enteromius fasciolatus
GCATTTTCCGCCAGTCTTAGTACACAATGCGACTACAGAAGAGTCAAGTTTTAAATAGGTTTAAATAAATTTAAAAACATCAAAACTCTCTAGTCATTTTATAGTGCGACGCTAACTGGTCTAATCGGATTCAATGATTTATGCTAAGCTATGCTAACTTTGGGACCACCAGACCCGGCGATCAGCTGAATGGATTCAAAAATGGTAAAACACATCTGTATTACTCAAAAAAAGTGGAGTGTTCCTTTAAACCTTTTTATTTAAAACCTGTTTGTATGCAAATAGCAGGGGAATGTAAGCTGGAAGAAAGCTAAAGCAACCCATTGCTTAATGGAGGATGATATTTAACTTACAGAAGAGTTGAAGTTGATATTATTATTTGAAACAGTTTTAGTCTAGGTATCATGCTTATTATTACTATTATCATTGTTGTTGTTAGAGGTAAACCAGCCCATTCCAAAGTACACCGCATAGTATTAACGATGCTGTTTTCCTACCACACATGATGTCACGTCCTGGAAGATGATGTCAATGAACTTGCTTTGCTCTCAAATACATTTAATTGAAGAATAATTTTACGAAACATGTTGCTGTTAACATGTTAACATGCATTAAATCATTTTAAAACCAAGTTTTGACTGGTTACTCTATGTTGAGTCTATGCTGAGTCTAAGTAAGTAATTTTACAGGACAAATCTGTAAAAAACGAATTATAAGCAAACTTGAATATTTCTTAGATTTTAACGCTTCTTAGACTGTGAATATATATTGTGGCATTTCTGATAGGGACATGACAACTATATACATGAAATGCAATTGTTGCATTGTTTGCATCACAGGTGCCTTTAGCCCAAATATGACCATGTTTTTCACCTTTTTTTATTTTTGTGTGTGCAGAGACCTTCCGCCAGGCAAAGTGTGAGTTCACTCAACCTCAAACAGAAGAACCAGCATCCTGTTGTTTATTTAGGCCAAATCTCTATATGAGTTTTTCAGCTAAGTGTGCAGGGGGAGGGGGACAGCAGTTTTTACAAGCTAAATTCTGTACATATTTTACATAGTGGGTTACTGTAATTTACAGTACAGTGGAAAATGTGACTAAACTGGAAAATATCAAAGCTAACATTACTGATATTTTCTTGTAGAAACAGACAGTTCTTCATCCTCACCAACAACACCAAAGTGATGGATGTGGAGGAGTCGACTGGATGTCTTTCTGTAGAGTTCAAGCATCTGGTACTTCACTCTGAATTCTATCACACACAAAGAAAATACTGTTAATATGGTGTTAAATATATTTAAAGGAATTCACCCATAAGAAAATGCGTTAGTCATGCTGCTCCAATTTTTTTTCCACGCTCATTTTTGCATACAAGGACAGTTGGTAGTGACCATGGCCCCAAAAAGTGAATAACTTAATCTGTTCCTCTCATAAAGTTACCCAGTGTCAGAAGACTTGGAATATTTCAGTATTTTGTGCATGTGTGTGTCCTTTTTGTGAGATTCGCATCTGTGATTCATGATAATGAACATGAGGGTGTGTAAAGAACATTTTCTCTCTTGGGTGAACTATCCCTTTGAGAGAGCAAAGATGTTTTAAGAGGTCTTTGTGTTTCGCAGCAGCTGAAAGAGAGAAAGTGTCCTACTGGAGGAAAAGGAAATGAGGTAAGACTGCATTATTTCTAATATCTGTGTATTTATAGGAGTATCTCTTCTAGTGGCAAGTCTGTTTACATTATGCCATTTTTGTCATGTTGTTATGCAGTTTAGAACACATCATCTTGCCAGCAGAGGGCAGCTTCACACTCTTGATCTTGGCATTGAAGTGTAATAATACTGTGTCTCTCTGTTGCAGGGTCCCCTGTCAGTAACAGAGGAGTTACACTCTCTCAATTTTGAGGCCATGCTGATGTTGCAGGGCCTGGATATTGATCTTGAGGTATGTTGTAGTGTCTATGTAATTATATACTGTGTGTGTGTATATATATTTATTAGTGCTGTCAAATGATTAATCCCATGCAAAATAAAGGTTTTACATAATATACATATCTGTACTGTGTATATTTATTATGTACATATAAATATACATACATACAGTATATATTTAGCAAATATTTACATGCATATACATTTATATATTTACGTTATATATATATATATATGTACATAATTACAATTTATAAACTTAACATATTTTTATTAAATAAAAAAAGTCTTGTAATTATTATAGCGTGTAATCATTTGTTTTATTTATTTATTTTGGGGTTGTTGTTTTTAACATCACTTTTGATACCATTTAATGAGTTTTATATTTTTGATCCTGTTCAGACTTGCTCCCTGCCACTGGTGGTCATCTCCAATGTCAGTCAGCTCCCAGGAGGCTGGGCCTCTGTTATGTGGTACAACCTGCTTACGGACGACCCAAAGGTGAGCTTCTGATGCAAAGAATGGATGTCTAATAAATAATTTAATCAGAGGCAAGGCAGGAGATATAATTATCTGAACTGCTCTGACTTGTTTAGAACCTTGGATTCTTCAGTAACCCCTTGCGGGCCAGTTGGAGTCAACTCTCAGAGGTACTCAGCTGGCAGTTCTCCAGTTTTGCAGGACGAGGACTCAACAAAGAACAACTTAACATGCTGGGAGATAAACTTCTAGGTATGTTTTCTATCAACATGTTGGTTTATGTGACTTTATTTGAAAGTCTATCCATCCATCTTCTTACGTTTATCTGGGGCCGGGTCGTGGGAGCAGCAGTCTAAGCAGGGACACCCAGACTTCCCTCTCCCCAGACACATCCTCCAGCTCATCCGGGAGAAGACCTAGGCATTCCCTGGCCAGCCAAGAGATATAATCCCTCTAATGGGTCCTGGGTCTTCTCCGGGGCCTCCTCCCAGTGGGACATATCTGGAACACCTCCCCTGGAAGGCATCCGGAACAGATGCCTAAATCACCTCAGCTGACTTCTCTCGATGTGGAGGAGCAATGGTTCTCCTCCAAATTCCTCCTGGGTGCCCAGCCCCCTGTGGAGGAAACTCATTTCGGCCGCCTGTATCCGGGGTCTCATCCTTTCGATCATGACCATAGTTGAGAGTAGTAACTTAGATGGACGGGTAAATCGAGAGCTTCACCTTGCAGCTCAGCTCCTTCTTCACCACAACAGACCACAGCATCGATTGAATTACAGTAGCGGACGAGATCCCGTAGTCCCCAAACCAGACGCCCTCTGACCTCGGGCTGTGTCTAGAAATCCTGTCCATTTAAATAATACAAAGGGCAGCCCTGCCAGAGTCCAACACGCACCGGAAACAGGTCTGACTTAATGTCTGCAATGCGAACCTTATCATAGGGCCCCAGACACAATACTCCCAGAGCACTGCCAGGGACACGGTTAAATGCCTTCTCCAAATCCACAAAGCACATGTGGACTGGTTAAACAAATTCCCATGAACCCTCCAGAACTAACTACTTCTTAACTACTTCTTTGACTTCAGCCCGGGTGATGGTCGAGTCTGCCTCCGAGCCCCCAGCTTCTGCTTCCTCAGTGGAAGACATGTTGGTGGGATTGAGGAGGTCCTCAAAGTATTCCTTCCACCACCCGACAATGTCCCCAGTCAAAGTCAGCAGGTTCCCACCCCAACTGTATACAGTGTTAGCCTGAGGTACTGGATGGTTTGCCAGAACCTCTTTGGTGCTGACTGATAGTCGTTCTCCATGGTCTCCAACGAACTCCTGCCAGACCCTAGTTTTTGCCTCCACAACCACCTGGGCCTGCAGTCCGCTTAGCCCACTGGTACCTCAGGAGTCCCACGAGTCAGCCAGGCTCGACAAGCACCGTAGACATTGCGACTACAGATGCGGATGGCAGGATTAACAATGGAGGTGGAGGTCTCTCTCTGAATCCGGTCAAAGCTCCATCGTGGGTGGGAGTTGAAGACCTCTCTGACAGGGGGCTCTGCCAAACATTCCCAACAGACCCTCACAGTACGTCTGGGCCTGCCAAGTCTGTTTGCCTTGGGAGACCCTACCAGGGGCATATAGCCCCTGACAATGTAGCTTCTAGGATCATTCAGGCACTTAAACCCTTCCTCCACAGTAAGGTGGCGATAGGACAGGAGGAGGTCATTTTATGTCAATAAAACATAGACTAAGTCAGTATTAGGCCATACTTCAATTAGGACATATAAGTAATTTTTATAAACATGCCTTAGAAAAAATCATTACTGGTGTTACTTTACTGGACATGTTTTAAGGTCAGTCAGTGCAAGTTTCTTTTAGTTAAAACAGCTCAGATTTACATTTAGTCTAGGACTAGGCTTAAGCCTTGTCTGTGAAACTGGGGGATTGTTTTTCTTTTCACTAATGTTGTTTTATAAACATGCTGATATAACAGTTTTGGTAAATGTGTTTTGGCGTCCATCTAAACAGTGTTTTAACTGTTTCTGAAGGTCAGCACGCTTCTTATAATGACTGCCAAGTTTCCTGGTCCAAGTTCTGGAAGGTAATATTAAATAAATATCACAAACTGCTGTTTTCAAATTGTAACATCATAAATCCAATTTGTTTGTTTTTTTCTGTTGCTCTCAGGAAAACATTCCTGGAAAATCGTTTAGTTTTTGGCTGTGGCTGGACTCAATCTTGGACCTTATCAAGAAGCATTTACTTCCTGTTTGGATTGATGGGTCAGTGGCCTTGTTATCGCTTCCAGATGCATGATAAATAGATATAACACACATTAGCTCCGTTATTCTGATAAGCATGTATCCCTTCATTAGTTTATTTATCAGTATAACGGTATATTTATAATGAGATTGCTATTCTGACGAATGTTTTTGCATTCTGCATAAACCATTTTCTGCTTTTCAATGGATTCTGCTATCTTTGTCTGTTTCTCAGCTACATAATGGGATTTGTAAGTAAAGAGATGGAACGTGCCTTACTGAAGGAGAAGGAGCCAGGGACATTCCTGCTACGTTTTAGTGAAAGTCATCTTGGGGGAATCACCTTCACCTGGGTTGAGCAGGATGAAAATGGTTTGTAATACGTCACTTTAAAGGAAAGGTTCATACAACAATTAGCTGAAAAGGTACTCACCCTCAGGCCATTCAAGACGTAGATGTGTTTGTTTTTCAATCAGAACAGATTTGAAAATCAGCTGTCTTGGACTTTTATTCTGACGGCACCCATTCACTGCATAAATAAATTTCTTCAAATCTGTTCTGATGAATAAACAAACTCTCTAGGTCTTGGATTGCCTGAGGGTGAGTAGGCTAAATGTTACATACATTTTCATTTCTTTAGGAATAACATACATACGATCATAAATGTAGGAGACGGTATGTTACAAGTGTCCAGTTGTAAGATAACAACACAAGAATATTAACAAGTTCTTCAATGCAGTTTACAGTGTTCTGTGTGCGAGTCCACACAGGTTAAGCAATTACTGTAATTTCCATACTCACACAATGTCTTTTATTTGAGGGAAACTCCGGTATGGAGACGTTCCAAAATTTTGCAGATGCCCTTTATCCTTTTATAAAATAAATTTTCCTTATTTCCGTGTGCTGCTGACAGTGTAATTGTTCAGATTAAATAATACCTGAGGGAAATAGCTGTTCTTATAGTATGCATGGCTGTTTTGTTGTTCAGTGTATTTTGTCTTTAGTGTATTAAATTTTGTTTAATAATCTTGAGCACATGTTTTCTGCGGACAGGAGACCCAAAGTTCATCTCTGTAGAGCCGTACACGAAAAACCGTCTCAACGCCTTACCCATCGCTGATATAATACGGGACTATAAGGTCATTGCAGATGGTGTTGTCCCAGAGAATCCTCTAAAGTTCCTTTATCCTGACATCCCGAAGGATGAGGCTTTTGGGAAACATTACAACAGCCAGCAAAACAAAGGTTAGATGTCTGCAGACGTGTCTGATTTTTAAGAATTTATCTATGTCTCATATTTAGTTTACAGCCGTTTCTTTTTTTACCTTTACAAAAAAAGATTTAAACGGGCACACACACCTGACAGGAAGCAGGGGTGTATTTTATAGGAGGATATACATCATATACTGAGCGTGTTTCAAAAGTGAGACAGGATTTGCTCAAGTAATTTATATCTCAAAGCTGTCAAATTATTTATCATTATTGTCAATATTGGCCTGGTAATGATATGTTAGACTTATTATAAAAAATGCTATAGTTAAGAACTATACTTCAGATACTCCAAAATATGGCATAGATGAATCCTTGAGAGCCTGAGGAACTGTTGAAGAATAAAAAATAAACAATGTCAAGTCAATTAAAGAAAAGAAAATGTTAAGTTAAATTGACTTCCCGAATTCTGTCGAACTATAAACTAAAGTGCCTAAATAATAGAAAATATACTAGAAGATTAATGTATATACATTGCCCTCTAAAAGTTTGGAAACACCACTGCCAAAATGTGGTTTTGGATGATATCAGCATAAATTCTTTGGTGCAAATACTGTACATTATCATTGAAGACCAGCAATAACATTAAATTTTGATTACATAATAATACATACTACATAATAATGGCAATATATAGATGTCAAAGTTGAGCTACTATGGGAGGAACTGGGCCGTGATGTCTGTAAGAAGTGTCCAACCAGTGTGAATCATCTTCATAATAAACTGACAGCTCGGATGCTCAGATTATGCAGAGCTCAAAAATTAAGGTATTTTCTATGTATAAACTGTTTATGTAATAAAATATGTTTTTGTAGTTTGTGCAAAATTATCACAAATTAAAAAGGATCTGTGCTAATATTGTCCACTTTTCTAAAGTGTTTCCAACCTTTTGGAGGGCAGTGTTTACACAAACAAACAAACAAGTAATTGTTTTTTATTATGTTACTTTACTACAGTTACGTTATCAACCAACTTTGTATAGATGCTAGCACAAAAGACCATTTCACAAAATACAAAAGCAAATAAATAAATCTCATACGTTAACATGACCCGGCACTCTGCAGTTCACACTTTGTTTTGGAAAGAGCAGAATTATTAATATAATTAATATCATATGTAAAATTATTATATCATATTATTAATATCATATGTAAAAATGTATTTTTTTTTAATCTTTCAATTCACAGTTTGTCCTTACATTCAGACACAGTTAGTGCCAATTTCCCGTCGGAAGTGAGTATCCTAATTTCTTTCACATCAAGATTTGATTGTATGTTTCTTTGTGCTGCTGAATAGTATAAACCGATTCTGATTTTCCTTCAATGTCCTCAAATCTCAGTGGTCCAGTCCAAAATGCATGTTCCTCTCCTGAACCCCCCATGTCTCCTGGAATGTTTGAAATCATCACCCAGCACCTCAGCCCCTTTGAGTTTGAAAGCGCTGTACGTAACATTTTTTACATATTTTAAAGCTTGCAATGATGCTGTCATGTGAGAATAATCCAAAGAGCATTAAAAGCAAAAACATCTGACTCGAGTTAACAGTATCACACTTAGTGACTTACAAGTTACAACCACGTGCATTATTCATTCTCATCATAACCCTAATATGCTCAACGTGGACTGTTTATGGGTAATTTGTGGGAAGAGCTGATAAAGCGTGATTCAGTTACCAGAAAATGACATGACACTGTTTTCCTTTGTTCACATTACAGATGAGTTCACCCTAGAAAGGACAACAAGCACATTTCATTTGGATCCAAGATTATGGATGAGTTCAAGGATTTAAATCTCTTTATTTTGGCTTCTTTAGCTGTTTTTGACTTTTCTGGCTGTATGCCACAATAACGCATCATTGTCTATTTTCCTTTGCTGACGGAGTGTATATTTCTAACATTATAACAATTTATGTACAATAAATGACTGGTCTCATCTACCTGTAAAATTCAGATTTGCCCAAACCTTAATGTGATTCCTATTTTAATGTTTATGTATATATTATGAGAAAGCTTTTTTTTTTTTCAAATAAAGAATTTTATGGTTCATCTGTGGTATTGTTAGAAGTAATAGTAGTAATAACGTGCACTCTTAAAATAGAATGCAACATCCTGGCACACTGACTATTATGAGGTTGTGAAGTTGTTTGAGTGGGCTGCATCCTGCATGCTGCATGCAATATGGGAAAAATCTGTCACCCACATTCTTCCTGTCAGCATATGTGAGACGTCTGTACTATAAAATCCACTAGTTTAGAGCAGAAGGAATCTAACCATGTTTTCGACTGTCGTATGTAGATATGTACCTTTAATAAGAGAAAACATCCATTAAAGTCTAATCATTTTCAGACATTTCATTTGACTTTTTTGAGTTGCAAATATGACATGCAAACTATGACATTAAGTCTTTGGCATTTCTGCAACTTAATATGCTAACAAGTTGATATCTACTTCATTCCCTTTGGTTTAGCATAAAAAATACTGATGACTATAAAATTTCATCAAACAAAACAGTTGGCAGGAGTAGGAATCATAATCTTGATAAGTTGGAATGAGTTTTCGCAATGAGTCTAAACTATTTTATGGAGTACATTTTCATGCCCCTGTCATATGTCTTACTACACTGAGTTAAATATTAAATCTGCTGTTTAAAAGTTAGGAATCATATTAGATTCTATATTAATATAATAAAGTCATAGTTAATCCAAAAATGAAAACTGAAATGACCATTTACTCACCCTCATTTTGTTCCAAACCTGCACGAGTTTCTTTTTTCTGTTGAAAAAAAGTTAGATATTTTCAACCACACAGTTGACGGTAGCCATTGACTTGCATTGGGAAAAATACTATGGGAGTCAATGGCTACTGTCAACGGTTACCCACCGTCTTCATTTTGATCCACAAAAACACAAGACAGTATCTCATACAGGTTTGAGGGTTTGATCACTTCAACTCAACCTCTGGGTTTATTGTCAACAATTTCATTACTGTCATCTCATTATTGTAGTATTTGCCACAATGTTCTTTACAAAGAAAAAAATCAATTTATCATCAAATATTCTACACTGTAAAATATATCTGTAGAAATTACAGTATTATTCGCAGCTGCTTGCCAGTAACTTAGATTTAAATGTATGTTATTTACTAGCTACGGTTTGTTCAAAGATAAATGAACATTAAACATTAACAAGTCCTTATCTTTACAGGACACATTAAATAAAATAGCAGCCTTGTGCAAATCATTTCTGGGAACCAATATCAGGAGAAAAACAGAAAAAGGCCAGAATGCTTTTTATGAGGCTGCTTTTAATGGTTTTATTCTGTAAAATATTCTGAAAAAATTAATTTTTTTGTTTATTGTTCATTTATATTTAAACAAACTGTTGCCAATAAATATGATCAATATAAATCTACAGTAAGTTACTGGCAAACCAGCTGCATAACTACAGCAATTTTTACAGTTTAAACACAGGAGAAGAAAAATAGAAAATTCAATGAAGCATAAATGTTAGTTTATCTAAAGTTATTGTTGACTTCATCTGTATGATGGCACTGAATCATAAAAAGTCAGTGACAAAGACACTGGTTAATAAAATGGGATTTGTTTCATTGAACACATTATTGCAGGTTTGCATCATATTCTGAGTTTGTATTTCACTGTTGATTTATTTAGCTGATTCTGAATCTGTTGACATTTAGTCCTACAGTAACATGTGTACACAGAGCACACACCTGTACGTCTGGAACTTCTCTCAAAATGAGGACAGGAGACTAGTCAGACAATAAATAAAAAGTTAAGTTACTCAGTTACTTGCCACAAGTAATCTGATTATCTAACTCGCTTTACTTGTAATGCCCCAACAGTGCTGTCTATATCCTAAAAATCAGGAACAGGCTTGGAAACCCCTAATGGTTATTCTATTGAAATTCTATTTTTTTTTAATGGATTCGTTGCAATTTGGCTCGGTTCCTTAATGACATAATTCTCCAAGAAATTACATAATTTTGGTGTGTAAACAAAAGCGTAAACATCAGCAAACATTTCCAAAGGATTTGTCATTTTAGCTGGATTGTTTCACTTTAAATCTGCATCTGGATTCCCCCTTTATTGAACCACTTCCTTAAATTACAAAACCATTTATTAAGTTTTTCAACAAATGTGTCTAATTTTTTGACTGATAAAATCCTTTTTACTGTAACCTTACGTTAAACGAGTGTCATATCTATTTCTATAGCTAAGTTTGTATATAAAAAAAAAACACACACGGACAACAAAGGGGTCTCCTTACAACATCCAGTGGCTTGTAGTGAAATAATTGGGAATTGACGTAAAAGTTTCGTTTCTGTTTAGGTCTCGCTTTCTCAGAAAACGCGTGCTTACCCGGTGGCTGTGCCTTGAGTTTCACAACCCCCCCTAAACAGAGTATCAGCGTAAAACACTCATCCACGCAATATCAGCGATGCCTACTCTTTGTGTTTTAAGATAATAATCAATGCTTCTTAGATGATTGTGAACGGGTTTCATCTGACTAACGTTACCGAACGTAATTCAATAATAGTCTAGTGATTCGCTAAGTTTCTGTTTTCACATCAGTTCCTATTCTGCCATCAGCGAGACTGTAAAGGGAGGGCAGCGCTTGTCGAGAACAGCCTTTCATCGAGGGAGCGCGGCTTAGCGTACGCACTAAAACGTGATTGGTTTTCAGCACTGGCAAATTTGCATATTGTAATTGGAGCATTCCGATTGGCCTACAGGGCCAATGGGGGCTGTAACCAGCGTCAACGTTTCATATTTTACCATTATGGGTCACTGAAAAGATATAGTTTGAAGCAGACACACATAGTCTACTTGTATCTTGTGTATAGCCTGAGATATACTGCTTTTGTGCCTTGACTCAACTTCTATGTTAAAAGGTAATTTTCTACTATTTTATCTAAGCATCATTCTTTTTGTGAAGGCTGTGGGAAAATTGACGAATGTAATTTAAAATTATAATATTTAAAGCTGTTCTCTGTTTATAATGTAATGAAACCTGAGCAGAAGACATGCTAGTCTATATTTTTATTATTATTATTCTCCATACAGCTGTAATAGATGTGTTAGAACAGAATTTAATCAGTGTCTAAAATTATATTTTGCTGTGCCAAAAGGTGTGGTTATGCGTATATTCTGCAGTTTTTGTTCCATTGATTTCCATTTATAAGTTATTTGCGAAATTGGGAACGCCAATAATGTAAAGAATCTTATTTTGCATTAAGAGTTCATGTTGGTCAACCTTGACCTGAAGAAAGAATCAGTGCAAATTAATACAAGGGTTTGATGACCCTTACTCCCATGCATACGAAACTGCATTTATGACTAGCCTAACTGTCTAAAGCCTAACTATATAAAGAGAAGTCTAGTGAGATTGTGGACAATGACTTTAAAGAACGAGCACAGCCCCAATCGTCTGTAAATTAAAATATTAGGCTACAATTTTTATGAATATGTGATAAATGATTATTTATGCATTCTTAAAACACTTATTTACGACACATTTTAATAAAATAACAATTATTATTGACTTAATGCTAAATGTTTAGACAGTCGCGCATTAACAAGGTGACAAAATTCAACACAGGCAGGATGTTACACGTAAACGCTCTTGCATTATTTCATATGCGATTGTGCTTTTGTCTTCAGATGACACTCTGGAGCCAGCTGCAGCTGCTGGACTCTCTGTATTTAGAGCAGGTGGACCAGCTTTACGATGAGGCTTTTCCAATGGAGATCCGGCAGTATCTCAGTCAGTGGATAGAGAGTCACGACTGGTGAGAATTGTTTTCATTTATTTAATGTATCAACCAGCAGCAAATTTGAATTTCTGCATCGTATCCTTGACGCATTATTGTTGCTTGCAGGGAATCAGTTGCAAGTAATGTATCTTTGGCAACCCTGCGTTTCCATGAACTCCTAAACCAACTGGATGAGCACTACAGCCGTCTCAACCTAGGAAACAACTTCCTTTTGCAGCATAATATACGCAAAATTAAACGTAACCTACAGGTGTATTGTTTTTCCAACAATTTTACATTCAGTATATCTATTAGTTAATTTTTTTTCATCATTCTAAATTAAAATGATACTATTGTCTCCCATTAGGAGCACTTCCAGGAGGATCCTGTTCATATGGCAATGATCATAGCTAGCACTCTGAATGAAGAGAGAAAGATACTGGAAAACGCACTTAGAAGTCCAGTAAGGCTTTTAGTGTACAGCTGTCATTTCAAACTTGCACATGTATTTATCATTCATCTTAGCAAATTTTCTTTTAGCCTGATGTCGGCCCACTGCACACCACGATGGAACAGCAAAACAAATTGGGCAATAAAGTGAACAATTTGAAAACGAGCGTGCAGGTAAACCATCTCAGTGAATGAGGCTGATATTGAATACTTGAAAAGACACCAAGCAAGTACAATGGTTCAAACGACTGAAATTGTTGATTTTTTACTTGCTTCTAGGAAATAGAACAAGAAATTCAGGCTCTGGAGGATTTGCAAGACGAATACGACTTCAAGAGAAATAATTTGCAGAGTCGAGGTGACGTTTCTTTAGCATTCTGCCCCTGGAACTCGTGCTTTGTGATATATTTAGTTAGATCAATGTTGTGAACATAAATCGTTGGAAATTACATGAATGAGAAATCGCATGGATCTGCATTTTTATCTTTTCAGTGGAAGTTGAAATGAATGGCCAGATAACAAAAGAGATCCAGCAGGAGGAATTGGTAGTTAGACAAATGTTTGTTGGGCTAAGCATGAAAAGAGAGGTAGGTCAAGATTTCAGTAATGCACATGCATACATTTAGCTGAAAGATCTCAGAAAGAGCTCAGAAATATTCCCATCCATAAGAACGTGCTTAAAGTCTACATGAAACAGGTCGCGTACATCTTTTCTTTTTTATTGTGACAAAAATCTTAGCCTCCAAAGTTAACAAAACTGAAAGTGTAAGGCCAGTTTTTTCAGTGGCTGTATGTGCTGAATAAACTGGTTTTGTGGGAGAATAGCTCATCAAACAGCTAATCCTAATGTTTGACATCCAACATTAATTTTTAGTTTCATAAGAGTCATGCAAAAAAAATAGGGACAGGTTCAGTTCACAGTATTTATCAATCATTTCTACAGTATCTGCAAAAACGGACTGCTTTCTCCAATATTAGATTCGCAAACGTTGCTACCTTTTAATAGCAAGATCATCTCTGGCATCTCCAGCAAGTATTCTTCACTTGATATTATCCCTCTGGTATTGATTGGATCCTTCCCGTCCTTACACCAGTAAACGTGTCCTCTGATATCATTAGGGAGGGGAAGTTATTTGGATAAAACATTTAAAAAGGCCCATGACTATGAAAAAAATGTAATTGATTTTAATGTTGCAGTTTTCTTCATTATCGCATTTTTTCTTAAATATAGCATATGTATGTGTGCAGGTGGTGATAAAAGAAATCGCTAACGCACTGACGCTAGCTGAGCAGATCCAGCTCACGCTCATATCAGAAGAGTTACCTGAGTGGAAGAAGAGACAGCAGATGGCTTGTATCGGCGGGCCACCCAATGCCTGTCTGGACCAACTGCAGAGCTGGTGAGAACCTCTAGGGGACCTGGATACAAAATAATGACCAAATATGTAAACGTAAAGAAAGAAATAGTTCCAGGAGGCTATTACTACAAGTATGTTTATGTCCAGCGTAGTCTCAAGCCCATATTGACCTTAGTTTGCTTTTGTGCTGATGACAGCTTAATAGATCAATTGTGCTCCAGGTTCACTGTGGTGGCAGAGTGTCTTCAACAGATCCGTCAGCAGCTGAAGAAAGTTCAGGAACTGGTGCAGAAATTCACCTACAACAACGACCCCCTCACCCTGGGCAAGAGCCAGCTGGACGACCAGACCCTTTCACTCTTCAAAAACCTCATATTACAGTGAGACACGATACTTTATTCATTCACACATTTCTGTGTTGATGGGAGGATTTGTGGTGTTAAAGGTTTACAGGGTAATTTGAGCAGATTTTGTGGTGTGCGTCACTTCTGAAAGGTTCTAGTCTTGAACAGGATGGCAGCGGTTGTGATGTGTCTTTCAGTTCTCTTGTGGTGGAGAGACAGCCTTGTATGCCGACACATCCTCAGAGACCCTTGGTGATAAAAACAGGAGTTCAGTTCACAGTCAAGATCAGGTGCGTTACCGTTGATGACACTGTGATGTCACTAGTTTCAATTAATGGTTAATGTCTAAAAACTTGTATTCATTTGTAGATCACTAGTCAAACTCCCTGAACTGAACTGCCAACTCAAAGTGAAAGTCTCTATTGACAAGTAAGCAAAAGCTACCGGTCTATCTGTGTATCTATCTGTATTTATTATGTATGTATTCATACAGTATATATTGTTTTTTCCTCTGTAGAGATTTAACAGAGAAAGACACAATAAAAGGGTACGTGACATAACACAAATGTGATTTATTACTATTATATTTAGATACATAGCACAAACCTGCAACAGTATTACTGTACAGTAACTGTAAAATCTTAAGCTTTGTTCTGAATTAATTATTTTAACAATTTATTATTTATAAAGAAACACCATATGCATTTGTACGCATGCCGTCATAGCTCAAATAATCGTCTGTTTTCTGATGTCCTAGATGTAGGAAATTCAACATTTTAGGAACGTTTTCTAAAGTTATGAACTTAGAGGAATCCAGTGGGTGTCTAGCAGCTGAATTTCGTCATTTGGTAAGATGTGAAAAGCAAACAAATTACTGCTAATAATAAATACAGTATTGATCAGTGTTGATCTCTGACTACCACAGCAATTAAAGGAGATGAAAAGTAACAACAGAACCAACGAGGTAGGCTAAAAACACATACAGCGAAGTCAAATAAAATGAAGTGAACAATTGCTGATGTTTTTCTCTTTTTATTACAGACTCCTCTCATCATTTCTGAGGAGCTGCACATACTTAACTTTGAAACTCAACTCGTTCAGCCAGAACTATGTGTTGATTTATCGGTAAATTATTCTGAATGTAGCAACCTATTGTGACATATTAACTGTAGATCATACCCGTAATTCTTACCAGACCTGTTTTTTGTTTTTCTTTGGTATTCAACAGATCACATCACTTCCTATTGTAGTGATATCCCATGTGAATCAGTTACCTAGTGCCTGGGGCTCTATCTTATGGTACAACATGCTCTGCGGTGAACCCCACGTATGGCCATTTCCTCTCATCAGTGTCTTTGTCTTCTATCGATCTCTCTATTTTGACTATTGCTGTCTGTCTCACTCAGAATCTGACGTTCTTCTTGAATCCTCCACCTGTGAAATGGGGGCAGCTTTCAAAGGTCTTGAGCTGGCAGTTTTCGTCTGCCACTAAACGAGCGCTGAACTCAGAGCAGCTGAGAACGATGGCCGACAGAGTTCTTGGTGAGTTTATATGTGCTTTATTTTAAAATGACACAAGGTAACTCTTAAAACTGGACTTCGTATGAGATTGTATATTTGTTTCCAGGTCATGAATGCCAAGGCGATCATGAAGGTCTCATCCATTGGAATAAATTTTGTAAGGTGAGTTTATGGAAACAGTTCAAACAAAAGCAAGTTACTTTCGCTTTCTTTAACCAGCATTGATTTTGTTTGTTCCTCTGCTGACACCACATGATTTACTGCTAAAACAAAACTTAGTGAGGTCATGGAATAGCCCGGTACCACAAAGAACAGCTGTGCTTTCAAAACTCGAAACTATCTGAATATATGTTGTATTATTATTTTATAGGGAAGTGCAAAATTGTCATATCGCCACTGATGAAGCAGTGCCATGCCAATGCTTTAACTAATAAAAAGTACATAACTTGTGTGTTTTCACTTAGATGTCTCCTAATGAGAGGGGTGTACCATTCTGGCTGTGGATAGATGGGATTCTGGACCTTATTAAAAGACATCTGCTCAACATCTGGAATGATGGGTAAGCATTCATACTGTACCATCTAGCTGCTGGAACGATCTGTTTGCTACATATTAGAATCAGCTTCATTTTAGATGTGCAAAATTATGTTTATTACTATTATTGTAGATTTAAAAAAAACCTATATATATATATATATGTGTGTGTGTGTGTAAAAAATGTAATGGCGTTAATGTCATCAATCACGATTAATCACAAATTTGAAATACTTGGTGTTACCTGTAAATGTGTTGAAATAAAAAAATGCATGATAAACTATTTTAAGGAAATATTAATTTTCACACCTCCACCAGATAACTTATGAGACATTATCCTTCCCAATCCAATCCCATTAAACATTTACCCAATTATTATCAAATGTATTTCTAAATAAACACTACTAAATATTTTCTTGCGACCTTACGTGGAGTATTATGACAAAATAGATTATGACGAAGCAACTGTATTAGATCTAACATTAGCATCATGCTATACGAGACAGTTTATGAGATTAATGCACTTTTACTCCAGACTCACTTTAAACCACCATTGAGTGTTTGTACTAACCTCCTTTTTTATGGCTGTACACATTTATTTCAGATGTAACATTCATTATTATGAAAATATCCAAATCTCAAGAAAACCACATACAAACCTATTCCTATTATAATCGTGTGTTTATTATAATCCATAATGGTTGTTTATTTCTGCTGTATAAAAGCCTTAACGTGTAAGCCCTGGCTGAAATTTATTTGGTTGTGAAGTTACAACCTCTCCGTTCTTAAGTTCCCAGAAATACATTATTGGGGCAGTTTCCCTAAGACTAGTCCTAGATTAAAATAAATGTTAGAGCTGTCTAAAATGGAAAAAGCTTGCACTGACGTACCTTAAAATA
>JAUMHR010000056.1:16092502-16115706 GCA_032361145.1 Enteromius fasciolatus
GGCAGCTTTCAAAGGTCTTGAGCTGGCAGTTTTCGTCTGCCACTAAACGAGCGCTGAACTCAGAGCAGCTGAGAACGCTGGCCGACAGAGTTCTTGGTGAGTTTATATGTGCTTTATTATAAACAGGACTGAGTAGATGCACGTAGTTAAAAGAATAGCAATTTTCTTTTTTTTGTTGTTCACTTTTAAGGTGGAGAAGCCCGAGGTGATCCTGAAGGACTCGTCCACTGGAACACATTTTATAAAGTGAGCATGTAAAAGACTTTAACAAAGACAGGAAAGTTGCTTTCGCTTTCCTGAACAACCCCGCTTATGTTTGTTCCTCTGCTGTCACATGATTTACTGATAAAACAAAACTTAGTGAGAACACATGATACGGCAGAGAAGACATTAACTAAATACTAATACATTAAGTGCGATTCTTTGTGAAGTGAAATAACTTGATTGATGACAAGGTTTATAATTATTTGGTATTCTTTTCTAGGCGTCTGCAGAGTCTGGTGATTCATTCTGGCGGTGGATATATGAGCATCTGGATCTTACTAAAAAATATGTGCCCAACATTTGGAATGACGGGTAAGAAATCTGAGGGGGTTAACCTTCACTGTCTAAATGGTGCTATTGTGTCATTCATGTGAAAGCCAATGACATTTAAAATCACTGACGTCAAAATCAGCTCAAGAGATGGCAGAGTTTCAAATTTAAGAGAGGGCTTTAGTTTAAGGCTTCGAGCAAAACTGCTGTATGGTATTTGATACTTTAACAGTGCATTAGTCACATGGCCTACATATATGTTCATGGTGTACAGGTACATTATAGGGTTTTTAAGTAAGGAGAGAGAGAAGGCTTTGTTGAGTGAAAAGCTCCCCGGCACTTTCCTTCTGCGCTTCAGTGAAAACTCTGGATGGGGAGGAATCGTCATCACATGGGTCGAGCATTCACAGGACGGTTTGTACTAGTTTGAACTGGAATATTTTGTGATCTTGGTGTGTCTGAAATATCTCTGAGATTATTGTGTCTGCACAGGTGGTGAACCTGTGGTGCGTTCAACAGAGCCTTACACTAAAACAGATCTGAACAACATCTGTTTACCGAACATCATCCGTGACTATACCGTCACTAATGCAGAGAAAGATCTAGTGAATCCACTCCTTTACCTTTACCCAGACATCCCCAGAGATGTCGCCTTTGGTCGTTACTATACCAGTGCATCTGAGGGTAAAGAGTTTTACATTCACATTTATTTGTATGGAGCCATTACTGACCATTGATCTTACACTTGAATTGACTAACACAAAAAAAATAGGATAAGCCATTGTTTCCCAGTTCATCCCATCAGGAAATTGATGATAAGCTAAGGAAACAAAGCACAAAACAAATCACCAAATAATAAAGTGGAAAATGCAATATTATGCGCATCTGTTCGGGGACTTTGCACATAATAGTCTGTTCTCTTTTAGCTGTAGGAGGGATACATGAAGACAGACTTTCTGCTTTGAAAATCCAAGACGGTACAGCAGCGTGTCAATGAAGACCACAGGTTGGATATGACTGAACAAGATCTCATCTGATCTAGAGTTAAAGCTTTGAACTGGTAGAGAATTTGTGGGTTTGATTCTCAGAGATAACCAATTAAATGAATATCTTTCATGCATTGTGGGGTGTTTTGGATAAAATGCATATATGTAGGAAAATATTCTTGTTAGTGTGCTAGACGTGCTGCATCACTTATTGTGTTATTATTGAATTTAGGTTCCTTGGGACATTTTTCTCTCTGTATTTTTATATTGTTTTGTTTGTATATGATGTGTGAGTAAAATTACACTCTTTGAATTACTAACACACATTTATTTATTATTGCACATAAAAGATGAATCTGAATATACCTTTGCTTTAATTGCACAAGTACACACACTGACTTAAGTCAGCCAGATGCAGTCTAATAGGATTCAGCAAGAATGATATGCTTCAAGGAATACTGAACAGTGCTAAAGTGTAGCTTACATTCATATGCGTTGACATGAACGTCATTTTTGTCAAATCAACTGACTTTCTTCAAGTGTTTGGTCCATGTGAAGAGGTTGACATCATTTTCCTGCTGCTAAAGCAACACAATACAAACTACATTTACAGTAATTTAACACTTATACGTAAAATATACGTAAATGCACAGATTCTTTGCACAAATGGAGTCTTTTATTTATAAATAACGAAGGGTTTAAATTGTATCCAATAATGAATAAGCTAATGTTGAGGATTTACATAAAAACTTGTTTATGTGAACTTCACATCAGCAGTAAACGTTTTATTTTTGATCGCTTTTGTTCTCAGATTACAATATTCTAGAAATACAGTCATTTTGGGGGCTCTGCATGTAAATATTTAAAATATCAGTGCACTGACGAATATATAAAGATAACACGGTAGAGACTAATACGAATAACGATGTATTTGGCAGTGGTTAAAATGCGCAAATAACGAGGTATAATAAAATAAAAGTGATACACATGTAAAAAATGCATGCAAACTTTTTTTTTTAAACACAGGAGACACCTTCTCGTATATCTCCCGTATATTCGTGGCAACACTCAACCGATTGTTTGCTAATGGAAATGTACAGTAATAGTCTCCAGTATCGCTTTCGTTCTGCTCTGCTGAGCTACTGTGTTTCAGCATAAGATACGTTGGTCAGCCGCTTCTGTGCCGCGAGCGCTTGCGCAACCGTGCCGCATCTCGTGCCAATTTTTAACAATCCAACTGGATTGTTTGGTACTCGAGTTTAGCCGTTTGCCCTCAGGACAACAATGACATGTAGTCATCATTACCCACACCTCAGTCAGCCTTACTCAGACACGCAGGGGTTGAACACACAATTATAGCGTCTGAGAGTCGTTTAAACGGCCATCATGACTTGCACCCTTTCTTGCAAGAAAGAAGTTGTGAACAAGCCATAAACGTCTCACAAAAGCATGTAAAACTACAGGAGGCAACGTCAAACGAAAAAAATATACTGACAAAAAACGAAAACATGTCTTCACATACAAGAAACACTGATAATGAGAGAGAGAGCAGTCCTTCACTGGGCTGTTCCAGAATGGGGTCCTCTAAAGTAGTTTTCAAACCTGTCCTGGAGGCACATTTTGTACATCCCCCTCATCTTATACACCCGATCCCACTCATCAGCTCCTCAGTAGAGACCGCGAAACATGAATTGGATGTATTTGATATAGGAGACATACAAACTATGCAGGACAGGTTTGAAAACCACTGCTCTAGTGCTAGTGGAAGTGGTTACGTCTCCAGTATCCCGTCCAGGTTTTTCTGGGTGCTGTCTTTATCTGCGTCAGCGTTCACCGGCGGGTTGTATTTAGTGTTGTGCTCCTGCAGAAGCGCGAGCACCTCGTGATGACCGAAGTGAGTGGCCTCGTCTATAGGTGTGTTGCCCCACCTACAGGACATACATGTTATTTCATTTTGTGGTTTCCACATTTTTTTAGTTGTTTTATTAGTGTACAAATATTAGATGATGATAATAACACAATAATAATTAACTTTAATTATTAACGTTAAGACAGAAGCATGCAATACTATTATAAAATGTTTAAAAACAATTCATTTACTATTGTAATTCAAAACAACTTATGAAAAGTGTAAACATTTATCTATCTTTGTGTGTGTATATACAAATAAATATATTTTATATATTTATATAAATATATTAATATACCACATTCTTTTTTTCTCTTAACCTGTATAATGATTCATCCTATTCAGATTATATAAGTCATGAGGCAATAATAATAATACATACAAGCATACAATCAAACTGGATTTGAATGTATTTAATAATAATAATAATAATCACAAAGAGAAAAATGAACCTAATTCTTGCTAGAAATCTATTTTTGTTGCTTGTATGCGATGACTGTTGATTTTATCAACATCCAATTAAAAAAAAGACATTTCTGAAACATTTTGCAAGACCGTCATGAGAAACCTGATGTCTTCCAATCACTTAATTTCTAAATTAAAAAGGCTAAGAAAATGAATATTTGCTCTAAAATCAAGTGTTTTGATCATTTTTGCTCACCTGTCCTTAGGACCAGGATTCACCTTGCAGGCCTCTAACAGAAAACGCACAACCTCGATATGTCCTAAAATTAAAAGGAATAGTTTAAGTTATGCAACACATACTACAGATGTAAAAATGCAGTGTACTGAAAAAAGCGTGAAATAAATATTCAGTTAATCACCCAGCAATACAGTATTTGATGACCTATACTGATAGTGATTAAACTAGAATGAAAAGGCATAAATAAGCAAGGTTGGGCAGCATTGATCATCAACAATATTTAAAACATTACCACTTTTGACCACCAAGTGGCCCCGTTACCAAATTTGTAAGGGTTAGTGACAAGGACATGGAGTTAAATACAGCCTAGCTTTCTGTTTGTCATCTTTTTTGCTATCTTACAGTTCGTTGACTGCCAGCCGGCAAACAATCAGATACCAAACTAACAGACACCACTGGCTCTTGTCTTTTAATAAGTGACAGCATGCGCAGTGTTGTACCCTCAGCGGCTGCTACATGCAGCGCCGTCCTGGAGTCGTAGTCCCTCTGCTCCATGTCCATGGAGGACAGCGCAAACCTGCAGTCATGTATAATGATAATATCAGAGAAGCAGAACACAAAAACGCTTCAAAAACCTGTAGGCAATGAAGAACTTAGTACCTTCTGAGAGCAGAAACATCTCCTGTGTAGGCAGCAAAGAGGAGGTTGATGACCGATTTCACCTGGAATGATAGAAAAGAGCCTTTGTGCAATAGAAATACGTTTTTATGCACAGATGGTTGGCAGAAACGGAGGCCCCCAGAGTGTCTCCTTTAGCTCTAACAGACCGGAATGAATAGAGAAATGGTGAGAGGAAACAGCAAATGACAAATTGAATCACGTTCATTGAAATATGAACACTTGAATGGAAATCAGTGTTAAAATGTGTTGCACTTTAAGCCTTTTATAAACAGGGTTCCTGGACCTTCCAATACAAAGTCTATTATAAAATGCATTTTAATAACATTGTGTACATAGTGTCCAAATTAGCAGGAATCATTTGTATGTGTGTGTGTTGTCAGAAGATGAAATCAAACGCTGAATGGCAGAACCCACACAAGACCCTTCCTTAAATAATTTCATTTGATTTAGTAGCAGCCGGATACATTTGATTCGAATTAGAATCTGATTATATAAATTTGCAAAGCAAGCCATGCAAAAGAGCTTTACAACCGTGTAAAAAATGTGTTAAAGGCCAGTGCTGGTGAGAAACAGGAAGGCACCAGTAGGTGCCAGCCAAACTCCAACTTTCAACACCACAAATACAGACAACTTACAAAACAGATCCCATCTTGTTGCAAAGCCATCCTATTTGTGCCTTTCTTAGTAAAGAAGCCAACCTCGAATAACAATCAGATGTTCAAAATATGAGTTTTACAACACAAACACTTGGCATTTAACGTTGGATGAAAAATATACATGAAAATTAACATATAATGACAATGCATTTAAATTAATGTAGAATTTATATATAGTTCATGTTTAAATACAGTGTCTTTTGGGCCTGAAGATCATCCGAGTCTGTGTGCGTTTAATTATAATCGAATTACATCTAAGAGTTTAAAGTCTTAAATAGAAACACAAAACACTATTCCTGTCTGCTAATGTGTAGTTATTCTCCAGAAATGTGCATGTTAGTTTCAGATTAAGCCAACTAGAAAACCTAGACACACTCCCCCAGTTTCTTAAGCTAGTCCCAGACTAAATTGCATGTTTGAGCGGTCTCAGATGAAAATATCTTAAAACATGTCAGTGTCATTGCTCTGTATCAAGATGCACACCTGTAATATTTTCTTAAAAGGCATTTGCTTAAATATTTTAATTTAACTAATGCCTAGTCCTGAAACCGGGCCACTGAGTTTAAAACTACTTGAAGGTCATTTACCTATCTTATGTTGCTTTGAAAGCTGTTGCTAGCTAACGAGTGAGAACGCAAGCAAGGTGGATGAGGTGAAGCGGGTCATGTCTGTGTCAAGTTACACTGTGGTATCAGCATGTGACCCGCACACACACACACACACACACACCGACAGCCACTGAATGAACATGTAATGCGAGTCAGTGTTTATGAGAACAGGTTGTGCTGATAAACTGCACTGGAAGTGTGATAGCTGCATTTACACAGAAAGCCTGAAAACTGAGCTTACAATGAAGCGCATCAGAAAGCGGGAGAGCTATAATGTGTGGAAGACCTTACCAAAAAAGATCAAATAAAAATCAGCACCTGCTAAAGAAACGTACATGACTCTTCCAACTGTGCACCATTACTGAACGAAGATTTCAAAAATGCTCACGCAAAATAATTTTATATATGAATGGTACTTTATTTATTGGGTGTTATTAAATAAAAAAGTAACTTTCATGTTTTCCTTGAACATGAGAATCCTTTCATAGAGATACGTTTTGTTATGTTTTTGTGGTCTTGGACACAAACAGGCCTTTTTAAGTATAGCGGGCATTTAAGCGACCAAGAATGATTTTTCACGACAAAATATGTCAGAAACAAAAAACAATAATGAAGTAACATATTCCCTCATCATTTTCTAAAACACACAAAACAGCAACAAACAGAACACAAATGATTTTGGGTAATAATGAGATTAAATACATTTATTAATGATACAAAAAAAAAAAAAAATGAAACCAGAACAAATGACATAAATACACAATGAGATAACAAACGTAACTGTTATGACAGTGTAAAACCAGATGATAATATATGGTGATGAAGCATTTGACAGCTGTTCAAGTAATCAGAGCATACATAACTCATGTTGTGACTGTTAAAGCTGTCAGTGAGCATGAGAAACACTTCTCCACTAAAGCAGCGCAAAAAAACAAGACATGAAAATGATCATAAAAACACACACACATGAAACTTGTGAAGCTAAGCAACAAACCCCAGAAATATACAAGCCTGTGAAAGCAAAGAAACTCATGCAAACATAAAATGAACCTATATATTTAAAATATAAAAAATTATTATATGCAACGAAACAGATAATACTTAATATCTCCCTGATAAGGGCAGCATCTTTCCACCAATAAACCACTTCAGAAGCTTATCCAGGCTTAGTTTGATATAAACCAACATTTGAACTATTAATAAGGTGCATAAATGTTTCTAGTGATAATATATGAGAATAAACAGACAGAAACGAAACTAAGGGCAGGTGGAAGGTTTGTAACATTATTGATTTCACTGTGAAGATGGTCTGAGAGCAGGGTTCAGCTGGCTGCTGAGCAGTACTAGAGCAGCTCTGGGATGAAACACTGCACATTACCGCAGTCAAGCAATTCAGCAGGAACGCATCGTGACTAATCTGAAAATTAATAACCCGTTTGCAACACGAGGTCGCAACTTTAACTGGGTTACATTGAAATCACACCGTGTCTTGAGTGAGGATTTGGCCAAAATGGAAAATACTACTTCACCTTTCTGTTGTATGGCATACGCAGATGGATTCCGTAATGCCATAGTAGTCAACAACGTCACGCGTTACTTAAACATGCGTCACTTATGCAGGGAACAAGTGTATAAATTGATAATTCATACACTAAATTTGCACCAAATGCTATTTTTAATCCCCTAAATGTCCATCTTTTACCTTACAGACGGTTTCAACAACAAAAACATAAACAAAATCTGTTTGCTGCGTAAATGCAGACTCGTTCTCTGCCAGCAGGAGGGGCTTTAAGCAGGAGAAACGGTAACGGCTATAGTCAAAGCAGCTCTGATCTTACAAACGCTGCCTTGCGTGCAGGATGAAATGAAACATTTCTAAAGACAGTCCTCCTTCGGAAATACAGCGATATAAACCACTCACGCCTCACACGTGCATTACATGCTCATGTTTACTCAAAGAAGCCTTTTGGAAAATCGGTCAGTCTTTAGCGGTGTTTGTAGCCGGGGACATTAACCAGACCGATAAACAAACAGAAGTTAACTTTGGTCCATGTGCGAAACAGTCTATAATAGCAAGTATATGGCTTTAAAAGACTTAAATTATAGTCATTTTAAGGAGATTTTTTATATTTCTCCCACAAACCCTCCCCCAAAACTAATATATGGCTTTAGAAAACTTAAAATATTGTCAGATGGACAACTACTATGGGTCTTGTTATGATATTCCATAGAGAATACGCTAAAAAATGAGCATGAAAATTATTAAAAAAATAAAAATAAAATAATTATATATATATATATATATATCTGCCAAGTTAAAGACTGCGTGTGTCTAGAAGTGGTTTATTTTGCATGAACACATCATTCAATTGTAAAGTAACACAGAAGCACCTGTAGTCTCTGTTCAGCAGCCAATCCTCAACTTCCCCTGGAGAAACACCTGCTGGTCTATGACTACATATACCACACCGCACCTAGAGGCAGTGCAGTCCAAGTGAAGAATAAAGCCCATGTCCTCCACCATAGTCACTTATATTCACCGAGACTGGTGAAGATCTAACATGTGCGCAGAATGAGATTCATAGAAAATAAATAACTGTTAAAGTACATAAATATATACTGTCAGAGAGCTCGCCGAGGTGAGTGAGATCCGTTTTAGTTGCCTTCTCCGACATTCTCCATCCTATAGACTACTGTAGTGGAGCTGTCCTCATTGCACTCAGTGGGCGAGACTTTTGTCCACACAGAGTCTTTGAGAGCCAGCTCTTTCTGAAGGCTCTCGTAATCCAGGGGTCCGGAGGTGTACTGCTGTGTTGAGCAACACGGAGAACAGATTAGTTTTTAGGGGCCCCCCAGGGAAAGTGTGTGACTCACACTGTGCAATATGGTGATGTGTGAACAGATTTCAAAGTCAACAGAAACAAACAAAAGAGTCACAAAGAGAGGCTTCGTACTCACACAGCTGGCACATGTTCAACATTTTAAAATAAACACCTGTAAGAGGTCAGTCTCAGCACAGAAATTGCACATGCCTCATTGAAGCTGCAGTAGTCTGATGCATTATTAATAGATGACCAGTGCCACATGGAATCTGTGAACGCAGGTTTTTATTAATGATAAACTCAGATAATATTTTTGTTTAAAACCTAATATAATATAAATAATTGATATACTATGAATATAAATAATAGCAGATCAATTATATTTATTTTTCACTAATTAATATTTATTATTATTATTATATTACCCCTTAAAAATATTAAATAGGATATTTTGCATTTGTAAGAAGCTTTGCTTTTCTCTTTTTTTACTTGCAACTTATATTTTTTAACAACTATCAGCTGCCCAATCTCATTCCTCCCAAGGTTTGTATTGTTTTAAATCAGGTTTGTATTAAGGTATTATATTTAAATCAGGATTTTTCAGATATAAAGATCATTCCTTTGATTGGGTTTACAACCAATCCACAGGTTGTTTTCGAAATGCAGTACACAGGTACCGTCTGGGCCTGATGATTGCAAATCTAAGAAGACAGAAGAAATCAAAATAGAGAAAATCTCCTGCGGATAAACTGCATAAAGCATGTAGTGGAGCTGTCCTCATTGTGCTCAGTAGGCCAGACTTTTGTCCACACAGTGTCTTTGAGAGCCAGCTCTTTTGAAAAGCTCTGGTTATCCTGGGGTCCAGAGGTGTACTGCTGTGTTGAGCAACACAGATAACAGATTTGTTTTGGGGGTCTCTAAAGAAAGTATCACAAAGATAGCCCTCCAATTAAAAAAAACCCCAATACAATAATGAATAAGTTAAAAATATAAAAATACAGATTATATAAAACTACTTGTATATTAATATATATTTAATGAATTATATTAGCACCAACCGCTTTGTTTATTAATAATATTTGTATTATTATCCTCAGTTAAAAAAAAAGGTCACATAAATGACATATTTTGGGATTCAAAAACCTCAAATGGCATTACCACGGACCCCTTAATAGTTTTCTTGTGCCTGTGATACTACAGTATATTTAATAAAACATTTTTTTTTCTTTTTTGAGAAATTGGCCTTGCTGTATTTTTTGGATCTGTATTCAGATATGAATATTTGAGCTAATCTAAAAATAATTTTCCCAGCTATAGATAACATTTTTACAACGTTCACATCCATCGCACAGATTAATCGAGCGAAGAGTCTACAGATTCCATCTGGGCCTTCTGATTACAAATCTGAAATGCAGACTGAACCAAGCAAAACAAAAACTTGGGATAAAAACGAGGTAAAACATGGCAAACCAGGAGATGGCAATGTACATGCAGAATCAGAATCTCATGCAGAGCTGAGAACTTTGATGACGAATCAACTGCTGCTCAAAAACAGCTGGCTGTCTATGCATGTAGTGTAAGAATGCTCCTGCAGGGGGCGTGATTGTATACGGCTGACTGCAGGCGTTTAGTGGAAATAAGCTTCCTCTGCAGTACTTTCTCAGCATCAGTCAATTATTATGTGCAGTCATTCATACAAGACGTGGTGTAACGCATCGATGGGGCACGCGGGGAGGGCAAGGCTGTCGGGCAAACGGAAGAGGGCACTCACCCGCTGGTCCCCTCCCTCTCTGCGAGGATCAAGCTTCTTAGCGAAGTGCCTCAGGTTGTCGTAGTTGTGGAAGTTGAACAAGGACACCAGATCCTGCAGCACGAGAGAAAGCCATAGGAGTCAGTCTGAGAGGTCAAAAGCTCAAACACACACACAGACTGAAGGACTGTTGAGTGTCTGAAGGTGGTCTGCTGGTGACAGGAGAGTGTGCAGTGCATAGAGATGCCGCTTGCTTTCATTAAAGCCCTTTGTACCATCATAATGCTGAAATGAACCTCCTTCACATGTCCTTCAACTTCTCAGGATCCTGTTTTCAGGTTCAGTGAGGTTTAGTTCATGTGATCAGGTTTAATGGTGTTTGAAGGTGACACTTCTAGGTTTAAAAGGCTGTTATGTGTTTTTTGTCTTAAATTATAGAGTAGTATAAGTTCCAGTTAAAACATGTATTATTGTGAATTCAGAGTTAGAAGCAGCCAATGTTCTTCTATTAATAGATATTTAGTTAGGTATGTAAAGTTTTTCACACTCTTGTTTTTTCTTTCTTTTTTCTTAAAGTCTTTCTTGAGAACAGAAGCAGATCAGCACGTGTCACTACTCTGTTTTAGATATTTGTTTTGTACAGACCAAATGATCATGTTTTGCTAAACAAGCTTTGCATTGATATATGGTTTATTAGGCCGAGATACAACCATTTCAAAACCTGAAATGGGTGCAAACAAAAATCTAAATATTGAGAAAATTGCCTTTCAAGCTCTTTAAAAAATTCAAAAAATTATGTTTTGATATATTCATGGTAGGAAATGTACAAAATATTTAGCATTTTTGGCATAAAAGAAAAATGTTAACACATTACAGCAAGGTTCATTAGTTAACAACATTAGTTAACACAAACTAATAAAAATCAATACTTCTACAGAATTTATTAATCTTACCTAATGCTAATTTCAGCTTTTACTAATGCATTACTAAAATAATGAAGTTGTACAGTATGTCGTTGTGTGAAGTTGTGTTAACATCATCAATGAACACTGAATGATTGTATTTTCTTAAACTAATGTAAAATATAAATGTTACATTTATAGTAAATACTGTAATATTATTTCATAATAGTTCATTTTTAATTTGATGATGAGTCAAGCTTGTGTAATGTGCAGTAACCTTGAAACTCTACTTCACCTTATAAACTAGGAGTGGAAGAGTTCACTGAATCAGGACACTCCCTGAATTTGTTGAGAGCTGAAAGTCTAATATTACGTCCTTTTCCTGACCCTCTGCCTCATGCCAGTTGTTACCCTTCTTTCGGCGCAGCAGCACTGATCAGAAAGGCTTTCAATTATCACTGTGGCTCTGAATTCATCACTGACTGTGTGACAGTAGAAAGCTGTCAAACTGTTCTTATAAATGATCTAAAATTCTCGTCATACCTGCCCCAGAATTAACTCCACCAATTAACTCTGTTCCCCTTGCTGGGGTCGCCCTGAGTCAGACTATAACCACTAGTGAGTCAAAGACATGGACTGATTTCCTTGTGACACACGGGGAGTAATTCTAGACTCCTTGACCTTTAACAAGTGTCTGAGAGGCTGTACTGATATTCAGACTTTAACAAGTGCTGCTTCTCAGAAAGACCTAAAATAACACGGACAGAATCGGATCTTTTCACAAGTACATGATAAGAGGCCCTCATAAAGGACAGAATCACAGAATAAAAACTACAGAAAACAGATACAAGACAAGACAAACGACAGATGTCAAAAAACATTCTGTCCCATTCTTTGTATTCATGCCTGATACGCATAAACAAAACAATAAAAAATACAGATTTTGACAATTTGAATATAATGTTTATGTGATTCAACCTTACTGTAAAACATCAGAGAAATCTTACAAATCTAAAAACTTTATTAATCATGTATATGTTATCAAATACCATGTTTTTTTTAGATTCAACAAGGCTGCATTTATTTGCTCAAAAAAAATCAAAACAGGAATACTGTGCAGTATTAGAGAAAATTATTACAGAATCTGATGTATATTAATAAATGTAAATGTTTTCTATTTCAGTTTACTCCTGAATTTTCAGTCTTTAAGGTTACATTCTCCTTGAGAAAGAACCCTATTATGCCATTTTCATGCTCAAGAATTTGATATTATTATAAATATTAAAATATAGATCCCAAATGTTGAAGCAGTACTGTACATTTATGATCTTGGCGAACTTTCAAACATGTTTGCGTAATTTCCAGTACATAGGTTTAACATTATAAGAAATGAAAGTGTTTGTGTGTGTAGGTGTGTCTGCAAACAATAACACTGGCATACCGTGCAGAACTGGATGCCCCGGACACTGTTGCCGAGTTTGTCCAATGGAGGAGACCAGCACATGATGCCCATCACATTGGGCACAACCAGCAGAATACCTCCAGCCACACCTGACTTGGCTGGAAGACCCACCTGAACAAAACAGATTAACATTCAAAATAATGACATTTTAAACTTAAAATGGTATGTTTGGCTGAAAGACTGTGGGTTGGGTTAAATAAGAATAAATGTTTGTTTTCATGTTCTATAACGAGCTTGATTAGCATTTAAATGATGGGTGTTTGCAAACCACAATTACGTTGTATTGTAGGAAACAAGTCACAGGTTTTTATCCTGAAATACAACATTATTAACCGGTAAACTCTTTAGTCAATCTGAATTTTAGTGCACTTTGATTAGCACAAATAATTATAATATGTGCATTTGGACAAAGCCTATTAATATTAATTCATTAATTCGCAATTTCTGATAGCTAGGAGAGTTTGATTAATGTAACTTGTATTAAAACAATGAGGGCAGGAAATGTTTTTTGTGAAGATGTAACAGAAATTACAATAGACATGACATAAATTAAAACAACAGAAACAACAACAATAAGTATTAAAAAGAGGCTAAAAAGGAAGTGGTTACAATAATTTTTAATAGTTGTGTTATATACTAATAGTAATATTAGTGATATACCATAATATCATGTTTAGATGCAGTATAAACACTTTTCTTTCTTTTTGTTAACTTTGTATAAAGATGGTTCTCAACTATGTTATAACAGAATTATTCAATAAAGCATTTTTCTATATGCAAAATATATATAGATGGGTTTCTAATTATGTGTATTGCATCTATAAACTAAATCTTATAAGCATATGAATGTGTTTTTGGGGCAACATGCAGTTTTTCATAATAAGTTTGTATTAAATTATATTTCATATTATATTTCCTTTTCATTTCTTACGTCTCCCAAAATGCGTAATAAACGCGCTTTTAGTCCTGGTGTCCTCGTATGAAATAAACATACTGTTTTGTAACAGAAAGTCATATTTTGATTTGAAACCCCAAACACATTTATAACACACAATCTAAAAATTTGATAGATTTGAATAATTAAAATTTGTTGTCATATTTCTATAAGAGTGTTACTAAACTAATGTCAGCAATTATGTCAGTCACAGAGGGAGTGGTCATGGTGAAAGATCCAATCATTTGGTATCTCTGAAAAGCCCTGAATGTGCTCTGTACAGGACATCCAGACTTAAAACTAGGGAACTCAGGGAAACTCACTAAAATATAACGTCCATATGACAAATGATGTGGTAAAACAGGAAGGGAGTTGGCACAAATCTGCGTGCACAATTACTTACATGGAAGGCAAACTGTCCGGAGAAGTCATACATGCCGCAGGAGTGCATGAGGCTGAGGGTGTTTCGCACGGACTCGGGGCTCAGCACACGCTCGCCTGTGATTGGACAGAAGCCGCCGTTGGCCAGTGTGGCAGCCATGACGCTAGCGCTCTCACACGTTACCTCGATGGAGCACAGCTGCACATATGGACACAAACACATAAGAACAAGAAAATGTATTAAACCAGGACGCCCAATCACAGTTTTTATTACAACATGCTTCATTCGACAGCTTTCCTCAAGGACAACACCCTAAGAATTGTGTGTGTGTGGGTATGTGTCTGTAAGAGAAAGCCATCAGCTGCACTATCCCATTACACGCGCAGCATGATCTCAGAGGCACATGACAGGAGACTGCAGTGCTTGCCATGCTTGTGCCATGTCCAACTAAGCCAGAGCCATTCATGTCAGAAAAACAGCTTTCTATGTCCTCCGATAACCATTCGACTGTAGTGTATCGACAGATTCTGTGATTCGGATTCACAAGCTCTTGCTTTGATTTGATTACAATTTTGATGCAATTTCTTTAAGTATTGATTAATTTGGTAAAATACAAGCATTTGAAAGATTACGTTTTTTAAGAAATATTTTAACACAATAATGTGTATATATACACGGACAGACAGACACACACACACACATACATTTTAAATTACAATTATATTTCACAATATTACAGTTTTTACTGTATTTTTAATATAATTAATGCATAAACATGCTTTAAAAATATCTCACTAACCCCAAACTTTAATGGTAGTGTGGATTAGTTACAATGTAAACATTTCAAAAGGTAATCCCAGAATGCTTTGCAACAAGCTCATAACTTTTCTGTTGTAATCTGACAGTAACTTAGAAATGGAAGGCATGTCTCTACACACCTGAAAGTAGAGGTCCAGAACAGCAGTCATGTCTGTACCATCTGGAAAGCACTGTATACAAGAGAAATTTAGATTAAAGCAAGAAACCACTCCTGGAAGAAAACGGACAAAGGTGCATCCCAAAACATGTGAGTTAATTTTCCATTTTAAGACATCTTTGACCATTGAGCTTGCATCTTGCATTGGATTTTACACATGATATGGCCCTCTAAAAACACAGGTGTTAAAAGTTCAAAACATCTTGGAGCCTTGTATAATTTCCTCCTTCCACTGCCTGTGTGAACGGCCCCAAAAAGTAACAGCATGTAAAATGTAAAGGGTATATGTGAAGAGAAATAGAGAGATGGTTGGGTACAATAAATCACCTAATCGAATCGAAAGCTCCCTGAGATACTAACCTTCTTTTCTTTCAGGTAGTAGCCAATAGCGAAATTCCTGTCTCCTGACTCACGCTCTGATTGGAATCTAGATCAGGTGACGCATAAATAATCAGTTACCTAAATCATACCCAGCAACACAATTCATGAATGTTATAAAAACAAAATAGGACTATTTTTGACTGTTTGCCTATTGTATCTATAATCAAATCTACAGAACTCGTAGCTCAACATACGTGGCATTGCTGAAACCAACATATTCATTTCCTGCCATATTTTTCAGGAAGCCCATCATCTGCAAGAGAGAAATCAAAACAGATCAATCGAACTGAAAAACAACAGTGAATAACATATCACAATCGTTTTCATAAATGACTTACATAATCAAACTTCTCAGCATTGCTTGCCCCTTGCTGAAAGACACAGGAAAGAAATAACAGACGTGTAAATATATTCTCATTAAAAGAGTAACACATTTAACATCATGGGGAAAACAGAAATCAGAACAGTAACTAACTCATACGGATTAGCAGTAAGGAAATGGATCATTCCTTTAATATTACCAGTACAGTACTAAAATCCTCAGTTAGTAATCTGTTGTTAGAAATCAATGAGAAGATCATAATAATTTCATGTGTACTACGGTACTGTTATGCTCTACAAAGGAAATGATGATGAACCGCTACAGAGCAAAGACTGGAGTTAAACGTGTTCATGGAGACCTGTAGGCCAAACACAGAAGTGGGTCAAAACACAGAGTGGATGTGAATCAGCAGGGTTGGTAACGTCTTAAGATGATGTGTGTGTGAGGAGGATCTGTGTGTTGATGCGTTTCTGAGTGAGTGTGGATCAATGTCCATTAACCTACAACTTTCTGCCAGACTGAGTGTGGGTTGAGACACCCGTCAAACTAATGCAAAGAGTTAAGAGCCACTGAGATCGACTGCATTACTGCCATAAATGAACAGTGACTAATGTGTTTGTTTAGACTGCTGAACATCAGGGGTGTAAAGTACTCCAATAATTGCACTGAATTACTATATTTATGTATTGTTTAGGGGAAACTATTGTTCCTTAATTACTCTTCTTAAAGAAAAAACAATAATTCTATTAAAAAAAGAATATAAATATGTTTGTATGTACATTCACTCATCATTAAAGCGGTCATATGATGCCATTCCAAATTTTCCTTTCTCTTACAAGCTTTTGGTGCATAAAGATCTGAAAAAAAAAAAGATATTCTTTATAAAAGTTATGACTTGTACACCCCACCCAAAACGGCTCGGTGATATCACAAAGGGGGGGCGTGCTTTCATAACACGGGTCAAATGTTTACACGAAGACAGAGGTCGAACTCTTATTCTGGTTTTAGTGTTTCTGTGCCGCTTGCTGGACGTCGTTGTGAAAGTGAAACTGCTTTATTTGTGCTTCCAACAGAGTACATCGCTAGAAATCAGTGGTTAAGTTGTACTTACAACACTGTTCCAGAACAGTTCAACCCAAATATTAGAGTGTGTTCAGCGCATTTACGAAGGACTGATTAAAACCTATGCTGGCTGAGACTAACTCTGCAAGGACAGTCTGGCGCTTCTGACTCACAACCTTCAAATCAGTGAGGTTTATTTAAAGTACCTGCTAATTGCTATTCAAACGCATGTCTTGAGCAGTGAAGAGTAGTGCTTGTTGTTTGTCGTTACTCCGATCACAAATGCAGACATGGTGTTATGTTTACGAGGCGCGATGCAACGCGACGTGTGAAAAGATTACTAACTCATGAGAATCAGTAATTAAGTTCCCACTGGATGCAACAAATGCCTTGCTTGCTTGTGTTTTATTGTTTTGGTGTCATAGCGCCTAGACACGGCATCACGTTATAGTAAGAGGCGTGACATTTCTGCCAAATGCTTAAGGTATTCGGCCAATCACAGTGCATTGGATAGCTGGCCAATCAGAGCACATCGCACGTTTTTAAAATGATTAATTTTGTACAAATTGACTCATTTAAGGAGGCGGGGCTTAGAGGTGAAAAACAAAAATGTACATTATGTGGAAAATAATATGCTTTTTGCACCTGTATTATACCAAATACACAAAACAATGTTCTTTTTGGAACCATCATATGACCCCTTTCAAAAGTTTAAGTGAGGTACTTTTTGTTGTCGTTAAAAGACAGCAGTGCTTTTATTCAGAAAAGATAGATTACACTACTCAAAACCTACATTCACAAAAAATATATTGCATTAAATATCTATATATTATATATTTTATTACACATTTTCCCAGGACCACTTAAATTCTCAGCGTATTAAAAAGATTTCTGAAGGGTCATGTGACATGGAAAACTTGAACTATAATGGATGCTAAAAATTCAGCATTAATAGACATTGACTTACAGTAATTTTGGAGAAGTAAAACCCTTGTTGAACCTTTAAAAGTTTATCAATTTCACAAAAGTATTACTCTAATTTACTTGTATCATGCTTTTTCCAAATTACAAATATGAGCATTATAAAGTCAGAACACTAACAAAAAAATAAAAATTAAACTCATTAAATCATATTAAATCATTTTACTTTAAATAAAATTGTATTAAATCATTAACTGAACACAAGCATCTTATCTCTACACATTTTACACCCCTGTTGATCATTATTTTTTGCAAGGTGTATGAAAAAATGTTCAATGTATTGCATACCCAGTTTACTTCAGAAACCCACAAAAGGCCATGCATCAGTATGTTTGCACTGAGATCTTAAAAAGAAGGCATAATAAAATAATAACGCATGGCCTCTATGGGCTTCCATAGTTTCTAGCACTAAAGACCATTTGGTCCTGCACAGATGCTCTATTTTATGCAGTTGACGCCTTATTAAGAAACACAATGGCACTACTGATATTTTAGTATCCAGGCTTGTTCATGGGGAGGGAGGGAAAAATGGAAAGGAACAATTACCAACGTCATTGACCTGCAGCAGTGGTCAAAAAATCCCACAGATCCTACGTCTGCAAAATATGCAACAACATAAAACAGCACACAGAGCCTTTTAACAGCATATCACACGCTTTTAGTACACGCTCATGGTGGTGCTCAAGGACTCGGAAGGAACAGGAGGAAATGATGTCATGCGTTACTTAGGTGCAAAGGAAACCGGCAGGCACGACTTACATTCGGCACTGACCTACCGGAAAACATCAGAGGGGTGAAAGACATTTTTGTGTCATCACAGGAGAACAATATGAGAAGAGCAATCACAATGGTTGAGTTCAGGTGTGATGGGAGATGTGAGGCTGAACTTGTTCACAGGATGCCCAACATTCGTCACAGAGAGTGACGGTGCATCCTTTTAATGTGTGGATTGGTGCAGGGTTAAGATCAATTGTAGGGCTGTCAACTGACTTTTTAATCAAATTAAGTGCATGGTTTGTAACAAATGAATAAAGTGCAAATTTGATATAAAAAGCCCACAATATAAGATCAAATAAAAGATATTACAGATTAAATTCACGATTAGACAAAAAGTGCCTATTTCTTTTTTATTTCTCCACAGTCTGTCAATCCCTCCATTGTATATTTCACTGTGTTCTTCTATGTGAACAGTAACTAGATATACCCTGCTGTTCAAAAGTTTAGGATCATTATGTTTTTTAAGTAAGTCTATTTGATCTAAAATAAATAGAATAAAACAGTAATCTTGCAAAATGTTATTACAATAGAAGAATAGAATAGGTTTCCCGGTTAGGAATTGGAATAAGCCAGGACTAGACCTTTGCTAATTTAGGACACTTCATTTTTTTTTTAGAAACAAATGCATTACCTGAGAGCATTTTTAGACCAAACAACGACAATAATGTATTTTAAGATATCTCAGTGCAAGCTTTTTCCAGTTTAGACAGCTCTTAACATTTATTTTAATCTAGGACTAATCTTAAACCCTGTTCAGGAAACTGCCCCACTGAGTTTCTATTTTAATATACTTTAAAATATAACTTATTTCTGTGATGCAATGCTGCAATTTCCAAGTGTCACGTGATCCTTTAGAAATCATATGTATAATAATATAATAATAATATGTGAATTTATTATTAGAATTATCAAAGTTGGCAAAAGCTGTGCTGCCAATTTTTTTTTTTTTTCAGGATTCTTTGATATATAAAAAGTTTAAAAGAACAGAATTTATTTAAAAATATAAATCTTTTCCAACAATATACATAATTGCTATCACTTTTCCTTTATCACCTCTTTGCTAAATAAAAGTTTTAATTTCTTAGAAAAAAAATAGAATAGAATGAATGAATTGTACTGACTTCAAACTTTTGAACAGTGGTGTATATTGTTACAAATATTTATATTTTAAACAAATATTAAGCACTGATAATAAATCAGCTTATTAGAATGATTTCTGAAGAATCATGTGACACTGAAGACTGGAGTAACGATGCTGAAAATTCAGCTAAATAGATTTTAATGTATATTAAATAAGAAAAATGTATATTTTATTTTAATGATAATATTTTATTAAATTTTTTGTAGTTTTGATCAAATAAATGCAGCCTTGTTGAGCAGAAGAAACTCTTGAACAGCAGTGTACATCAGTGACGGTTGCAATGTCTAAATAAAAGTTGTTTATCATTTTGATTAATTACACTTAAATTGCCTGTTAAATTGACAGCCCTAACGAATGCGTAAACAAACTGTTTTTCTTATGCAAGCTTGTTAATGCAAATGATGACAACAGTTCCTGCATCCTAGAAATGTGTATGTGTGTCTGTATGTGCGTTTTCTTTAGAAATGATCAATCTGCATAACCTGCACACATGCATATGTATACAAGGGCTCAACTGTCAGCATATATTACAGTGTAAACTGTGCATAAATCAATAAGAACCTTTGAATCTACAGCATCAACATCTACATTACAAAACTGCCATTACCCAGCTGGAGTGGTTTTCTTGTCTTGTGTGTTTACCCATGGATTAAAACACATAAAAGACCAAGGCACACAAACACAACCAAAAGGTGCAAACAACTCCAAGAAATACCAGCCAGGCTTCCTGAAACCACTTCAAAAGGCTCATAGCAAAAACTCTAAATATATAATGTGATGCATTTATAGTCTATATGTATTTTTTTTAACAAGGCACAAGTAGGGCTGGGTGATATAACCAATGTGTACAATATATTTGCAATGATTTCTTCTTTAATGTAATATAAAGCAACTCTGTGTCAATATCTTGAATATCATATGGATTTAAATGCAAAGTTTCCTAAAAGTGTTTAAGTAGCAAAAATGACACAATTTCACAACTTTATCGCCTCTTGTGTGAGACTTTATATATTAAAATGTTGTAATATATATGCAAATAGGAAAATACTGTGGTATATTGCAACATACTCTTAGGATGCATAAAAATAAAACAATACAAATTTTGTTACATGTCTTTTTTTCTGAACAAGAGCGCCTAACTAACATTCAGAGAGGCACTGAAATGAAATAAATTATATAGTTATAATACATTATAATTACGTATTGTTTAGTGTACTGACTGATATGCACATTTTTAATAGTTTGTGCTTACTTTCTGTTTATATCATTTATTTGTTTAGTTTTATCACCCAGCCTAAGTCACAAGAGTGGGTGGAAAAATGTGGATAATAGAAAGTCTGAATGAATTTTACTCAAAATTCATTGCCAACAGACTTCTAACAATAATGGTGCTGCAAACGGGATGAACTCCACACATTTAAGTTCACAATGAGAGTGGAGGCCTTGAGTAGGTGTACTGTGTACAGTAGAGCTGCACAATTAATCGTTAAAAGATCGCGATCTCACTTCAACCCCCCACACGATCTTAATCCAGCATTTATACGAGTCAGCCCATTATATTTTCAAGGAGACGAGGAGACGAGCGTTACTCGTCGGATCTGGAGATAACGCAGTCACTCACAGCACGTCACATAGGGTTTTGCGCGGGCAACGGCCAGATGTGCTTGTTACGCTGGTTTCATATCGCATTCGTTTGCCGGGGTATACTTCACTTTCCGCGTTGTGTGTTCTCGCGGACGGAAGCGTGCGTATGCAGAGCAGGGCGCGTCGCTGAATCACAGCTTGTACTACAGTAGGCCAGATCGAATAGGCTATATTACCTTAATATTTTGTGTATCATTCTGTAAAATTAATTAAATTGATAAGTCAGTTTGAGAGTTCAAATAAGCCTCTGGAAAAATAGAAAGGACTCCCTATCCTAATGCACTAGCTGTGTTATATATAACTTGTCTCACATCAATGAAAAAAAAGTGATCTTTATTCTAAGCAAAAAATTGTGATTCTCATTTTATCCAGAATCGTGCAGCTCTAGTGTACATTAATAAAACAGAGAAAAGACAAGAACCTCTTTTAGTCTAGGCAGCACTGATCACAGTCACTTTTTCAAAATACAACTACAGCCATGTCTCAGAAACATTTATAACAAATATTATAATCTGATCTGGCTAATTCAAATCAGGTAAATGTGAGTACAGTTAGGAGGAGTAGTCAAAAACAACTTCTAACATGAAAATGAAAATAGAAACTAAAGGAAGATGCTTACCTTGATAAGAGAGGTACACACGATCGCACCAGCATTCACCATTGGATTATGGGGTTTGTCTGTGGAAAAACGTCATTTCTTATTTCTTTGGGCTGTATATATTCAATATAATGTTATGATCCAACTTAAAACAAACGATGAAACCGTTTCCTGTTTATAGAAGAAAGCAGTCATGCTGAAGCTAATGCTTATAATCCTTACCTTCCTCGTCCAGGAAGAGCTTGTTGAAGCGTAAGCCGCTGGGCTCTTTCCCAATGAATCGGTGCACATATTCAGTGCCGTGGTCATGCACGGCAATAGCGTACTTGAGCGGCTTCACGCACGACTGCAGGCAAAATGGCACTTTAGTGTCACCCACTGTGTGTCTGTGCAAAAGAGTAAACAGAGATCAGAATTTGAGGTCCATACCGCAAACAAACACAAATAACGATCCTAAAGATGAACCTAAGAGACAGACTGTGACTCTAACGTGATATATGTTTGAAATACAGAAAAAAGACGCGAGTCTGATTTACACAGATTCAAACGCATTTTTTATTATATTTTTTCATTTCCTACAGTTGCTCTGACCTTCAAACAGCTCTCTTAACTTCTTATTTGTATTAATATTTGCAATAATTATGTATGATTTGGGCTGCTAACTGGCCTCTGTTGTGTAATTTACATAAATGTGTACATATTTTTCAGCAACATTCAAAGATGTATAATTTATAGAAAAATAAATACAACTTATTCATAAGTTTATTTTCAGAATGTCTCTCTACCTCCAAATACTATAAATAAATTATGATTTTTTTTTCTAAATGTATTTTGCTGTATAATTTAGCTTTAAAAATAAAGTATGAGCGCTTGTTGTATAGCTTTTTTATTTTTCATATTCAGTAAGTCATTAGATAATTGAAAGATAAAACATTAAATAAATACATAGATGGCAGCTTGTACTGCAGCAGGCTACAGACAAGCATCTTTCTGTCGTATTTTCCAGCGTTCTTCTCCGAACACTGTGTGCCATGTGCTTTGATTTATGTCATT
>JAUMHR010000056.1:16129860-16140814 GCA_032361145.1 Enteromius fasciolatus
GGATGGCACTTCAGTTCATAGAATGAGTAAAGGCAGGTGAGCGAATACTTTTGGTAATATAGTGTGTATATATATATCATATATTTCTGTTTTTATTTCTGTTTTAATAAAGTTCAAATGATTTAAATTAATTGACAGTGCAAACTAATATTATTCAAACTAATATTATTTTATTCATTATATTACTTTTATAAACAGTAATTTGTGCTTAGAAGTTATTTATACTCCTTATTCTCTCCTGCAATATCTCATACTGTATGCTTTTCAGTATGTTTGTGACCTTGTGAATGGAACAATGTGTGCCATAAAACTGAAGAGTCTGGATGCAATACTGTATTTTTGGAAAAAGACATGATACCAAGTGCAATTCAATAAATTTGTCATAATTCTGAAAATAAAAGAATACATGGTGCTTACTAATGCAATGATATTATTACCTGGAGCTTTTAAAATTGACACCAGGAAATGTTAAAACACATACCAGGCTTGCTAACAATGAAATAGGATTGTGGCATGTTTTAGACAAAGCTACTTATCTCTAACAGCTCTAAAATATAGAGCTCAGATATGCATGGAATTGAAGAGAAAACTCACTGCATACCTTCGTGTTCCCATATTTGATATGCAAAGACTGTATTCAGGTATGCTGATCAGTCCAGGTATGGGAATGGGGCTGTGCAACCACTCAGTGACACTTTAAGGAGTTGTTAAGCAATCTTTATGTTGGTAAACACTAGCAAGGAGTCACTAAAGATAAAAGTATGTTTTGGTCTGAGATCGGTAGGCCGGTAGAAATAACACTTGAACCACTTTGTTGGTCGGGTTTGGTTCATAGTTCAGAAATGCAACAACTACTTCTTGATCCATGGTCCCTGAAAAGTGGACATCACTGTTTTGCTTTAGAGCGATTCACAAAATTATTGACTATGCAAAAAAGCCATTTTGGTCAGTGTAGGAACATTTTTTTTTCCTGTATGGGAATTCTTTTTAGGCCGCATGCAGTTGCCTTTGAGAGAGAGAGAAAAATTAAATGAGTCACCGAGGCCTACTCATTCTAGAAACTTCTAAACTTGAAAAAAGGCCTGAATCAGAAGAAAATGTAGTGCTTCTTGCCCTCTACTGCCATAGAGTGGTAATTACACATTTTGACTTGAGGTTTTAAAATAAAATGCATAAAGAGACATGTATAGTGTGATGCTGCCACCTTGTGGAGAATTTGTATGCTGTCTATGTGAACGGTATACAGGTTAGGCCCAAATAAACTAAACACAGTAACTAACTAAAATAGTAAATAACACCTTTAAAGCCCACGAACAATTGAAATAATTAATTGATATGCAGTACATGCCAAAAGTTTGAAAACATAACGATTTGAATGTTTAAATGACGTAGCTTCTGCTCACCTAGGCAGCATGTGCTCAAAAATACAGCAAGACACTAATATTGTGATACAGTATTACAATTTTTAAATTAATTCCTGTGATGCAAAGCTAAATTTCCAGCAATATTAGTGCATGATCTTTCAGAAATCTTTCTAATATGCTGATTTGCTGCGAGGGGGGTTAGTAAAAATTAATGCTTTCATTCAGCAAATATACATTAATTTGCAAATTCATTTTATTGCATATGCATTTTCAAATACATGCTGTCATTTTAATAAAAAAATCTATATATTAAGCATATATAATTGCTATTTGTATTTCCAAAGAAATTTAGTACAATTCTCAATGAGCACTTTTGTTGTATGTGCAGTAGGGGGCACTAAAAAGTGATTTTCTACTTGGATTCTATACAAGAAAACAAATTTAGCTTTACTTTGAACTTTTTTTTTTGATAATTCGTCAGACTTTTGATCATTTCAATCTCCATATATACCTAGAGAAATTGTTTACCGTATCATTAGGTGACTGTCGTTACAGTACTGATTATATTTGATATATGAAGGCAAAATGTAAATTTTTGATCGAATCATTCACAATAAAACCACGATGACCTGAATGACGCCTTGGGCGAGGGGCGCCGCGACCGCGCTGTGATGATCCGCGCAGAGAGGCATCATTCCAGGCTGACTGTGGGCGGCAGCGCGGTGGTTATCAGCGCTGGGTTTATACACGCACACAGACATTGCGTACGCACAACAAAGGGTGGAAGCACAACAGCGAGTGTTTGTGAGTCATTTTGCAGTTTCAAAATGTGTTAAAATGATGTAGATGCAAATGAATGGGGTGAAGACACATCGACCCACACGCTGCCCTCTGTACGCATGTCATCAAAGACAGATAGGCCTACTTGAAAGAAGATAAGGAAAACCACCTCAACTCATTCAAAAGTAAAATAGTCGTTTGGTACGACAAGTTTATTCATTTGTACAGCGTTATTTTTTAAAAGGCTATATCCAGCTCTTTTTTGCAAATGTTTCCTTTACTCATTAACCAGAAGTACACACTAAATTTGTGTTTACTAATGACAAAAAATACAAAATTATTAAAACTAAAATTAAAACTAGTTCAACATATTAATATACAAATTATACTAGAATAACTTATGCGAAATTATTCAGGACTTTTTTAAAAGCAACCAAGATGTTTGGATAAAAAAAGTGTAAAAAAAAAAAAAAAAGTATGGTTTGATGTTGTTGTTGTTTTATCATTAACGTTACATAATCCCCATAGTCTAACCTCCACTTCATTTGTGGCATAGTTTGATTATTCTTAACATTTAACATTAAATAGGCTACAAACAGTTAATGTTAAAAATTGTCAGAATAAAGATAAATAAATAAAAAAATGTAATTAAACCAATTCTTTTCTTTAAATAGACCTAGATAATCAACATCACGAAGGTTAGGAATTCTTCGGTATATAATAATTGAAGCACAATTACTGAATCAGACTGAAACTGAGGCTTTCTAGCTAACTAAAAAGAATTAAGTAAATAAAACATCTACAACGTCTGACATCTGTTCAGTGAATCATGGGTTTCAGGAAATATTAATAAAAACTCAAAAAATTCAGAAGACCCTAGATCGATTAAAACTTAGATTTCAATTTATAATTCTTAATAATAATCTTAATTGACTATTTAATTAAATATATAATATATCAACTTTATATTATTACCATGTCGGTAATATAATGTGTAGGCTATTATTTTTCAGTTTTACCTGCACTAAAATTTTCCCTGAAAAAGTCCGCTGGAGGAGGCGTTTTACGTTTTTAACCGCCTGGGCTTTTGTTAAAACTACAAGTCGTACTTCCGCATTTTTCTACGTCCCGCTCACACACAGTCTGATCGAGGGTAGTGCATTATGGGTGTTGAAGTTTCCTGCCACAGCTCTTTAATGTTTTCTCTGTTCCTGTAATAATTAATAGGTCAATAGATTTAAGGACTTGATAAAAAACATCAGATTTTAAGGATGTTTTATGTTTGTTTTTACATGTTGAACATACACAACATTTGATGTTATACAAATACATACATTAGGAAAGACAGATGTAAGACAGAAATGATGCCCCCGTTTAGTCTAGTTATTTGTAAATGTTTTTAAACTATTCACACAACTATTGGTCAGGACGGGCGATATGCTTGTCTGTATTATCATTTTGTTTGTATGTATAGAGTACAATGAAACACATTAATAAGAAACCAGGTATTTCTTTAAGATGACATGTAGGCCAAAATCTGGCATGAAGTTTCAGTGTATTATGTTAAACCACTAAATAGATCTGGATCCTGAAACCAAGTATGAAAAATGAAAAGTACTTCACAGTCAGATGTCAAAAAAATAGAGTTTAATGTTCATGTGCTCTATAACAAATTAAATATATTAGTGTTTACAAAACAATATGTGCAGGACTACCGTATGCATATCCTAATGTACTCTCTACTCAAAAGTGATGAGAACAAATTCTACTGACAACACAGTTTCATCCCACAGTCCAAGATGCATAAGTCTATTATACAAAGCAAGTACAAAGATTAGAGAAAGACTGATCATTTCTGTGAGTGGTTAAAGACAGTAACAAGCAAGGAACAAAGGTAGGCGTCTAGATATGTCTTGCTATATAGGTCATTGGTAACGATGTAATCAGTAAGGTCCAATCAGATTTTTTCTTCATCAAACTGTTTTTTCCTAAAGCAAATTTTGTTCCAGTGCTCTTAGAGAGCTTGATATTGCCAAGGCGTTAAGTCTCAGATGTTCATACAACTTCCCAAATCTCATTTCCCATTCCACCTAAAACGAACATCTAAAATAAACTTCCACCGGCAAAGAACCGTAACGTGGAATGCTGTAAACTAAGGCAAACAGTTGAAAATGCTAAATAAATATTCACATAACGCTCGTCGTTATCACACGGGACGTTCTCATAACCCACCAACTTAACGCAAACTCTCATTAAACATAAAATACGTTTAAAATGGCACTTAAATTAAGATTTTGCATACTCGAGATCTCTGAAAATAATCATAAAAAAATAAAAGCGCACAATATTTCCACACATTCCCTCGAAATACTGAAGTGTATGATCAGGACGTTAAAAATCGGTCTCTTCGTACCGATATTGAGAGGTATTTGTCTTTGACACAAATACAGATTATATAACAGCTTGACCGGTACATTACAGACACGTAACTGTGGAAAACCTGATTATCTTGTGCCTACTTCACCTCACGTGTTACTCTAAAACTACATAAAGAGTGTGACTCGGATGAATTCACGGGTACAAGTCCTACAAAACATGTATCACCATTGAGAAACACGAAAAATGTTGCGCAGTAGGATGCAAATTCGAGAATCAAACACTAGTGCATATCAGTTTCACATACATTTGCACATTAGCTGAATCTAAGACTATGTCTACACTACGAAACAGAGTAGAAATACTGTACAGTGAATGTCCTCTGAGGCTGGGACACCTAGACACGTTCACTGAGTTAAGTGACAACAGCTACCCGGTATTGCTCTACGACTAAATATTCAGAAATACAAGTACGTTACGTGATTATGATAAAGACTGGTGCAGTAATGATGTCCTGTTTTCAAGTCCAGTCCAATGTCTTTAAACTATTTACATGACTGTTGGTCAGGAGGGGAGACATGCTCGTCTGTATTAGCATTTTGGTGGTACGTAAAGAGTACGATTAAATATATTAGTTGTGCTTACAATCGGAATAAATCAGGCATTACTATTCGTTGAAGATGACAAGGAGGCCAGATGTCTGGCTCCGAGATTTCAGTGTTTAAATAGCAACGTGTACCGCAGTTTTCCTCTGTTACGCAAGTAAATTCAGCCATAGCACCATGTTAGAGACTTTTGAATTCGTGTTTGGTAGCATTGCTATCAAAAACCCTGACATAGGAGAAGACGACTTCCTTAAAGACCCCATGAGATCAAAATTAGAGTTTTTAGTCCCTATGTGTCATCTCTATGCTAGTGTACTAGTGACAAAATTCACTGTCAAAGATTAAAACAAAACACACTCTCCTTTCTCTTCTGGGATAAACAATCAAAAAATAGTGATTCTGGCTGCATGATATTGAAAAAAATAACATTGCAATATTTCGTTTTTCTTTTGAAAACGGTTACGATTAGTCATTATGTACATATGTGTGTGTGTGCTTTATATATATATATATATATATATATAAAGACACTCATACAGTATATATAAAAACATAAAACATATATTTACATGTATATAATTATATTCATATAATTTATATTTAATATTTAACCATAACCAATTTTTCTTAAACATATACATGCATATGTATATTTATATATACATAACAAATATACACAGTATCCAAAATTAGTTTTGGATGCGATTAATCGTAGCTAAAGCTACACTAAAAATAAGAAATGTTATGATAGCACTTATTTACTATGAAATAGAGTATTTAATAAAATAAAAAAATACTGTAGATTTACGATACATATATTTACGTCTTAATTTCTTCATTTTTGTTTACATTACTTGTGCAAATGTGCCGAGTGTTCACTCATTGCATTTAGCCACGTCACAATATCAATAATATTTTGACAAATCATGCAGCCCTAATGTCTTTGTTGAATACAGTGCTTTCTATAATATTGCTCGTGCTTACAATACCACCAAATCACTTTTTATGGTGTAAATAAAGCCTACTGATTCCTTAAAAAAAGGGGCAAATGTGATCTGATAATAGAAAATAGTCAATACAGGAAATGAAAGTGATTTCATGGGGTCTTTAAAGGAACTCCATTCAGGAGGCTCACTTAAATAGGCGACAACAACAGCTGCTTACTAACAACCTTAAAAACACTGCATCCCTCCGTTTCAGTGATATTTTACATGCATTCATATATACATACAACACACACTGTATTTAAATAACATTTAACCGTTTTTAAACAGACATTTTCCATGTATGTACAAATAGCGGACTTTGTGGTCCACACCGATAGGAGAGCATAAAAAACAAGTGATGAGAGCTAGTGAGAATTAAACGAGTACAGTCAGTGACAGCACAAACAGTGTGAATCTACTCAGGAGAATGAATATAAGGGCTCTAGGTGCTTTGGCAAAAACAAAAATGGCGAGAAACTAAAATAAACTCTATTTTGAGGCAACATTGGTTGTTAAGGCTCTACTTTGTGCTTGTTTAGTATTCACTGACAGACGACGGGTATTGTTGTAGGTTTGAAAGGGGGCTGCTATCTGGAGTCCTCCGGCTCCGATTTGATGGTCTTCTTCTCAGAGAGGTTGAGGGCACGTGAAGATGCGTCTCCTCCGTTTTCTGGAGAACAGAAAATAGATTAAGAGACTTTACTGATACCCTTTATGTTGTGGATGATAAATAGTTTGCTAGGGTCCTCATTTGCATGTTGCTAGGGATAAAATGAATTCATGTAAATGTTAAGTTGGCAATTACAAATATTGTATGGATCATTCCTGTCGGTAATGCATGTCTAAATATAATGGTTAAAATTGCCTCACAGTGTTAAAGATCAAATCATGTTAGTTAGCTTTTCACAAATTAAGGAAAGATGGAACATATGGTGAAATTAATTTCATTACTTTTAACAACTAAGTAAATATAATGATCAGATGTTGTAATTTAGCTCTGTCCAAACAAGTTTCTAAAATGGAAAAACTGAATTCATTAAAAGTAAAATACATTAATAATATTAATCATTGATCATTAGCATTTTTGTCAAACCCCAATATGCTTTTAAAATGGAAAGTGTTCATTTATTATTATTATTATTATTATTCAAGGCATTTCTTGACTTTCTTTTCATTAAAATGTTTGACGCAAAAAATACCATTAAAAATTACTCCATGAGCATTTTAGCCCTGATTTCCTACTTGAATAAATAAATGAATATTAAATATAATATAATCATATTAAATCAAAAGCATATTCAATAAAAAAACAGCTTAAAAGGTATTGCAGGAATGACCCATGTATAAAAAACACATTTATCTAAGTCAGCCATGGAGCACTGAAGTGTTTATAGTCTGTGGCTGTAAGCGTGTAAGATGATGTGTAATAAAGTGTGTGTGGCTCTGTTCCAAGGGAACTGCTTTGCTATCAAATAGTTAGGTGGCATCTAGTTCACCCAAAAAAATCCCCACTCGACGAGAGCGCCAAGTTTTGGCTTCTTGGCTGACCCCTGACTAGACGTATGACGCAGCTTACATCATGCATCGTACGTCGAGTGAGAAGTCAGCCAAGAAGCCGGAACTCAACACTCCTGCGGAAAACAATTTACATAATAATTTTTTAAAAACAGAAATATTTTTGTTTAAAAAACCCATCGATCTGCTTCAGAGGACATGTGATAATATTTTGCCATCAACATGCTTCTAAGCTAACAATGTGATACTCTGAACTCCAGTCCAGTTTTATTATTCTGAACTTTCTTTATTATGTATTTTTAGTTTTGAGTAGTACTGTCAAACGATTAATGTTTGAATTGCATCCAAAATCAACGTTTTTATTTATTAATTATTATTAATTATGTACATATGAAAGCACAAACATACAGTGTATAGTTTTAAAGTATTTACATGTATACATTTACATTCATCTAATTAATTTTATATATAAATATATTTATTATAAACAACACGCTTTCCTAAATATGTAAATGCATGTGTTTATATTTAATATACACATACATATTTTGAATAGGGCCGGGACTCGATTAAAAATGGCACCTGATGGCATTTACCGCTGATTACATGATGGCTTTACTGACAAAACACGCAAACATATCGGCCGATCTGGATCGGTGCATCCCTATTTTCAAGTACATTCAGAACATTAGAAACGGTAGTTGGTGCTCCAGTATAATCTGTCCGCCGAAACTCATCCAGTGAGAAACGTTCCGCGGTGCAAAAATAAGTGTGATTAAAATGCGTTAAAAATTGTTACTGTGTAATTAATTAATCTAAATTAACGCGTTGAAGTCCCGGCCCTAATTTTGAACAAACGCTTCTTTTGGAAGCGATTAATCACAATTAATCTTTTGATAGCACTAGTTTGGATTAAATAACATGTTTATTAATAATGGACATTTTTCACTGAGCTCATTGTAATGCATTATGCTTTGTCGAGGACACATAATGGAGCTGACTTTCTTGGGTGTATTAGCCTTAGGGTGCTTATGATGCCTTAAATGTTGCCTGTGTTGGCAGCTCAGTAGTTTTAGTCTTTGTTTGCGTGACATACGTGCATTTCAACACACACCTGTAGCCGTTGACGTCTTGTTCTCTGCATTAGCGTGATGATGCCTCTTCAACTCATTGGCCAGCTGCTTTCCAAGAGGTGTGTCTCCGTCCGATGTGCTCGTCCTCTGGCTGGTCACCCTCAGATTGAGCGGCCTCTCTCCTGTAGAGACGAAATACAACAAAGCTTTCAGTTTAACTCGTGCTCTCTTCTCACCTCTTAACTGTATTCATGATCGGCGTTTAACAAAACACAAAGCTGCATCATTATGCCCATTACAGAGTCCGAGCTAATGCTTCGAGACAAGCATTCCGCCTACCAGAAACACTCAGCACAATACTCTCACTCGCGCACGCAACTGAGCTTCATTTGAATTGAATGCACCTTTTCTTCGACTACAGCCAGCCAACGCACACGCCGTAATAGCCCGAGGACAGTGAAAGCAGCTTGAAGCACGGTGATCGTGAGTTGCATTGAGCGCATACACCTCCTTCACACGGCACATTAACCTCCTCTGTCCCTGGCTGGCTGATCTCATTTGTGTCTATTGACAGCTTCGGTGCAGCATCATGACTAATGTCTGTCATTTTTAACTTAACACAATGCCCTTTAATTACCAGCAGCAGTTTAGGGGACACGTCTCTGCCACCCACTCCTAACAATACCTCATTTAAAATCATAGAAGGCAATGACCACTCCAGTTCAAGGAAGTTGCACAGGAAAGACAGGATGAGGAATTCACTTAACTACAAAAGAAAGAAATCAATGCAGCTAATACATTCTGGAAAATATAATCTAATATTAAACATTCTTATCTTAAAAAAAAAGAAAATCTATCTGATTAAAACAACAACATATCAACATTATATATATATATATATATATATATAATTCCTTACATTCATGTGTATTTAGGAAACTTCAAGGTTTGGGTTATTATATTATATCAAATTTAGGGCTGTCAAATTATTAATTGCAATTAATTGCATCCAAAACAAAAGATTTGTAGTTCACATAATGTAAGTATTTATTTATTATGTATATATAAACGCACATTTTCAGTATATATTTTAAAAATAATAACACACACACACACACATATTATTATATTTTGTACAACTATATATAATTATATATAAACAGAACATATTTTTATAAAACATATACATGCACGTGTTCGTATTTATATACACATAAAAATATACACTGTACACACGCATTATTTAAACAACAACTTTAATTTTGGATGCAATTTATAATTTGACAATATAATTATATTGTATTATATAATATTATATTATATTAGCGTTTAAAAGCATTTAGCATGAATTCAAATGTGACAGTAAAGATATTTATGTCCCAAAAGATATTTATTAGACTTTATATTCATCAAAGAATCCTGTAAAAATGTATCATAGTTTCCACAAAATATAAACACTGGTTTAACACTGGTAATAATAGGAAATGTTACTTCAATACCAAATAACCAAATTAGAATGATTTCTGAAGAATCACATATTAAAATGCATTTTTTAAATTGTGATATTGCATAATATTAATTGTTTTGTATTTTTTTTTACTGTATTTTTGCTCAATTAGAGCCAAAGTGAAAAAAGAGACTTCTTGTTATTTCTAAGATCTTATAGACTCCCAACCTTTGACCAGCAGTGTGTGTATACAATGCTAGAATGAAATTGCTGCTGTGGTTGGAATGCTATTACTTGCAAACCCCAACAGCACTGATTCATTTCATTAAAGCCCTACCTGCAGAGGGACAGTCAAGGTTAAAGAAGGACAAATTTAGTTCTCATCTAATTCTCACTACCTGCCTCTGCTTCCCTCTCTACAGATCCCATACGCCCACTCTGGAGTTCTGAGAACACATGGGATATTAGGAAGCAGAGAGGGATCATGTACTCGGAGAGTTCATGAAGGAGTTATTCTCAGAGCCGGGGAGCAAGTGAAACAGCCACAAATAATTACAGCAGAGGTGAAATAAAGGCTAATTATTTCTATAATAGCTATAAAGAAGGCTATCTGTTTGTATTAGAGATAGACCGATATGTTTTTTTTTTATAACCGATGCCGATGTTTAGAGGTCAGGGTAAGCCGATGGATGTGCTGCCGATTTTTTTGGCCGATTTTTAGGGCCGATATCTTGAAGATTTCCCTTTCATTTGCATGCTAAAAGGTCACACTAATAACGAGTGGATGCACAACATTTCTAAACTTAAC
>JAUMHR010000056.1:16174915-16193879 GCA_032361145.1 Enteromius fasciolatus
TTATGAGATTAAAGTCGAAACTACGAGAATAAAGTCGAAACTACAAGAATAAAGTCGTAATATTACGAGATTAAAGTCGAAACTACGAGAATAAAGTCGAAACTACAAGACTAAAGTCGTAATATTACGAGATTAAAGTCAAAACTATGAGAATAAAGTCGTAATATTACGAGATTAAAGTCGAAACTACGAGAATAAAGTCGAAACTACAAGAATAAAGTCGTAATATTATGAGATTAAAGCCGGAAATACGAGATTAAAGTCGGAACTACAAGAATAAAGTTTAAACTACAAGAATAAAGTCGTAAAATTATGAGATTAAAGTTGAAACTATGAGAATAAGGTCATAATATTATGAGAATAAAGTCGAAACTACAAGAATAAAGTCGTAATATTATGAGATTAAAGTAGAAACTACAAGAATAAAGTCGTAATATTACGAGATTAAAGTCGAAACTATGAGAATAAAGTCATAATATTATGATAATATAATATAATATATTATGAGAATAAAGTCATAGTATTACGAGATTAAAGTCGAAACTACAAGAATAAAGTTACGTGAATAAAGTAGAAACTACAAGGATAAAGTCGTAATATTACGAGATTAAAGGCGAAACTAAGAGAATAAAGTCGAAACTACAAGAATAAAGTCTTAATATTACGAGAATAAAGCTTAATATTAAGAATATGATATTCATTAAAAGACTGCACAGGAACAACTTTTGATCTTACCATCAGCTCACACACTCAGTCGACATTCCTTTGGGGGGAGCTGTAGCTCTCTTATTTAACCCTTTTTAATACACGACAAAGGCATTTATGTGGGATTATTAACAGAAATTAAATAATGTGTAATATGCACGGAGACAATATGCTTGGAAATAATATTTCATGTCTTCCATTTGATTCGTTATAGTGCGCCACCCAATAGCAATAAGATTAATCCCTTTTGTAATTTTATAACAAAGTCTCAGCTTCAGTTTTATAGTGAAACACAACAGTAATGCAGTAATGTGTTGTTCAAGCTGTTTACTGATCAGATCGCTGTATTATCTATATTCATTATTTATAGCACGCCAGACACACAGCAATCACAATAATCTACTGCTTTGTTACTTTTGATATAAAACAGCTCAGCTTTCAAATTAATGTGTTTTTCCTCTTTGTTCCAAGGGCAAGATAAAAAAAAAAGGAATGTCAGAAGGCATTGGAAAACAGACTATAGACTAATTTATAATGAAGTCTCATTGTAATCTGGAAAATTATTGACTTTCACTGTCGTTTAAACTAACGTGATTTCAGCTATATGTCAGGCTATAATATATATGTCATGTTATAATATACATATTGTTTGTATTTCGCTATAAAACTGGCATTTTTAAAGCTGAGACTTTGGAATATCCCCGGTTGCTCCCAATCTAGGCTGACTTTATTCTCGTAATATTTAAACTTTATTCTCGTAATATTACGACTTTAATCTCGTAGTTTTAGATTTTTTTGTTGTTGTTGTTAGTGGCACTAAAACGCCGTCGTACAATATAACTACAGAAGGGTCAAGTTTTAAATAGGACAAAATATTGAAACTCTTCGGTCATTTTTGAGCGTTATGCTAAAAGTGCTATCGCTAGACCCGGAGATCGGCTAAATGCATCTCAAATGCATACCAAAAACGGTAAAACTTTTTTTGAATTATTTTACCGTTCAGAATTCGGGGGTTGGCAAAATTTTGTAAATTCTTTTGATAGAAGTCTCTAATGTTTACTACGGCTGCATTTATGCGACTAAAATAATGTAAAACGAGCAATATTGTGAAATATTTAAAATGAAAGTTTCCTCCTTTAAAGGAACACTCCTCTTTTTTTAGAAATAGGCAAATTTTCCAACTCCCCCAGATTTACTCATATTTGTTATTTAGTTTATTTTAGAATTTGTTTTGTTTTGTTTTATTAAGGGCAAAATGTGGTCATTAAAAATGATCTTCATGATGGTTCTACACAACAACAAAACATCAATAATTTTGTGTTTGCAAAAAAAGAGCATGTACGACCAAAAGTATGGACTATTATAATAATTTTTATTTTATATTCATGGTCCCTTTGAACTGTCGTTGAGCTGCATAAACATTCTTCAAAAAAAATCTCCATTTGTGCTCCCTGGAACCAGTAACACCATCTCAGAACAACATGAAAAAATGATGACAGTATTCTCATTTTTTGGATGAACTTTAATTAAAATAAACAACAGTTACCACAAAGAAAAGCATTAAATCATTCAAGCGTTCCCTCAAGTAAAAACTCCTCCTCAGCATCTGCACTACTTACATTTCTGACAACAAAGCAAACAAGAGTTTTTAATGGCCCCAGACAGTGAGCATCTCAGGAATATAATAACTTGCAATATGTTCAGCATAAAGCAATAGATGAAATCACACAGCATAACATATTTTCCAAAACACCCTGTATCTTAAGATGGAATCGTCTGTTTTTTTCACGTTTGATGTTTACCAGACGGCAATTAAAAACAAGCTCTGCTGAGGATTGGTTCGCCCCACTCATCCGCCTACCTACAGAAAGACTCAGCCTCGACTGATTTTTTTCAGCTCTCTGCTCATGTCAATCACCGCTCTTGCTCTCTGCAGCCTAGCAGCAGCCTACCAACTTATCCTCCTTTAGGAAACCAAACGGAAAAAAAAGCATAAGCAAGTGTAAGAAAAAACTGCCAATCTTCCGACTCGCAAAAACACAGATCACAAATATGTGGCTATGTGACCTGCACCTCTTGAATGCTCACGGCAACAAAGGAACAGAAAGATCAAGAAAAAAGGTCACCAACAAGAGCACTTCTCAAGACTTGTAAAAAGTCTGAGGCCTTATTTGCCTACAAAGTCCTCCAGCCATCCCGGTTGTAGGACGGGCTTAAGTTCACCAACATAAGGCCCAGCTCTGTGGGTGTCAGATTTTAGCCCACTAATCACAAGCTCAGAAGTCCTTCTCTGTTTTGGAGAGGCGTTCGTCCATGGAATGCGTTTTTTGCCAAAACCTCTTTTTGAAGTCGACCGCAGTTGTTATGATGAAACTTGTGTCTCATTTTGAAACTTCTGTCTCATTCTGTGACATAAAATAAGGAGAATTAAGAAACAAGAGCAAAACAAAGTCTTAGTGTTTTTTCATGCTTGTTTTAGTGCAGAAAGTTTTTTTATGGTGTAGATGAGTTTGCTTCGTCACAGATTTGAAAAATGTTTTGCATCGCTTTAGTGTCATAATGAGAGTTCAGACAGCTGATAAAAACAATAATACACGAGTAATCCACACGACTCCAGTCCGTCAGTCAGCAATGAATCTTGTTGCATCTGCATGTTTGTAATAAGCAGACATTTTTTTTCACAAACAGACATTTATAGTTATTTATAGTTAAGACATTTTTTTTTTTGCTTCACATCATTGCTTCCAATTACAATACAAATTTTCATTTTGCAACACATTAATTGTTAATATTACATAAAAAAAATATATATATATATATATTTTTTTTTTTCCGTTAAAATAATATTAACAAGGTCTTATATATATATATATATATTTTAAAAATAATATTAACAATTAATGTGTTGCAAAATGATATGAACATGTTAAGATTATGCTAAAATAATATATTTATGCATCTTGTTTATTCTGAACCAGCGTCATATGGTCATGAAACCAGTTAAGTTATTTTGTTAAAAGGCCTTTAACTGACTCTGCGTCAAAAAAGGGACTTTTTGTACCTTAAAAAAACCACAAAGCCTTCCTCTAACCAACACTTTTTTTTCTAAATACTTTCCCCTGTGGGACATAACCTTGTGACAGACAGCTACAGCAACTGAAGATATGAGCCTCATTAGAGCTTAACATTATTGTTGAGTGAAAGCAGCAAAGTGATTGAAATTTTATCATTGAACAGGTTGACTGCGAAAAGAAATGCTCTCTTTCTGGGGCAAAGAGGTTAGAATTCTTCCTAGAAACCAAAATGACAGCATCTGCATTAGTCAGATGCTTGCTGACTCCGTGCAAGCGTAAGTGACAGTGGGTCTCAGCCTGGCGTGGGTGTGCCTGTCAGGAAAAGCCGCTGTTGTCTCTGCATCCTAGAGAAATGAGAAAGCAGCCGCCTGCTGTGTCTACGCCCACCACAAAAATCCCCCTTCTATTTCAAAGGGCGAAGACTGCACAGAGATGACATTTTCATCTGGTCTCCTCTAGATTTTGGTTTAACGTTTTTCTTCCCACAGCTTATCTTTGCCTTTGCTTCAAGACTGCTTTTGCAGGACTAGACATTTTAAGATTGCTTAAAATTGCAGATAGATAAAGTGTTTTATACATTTTGCTATATATGGTAATATATGGTATTTTTTTTTTATTATTTCACAGAGACTGCACTTCAGTTGAATGCATTAGACATGAGCATAACTTAAAAGAATGTATATTTAATATAGACATTTTCTTGATTTTTAAAAGTTTTTTTTACAGACAGAGAATGCAAGATGCTCAGCCTTCTTCCATTTCCAGTGTTGTGAACAAATAGATGTGATATGAAAATACTATTATTATCAGAACTGATTTTTCTTTCATTTTTAAAAATGGTAATATAAATATAATTGAAAATGTGTTAATCCATGGAACAGTGTATATTGTATACTTTGCAGTAAGGAGTACAGATTTGTATTCTAAACTTACCAACTAAAGCTAAAGCTATTAAAACATTTTTGTTATTTTGATATTTATTAGAAATCTTGAAAAGTTAACTGAAAATTAAAACTTAAAGCAGTAAATTTACTAGGAAATAAATGAAGAGTGATATAAAAAATAAATTAAACAAATTAGTCAAATTTACAACAAAACAATGATAAATTTAAGAAATATATGTTCAAAAAATGGCAAATGAAAATACTATTAAAAACATAAAACAAAATAGCACATAAATCTATTTATAAAAATGGCCTATTTTACTTTTAAACCTTTGATGACGGATTAAGACCTGACTAATCGAACACTAAACGTCCAAATAGGCTTCATTAAGTCTGTAACTTAACTTAGAAATTACTTTTAATGTGGTTGTTGTTGTGTGCGAACGACATCTTTGTCGTTTAGCGTTCCACATGATTAATTTATAATTGATAAACGAGTAAATTAAAAACCGGGACCCATCATGCGCTCTGAAACTGTTGGTGTGGTCTGGGTTACACGAAGCCCACCGAATTTGAAACCGAAAACATTAGCTTAGCTCATGTTAGCTTAGCCGAGCAGTCATTAACCTGCTGTACTTGTCAAATTCATCCATTTAACACAATAAGCCACAAAACATGGGAAAGTTAGCTGCTTTTGTACCCGTTTTTACTCTTTTGTGTGCTTCCTGGCAGAGTACAGAAGGAAACAATGGCTATTCATACGCAGGTAAAGGATTTGAGTGATATGCTAAACAGATTGCAGCATAAACAAACACCACTAACATTACAAAACATTATATTGCGTAAAGTTCTCATTCGAAATACCTTAATCTATGAGATTTTGACTGCAGTAGAATCACCGAGTGCGGTTAAACTACATTTTATTTGTGTTGCGAATTATGTGAGCTGGACATAAATGCTTTAGCCTATGTCAAAATCTAGTAAGGTCTTACTTTTTATACTTGTAACGTTAATGCTTTCTAGATAGGGACCTTGTTATTATACTTTTAATAATATTTACAAAGTCATGTTTATATTTTGTATTTTTAAGTTTTGAATAGGCTATAAGGAAGTACGTTATAGGCTACTTTTGACTAGGCTATAAGGAAATATAAGGCGGTATTTGTTTTTTCCGTCTTTTTTTTCAGTAAAATAAACTTGAATTACAGTATCTGAGATTTTCAGCGTCCAAACAACAATAACCAAACATAACTGGTTTGTCTGCGTGTATATGTAATCTTATCATAGTCCTTGTAACCTGTTCTTATCTTACCTTAGGATTGTCTGCAGTTTGTCTGATGATAATTTCTGACTGAGCATCTGTAAAGACTCTTTCAGTCACATTCATTCATTTGCTCTTTCAGGTTCTTCATATCAGTTCCACATTTTTTAGTTGTGACTTACACTGCCCTCCAAAATTTGGAAACGCCTTAAAAAAGTGGGGTTTTGGACAATATACTGATAAGGGACAACACAAATTGCGCAAACATATATTTTATTACATAAAAAGTTTATATGTAAAAAATACTGAAAGATTTAATTAATCCAAAGTTCCACCCTTAGCAGCTATTACATAATCTGGACATCCGAGCTGTCGCTTTATTCAAACATCGTTGAAGCTATAAACATGTGTTGACCCAAAAACCTAGGCCAAGTTTAAACCAGTAAACAGACTGGCAAACGGGCATGTCTGACTTAGACATGTATTTATTGCCTTTATTATGTAATGAAAATGATTATTGGTGGTCATCAGTGTTAATGTAAAGTTATTTTAATGTATTTGCACCAAAAAATTATAAGGATTTATGCAGATATCATCCAAAACCATACTTTGCCAGGGGTGTTTCCACATTATTGGAGTGCAGTGTTTATGGCCTTATTTTAGATCCCGTAGTTCCAGTTTATGTCCATGATGAAAACAGTGTGGGAAGTGTTTATGCATTACATTAATGTGCACAACCAGTTACATTTTATTATTATTATTATTAGATTGTATTAGGAACAATATCAGACAGTGGAGTCATTCCAATTTAGCAGAATTGACAAGTAAAATTTTGTGGGGTGTATAACTAGAGGTCAACTAATACTGTATTTTACCAGTTGGATCGCACTGGCTGATAACCAGTTAATCAACATGTACTTTTTTACAAAGAATACTAAATGAAAACAAACATAACTCTCCAAGTAAAGTGCTGAAATAATAAACCGATAATAAATGTTGAAACAAGGAACAAACTGTGTTTATTAACATTGATGTATACTTAGTGTTACCATTTCATGTAAATCCAAACAGTCACGGTTTAACATGTCCATCTTTATCTACACAAAGTCCATAGTATTGAAATAGATATAGGAAATAAAATATTTGATCTATTTTTAGATATACTGTTTGATTTTGTACGCTTGCCATCAAATCACCTGCACTAAAAGTTCACTGATGAACCCCAGTTTAGGAAACCCTGCTGTAAGTGATATGTCTATAAATGAACAGCATGTGTGAGTAATACTGTGGGATAGAAGCAACCACGCATGAGCATGTCAGGTTTTTAGAAAGTGAGGATGCTGCAGTATTAGTACAGTGATTAGGATGAATGTAGTCTGTGGGCAGAAGCTCTTCTGGAGCCAGTTGGTCTTTTTCTGGGATGCTTTTGTAACGTTTTAGACTTAGAAAAGAAGAAAATGGATGATGGGGATTGTTAAATTAAAGCAGAGAAGTAATTCTGATCCTTTCCTGATTCTGACAGATTGCACCTATGTGAAAGGAGACAGTGCCCACGAGTATTCTGGGAGTCGGTGCTTCTGTTACAGCCCTGGTACAGTAATCAAATGGAAGGACATCTGGTCCACCTTCAAGGTAATATTACATCCTGCTGTAATATTGTTTGCTCCTAATGTAGTGTTTTTTAATTGGAACAACATGGGGTGAGTAAATAATGACAAAAAATTATAATTTGGGTTAACTAACTCTAAATCGGTACTTTTATTATTTATTCACACAGGTAAATGTGACGAGTGATTTGGACGTCTTTGTCGTGTTCCCGATGGAGACGGGAAATTGCCACCATCCGGACGATCTTCTGACTGTTATTAACTGCTTTATTGAACACTACTGGCCTTCCACTGTCCAAAGGGAGAAGTCTTTGGACATTCCTCTGGTTGATAAAGATGTCTGCTTCATGACCAAGTCGCCTAGAAGCAATACCGAGTATACACTACACGTCTCCAACAAAAGTGAGCCAGAAAATCACACACAGTTTATTTTTTGCAAAGAGTAGTTTGGCAATGAATCATGATCATTTATGTTCTTTTACAGGGTTAAACAGAATGTGCTTCCTGCTTTTTGTGTGTGGGCTGGTGCTGTTTTTCGGAGCGGGAAACATATGCAGGTAAGTGGCAATTTAGCTGTAGTTTAGATGTTCTCATCTAGAGATTATCTGCAGTGTGTCAGATTTAATTCTGATCAAGGTTTTTTTTATTTTTTTTGCAAACTGATTACACCACCATAAACTGGGATAAGATAAAGAAGTTTTATATAAAAATGACACTACATTTTAAATAAGTTTTAACCTAAAAATCGAAGAATCCTTGTGCAGCTTGATCAGCTGTCAAGAAAAAAACAACTGTAAAAGCGTGGTAAAGTTGGTCAGTGTATCTTTTGTAGTGCATTCTAGTCTTATGAAGTTATATCACTCAGTGCCTGCTTGTGCTGTCTGGATAAATGGATATTCAGTCCAGTACATGATTTAAAATTTATAAAACCTTTTTTAAAGTGGTTCTCAACCGTGGGGCTGCACACTTCAAAGAAGACTGCAAGATGGGTTAAGATATATATTTTTTAAAAAGCTTTTCAAACAAGCTTTAAATTAACTAAATAGCCTAACAATTAAATGACTAAAATAGGGTCAAAATTATTTGAATTCATAGCTGTTTATTTTTAATTTTGCGGTGTAAAATAGCGTGTTTTTTCAGAACCAGAAATGTAATGGAAATGTCTGCAATTAATGTGTTTAAAAAAAAAAAAAAAAAAAAAAATTTATTAAATTTTTTTCTCTTTTATGTAAAATATTATAACTGGCAGAAATAGCTTTATCTGATTATCTGCAACCTTATTCAATAATCATAAACATATGGAAGCCCCATGTAATTGCTCAAAAGTGTTGAAATGCCTGGAATTACAGTTCATTTATTTTTATTTTAATATTATATAATTGTTTCCACACATTGACATTTTTGAGATAAGGCTAGTCCTAGACTTAAATGTAAATCTGCAGTGTTTCAAGAAACTTGCACCAATTGTCTTGTTTTTTTTCTAAGGCATGTTTCTAAAATGACTTAAATGTCCTAATTGAACTATGGCCTAATTCTGGCTTAGGCTAAGCCCTGTCTATGAAATCAGGCCCTGGTTTTTTTAATTGCAAAAGTCTAAAAGTAAAACTATCGACTAGCTGAAGTATATTGTATATCAGTTAATTTTAACAATTGTTTGCTAAAAATCTGTCTGTGCACCAATTCTCTGAAGCCGTGAACCTAATTAACATTGATTTCACACATGATCTGATGAAAAAGGCAGTGGTTTTCATGTGTGTGGTAACTAGGGAAGATTTCTGTTGAACAACAAGCTAAATTGCAGTGATTTTTATTTTCTTATGAAAGATATATGAATATGTTGCACAAGTCATGAGACCTACTTATGTAGCTTTTACAGTGCTTTTTTGATGTTCGATACAAATAGTTATTTAATTAATTTCTGTCTGAAACGTCTTGTTTTCCAGGAGTTCACTGTTCTTCTACACCACTGGAGTTACCCTAGGAGTCATCTCCACATTTGTTTTCCTTGCGCTCGTGCTCCGGAACTTCGTACCAACGGTGTGTAATGCTTCTGTCACAACATTTATCACAATCATGATACACAGCATCGCACGTTTCCTCACACTGATCAAACATGTTTGATGAGTCGTATGAGTTTAAGCTTGTCAAGGCATTGTCTCTGCTGATGAGATTAAATATAAAGCGAGGTGGAGACTCACTCCTCAACGCAAACATCCTCAGGCATGTACATCATTGTAAGGATTTATTTAAAAAGAAAAACAGGGCTGTGCAATCAATTACAGAATGATTGACAGCTCACAGTTTGGGGGCAGGTCAGAAGGTCAAAAAAACATTCACTAAGGCTCTGTTTCCCCCCCAGCGAGGGCTGTTCCTGGTGTTGTTGGGCGCTGGCTCTGGTCTGTCCTACATGGGGATCCAGAGGGTGTTAAATGAATGGGATGACATCGTGACTGAGCACTGGATGGAATTACTGGGTAACTAGGCAACCTTTTTCTGTTACAACCCATCTTGCCCTGTTTTCCTTTGCAATCATCTCATCAGCTAATTGCATCAGACAGTAAGCCGTCGCTAATGTTAATAAACGGTCTTCCAAATGTACCTTTTGTACAGTTTTTCAGTCGAATGCCACGTGTTGTCTGTTAATTTGCTTGACGTGTTCTTTGTACAATAGAATAATTACTGTACATGTCATTTAGACAGATTATCCTTCTACACTCTCGCTGCATGTTTCATCAGCTGAAGCGCTCGCGTTGGTACATGCCAGCATCGCATAGTAACAGTCTAGAGCAGATTGAGAGTCACCTTTTGTATCGTATATCTTGGCTCCGTTAGTGTCATAATATGAGGGCCAAGTATTTTGAATGCTGAAATGACTGCCTCTTGACTGCTCAATAGACTCTATTCTCTGCCAAATCAATTTCCCTCTTCAAGCACTCGCAGTATGTAAATGCATCGGTGTTTGAATGCGAGAACCACAGGCATATTAAGATTAAGGCAAAGAAGCCACAGTGCTGCTGGAACATTGATTTCTATGCCTAAAACAAAAAGGCTCTGGGAGGATTACAGCCCCAGTGAATGTCTGCTTTTTTGGCCCTTTTATTTCTGTTTTGTTTCTTAGATCTGCTGTAACAATAAAGGAATTATTCGATCATAAAAGCATTTTGTGACTTACTGTCAAAAGGTGATTTTTGTTTTTAAGAGATAACAGAGCCATCTATCCATATATTACATGTTATAAAATTGAAAGTTATTTTAGACAGATGTGAAGTTGTTTTTTATGATTTCACTAAAATGTTTCAAATAGCTTGGAGCACCTTGGAATATAGTGTATTTTTTAACAGACCAGTCCCTATCTATTAATTATTTTCAACGTTGGTTTTAAGAAATCACAACACAAGAAGAAATCGCTTTATAATGCAAATTCATACAACCAATATTTTTTTCTCACTATTCTTTGGATTGTATAATAGAGTATTAAGCAATCCATTGCTTTGTTGCAGCAATAGCCCATTATGTTTGCATTCAGCGAGTGTATTTATCTTGGCAAATGCACCACATGACATCCACTACTTAATATTGATGTCATACAGTGCACATTTTAGCAAGTGAAAGCTTGCCTTTAAGGAATGGTTCACCCAAACATTTATATTTAATGACATTGGATTGTTTCAGTACATATAGTGTCTGCTGAAATCTTTTTGCAACGATCACAGTAGATCTATAAAAGTTGTGTGTATGTGTTATTACTGTTGCTTTATAGGCTGTTCATGACAGGCAAGCTCAGGCAGGCTGCTTCTGTCTGACATCAATTGGGTGTGCTTTATGTTACCTTACAACATAAAATGGTAAGGTGCTGACATTTTCCCTCTTCTTTTTCTCTACAGTTTATGTGCTCATATCCGGCTTATTTAGCTTCGCTGTATGCTATAAACATGGCCCCATCACCAACAAACGCACCCTCAACTTTATGACCTGGTGTATGCAAGTAGGGGGCGTGGTTTTGGTGTATTATGGGATCACATTCCCCCCCGCCTGCTACGTACTGATCATGTTCCTACTGTGCTGTAAGATTCTGCCCTTGGCTTGGAGCCTTTTGCTCTTGGTCTGGAGCCTTCTGATGTGGATTTGCAGGTAAGAAAAGCACACAAACTGTGAAACAGGAGAGAAAGTTTTAGGACAGGGCTTTGTATTTTCCCCACCCAATTGCCTGATTATGGTTACTTACCAAAATGAAGCCAGGAGGTTGGAGGAAAGGGTTAAAAAGGACTGGTGACACTACATTTCTTATTCTATTGACTTTCATTCACATGAATGCGAATGCAGAAGACACAAGCTCCAAAGTTCAAGTTTGGTGAACTCTGCCCTGCAAATTCACACGATGTGAAAAAATGTAACAAATAGTAGATGGGTATCATTAGCTGAATAAAAACAATGACACTTCAAATCTGTAGGAATGCAGTATTGTAGTACAGTGGCGTGGGTAGCATATTTTTTTCATTTTAGATGTATAACATGTCGAGGAAGCTCGAGACAGAATGTGAAATTATGCTTGAAGTCTACTGTGACTGTGGTTTAGGAAGAATTCATAATGTCAACCGAATTAGAAAGTTTTGCCTGAGACAAAATCGATCAGCAATGTTGGTCAATGGATAACAAATTTATATTCTAATCTAATGCTTTCTAATGCTGATGATACACAAGGCAACTTTTTGAGCAATGTTGCCAGGTAAGACACAGGACCCATGACCAATCTAAATTATTTTGATAGAAATTTGTTACCCATTCCCAATAGGCCATTACTCAAAAAAGGATACCTGGCACAATTGCTCAGAAAGTTGCCCCATGTATCATCCTAAGATCTTAATCATATGCTAAAATTAACCTTTGAAATATGTAATCATAAATATTTGCATGTATATTAAAGAGAACTTCTTGCCTTCAGTCTCTTGTACTCATTCCCGGGCTTGTTCAGGAGGAAGAAACGGCCCAAGGTCAAGCTACTGACTGAGGAGCAGTACAGAGAGCAGGGAGAGAAGCACACTAGAGCCTCTTTGGATGAATTACGGCAGCACTGTAACAGGCCTGGCTTTCCTGCTTGGGACACTGTGTTGAGGCTCAGATCGCCGCATGGGTATTTCAATTTTGTATTCATCAAAATAAGCACGTTCAAAGGGCACACGACACTGTATATATCCCATTTTATGTAATGATATTCCTCACCGGTGGTTTCTACCTCTTTCAGGTATGCAGAGTTTCTACGCAGTGGCAGCCACATTACTCAAGAGGAGCTTCAGAATCATGAGAATCAGTATGGGTTTGGCGGGGCGTACTTCGAAAACGTGCTCTTTAACAGCAGCTCCAGCGACACTCAGTCGCACAGAGGAGATGCAGAGGACAATAGTGAAGACGAGCTGGGGAGAAACAGTCCTCCGATCCAAAATAACATCCCCAGTCCTGATGTATATACTCCACCTGTCTGTCCGTATCCCCCCGTCAGCTACACCCCTCAGCCAGAACCCATGGATCCAGAAGACCAGGATTTCTTTTAAAATTATCTTTGTGTGATTTTATATTCTTTTTAAAGAGACTTTTTGAAAATATTTTTAGGAAGGAATGACTCTAAGGAACTATAGTAGGTCCATAAGAATTGTAAAAATACTCTAGCTGTCATTAAATTATCTCTTTCAGACAGCGTGGGCTGTTATATTTTGTATTCTCATACCTAAAAGATGCAGAGCTGGGAATAAGACTTTATTGTACATATTGTATGTTAATTGATAGTGACTGTGCTGCTCTCAGGTATATCAGATCATCAGGACACCATCGCAGTCGCTAATACATTTTCCTCATGCGCTCAAGACTCAATGACTCAACACATACAAGTGCCACAGCATTTACGTAATTTAAGAAGACAGTGCCCTCTAGTGTGCGTTATAGGAACTGTTCACTTATAAATGGTGTTTATTCGTCCTCTGTATAAAACAACGATCTTAATCCAAACCAGGACGTTCAGCAGAATCTACTAATTATATAGTGAAACTAAACGAGGACGCACTGTTTCTAAAGGCTCCAAAACCGACATCAAAGCATCTTCATGGCTCGCGCGTTCTGTTTCGTTTCGTCTGACGTCATATGATAGAACGCTGTGTTCATAGTACAGCTTTTCTATAAAAACACGCGCTAGACTGAACTATTTGACTACTATATTTTTTAAATTCAATGCCCTTTGTGGAATACAGGGCATTATGACTAAGTTTATGGTTCTTTTTTGTCATTTTTGGAGCTCACGGATGATAAAGTTATAGGAAACCTCAACGGAAATTGGGATTAAGAATTTTCTGCTTTTACGCACAATGTTTGGGTTCTCCCAAAAACCTTTTCCATCTGCAAAATGTTTGTACCATTCCCAGTTTGTACTAGGAAGTAAAGGTTTTGTGAACAAATGAAACTTTTTTTCGGGAGCACAAAAGCACTCAAATATTTTTTCCTCCGATCTGAGCAATTCTCTATTAAACAATTTTATCTGAAGAATCTGTTTTTAAACACAATTCAAGTTTTCACAGCATTTTATATTGCCATCTAAATTAATAAAAAAGACAAATGGCTAAATTCTCAACCAGAATATTGTATTGTGTCATATGTAAACATAAGCAGAGGTCACTTATACACAAAGCTGAGAGGCAGATGGTTCCAGACACCATATAGTGCAAATCAATACCTTTTTATGGTTTGTAATAGCTACTACACTCTTGGTTTTTATGCATAACTGCATATATTTAACAGAACAGAGGCTTTTACATATTTTATACTGAGTAGATGTTTTTATATTTAAAATTGGTCACAAGAAATATGGAAGTAGGATTAGCAAAATAACATACAGAGTGCAAAGCAGCTATGCTTTCTCTATTGCAGTGTCAAGTCCCATGTATATTACAAGCATTAAATGCTCAGTAATGTGCAGGTCTCCTCATAGGCACTGACCTCCAAGCATTCTGTACAGAGACCTGCAGGCCCTTCGCGACTAAGGCAAGACATCAACTGTGGCAGTGCAAAGCATATTGATTTTATCGCCTCAGAAAACAAATCACTAATGTAGAATACCTGTAGGTCAACGTAATATTTTTTGGTCCAAAGTCAGCTGTCACCATTTTCACCCCATAACAATGTCTCTGAATCATAAGGCTATATCCCAAAGAAGTTCAGTTGATTTTGGATTGTGGTTGTGCTTTTGGAGGCTGCTCTTTGGAGTGTCCTGGCAAAGGTGTTGAGTTTTCCACTGGTTCGTTTCGTCCTGCAGATGGAGACGGTTCTTCCACAGGAGGGACAGGATGTGTGTTTTGAGGAATGAATGCACTGGTAGTAGGTCCTTGGGAGAGGTACTCTGCTGGACTTAAAGTATTGGCTTGTGATGAGGTGGATTCATCAGCAGGTGGCGTCACTGAGGTTTGCTCATTTGTTACCTACAAGAGGAAAGCGTAAAGGTTAAACATGCCATATAAATGACTGAGATAAAGTACTATTTATTAAAGGGTGTGCTAGAGTCATTTTTTAAAAAGTTTAAGTCACATTTTACCCCAGAATTTAAATGTTAAATAAAAATGAAGTTGATATTTTATTTTTGTAATATATTTTTAAATAATCTTATGATGCTTTACATTATAATATATTCATAATTAATATTAATTAAGATAATAATAATATAATTATATAATAATAATATAATTCTCATTATCTTAATACAACTAGATGTTCATATTTAACTATTCTCTATAGGTTTAAGATCAATTATGCCTATTTATTTTAATAAAAATAAAGGCAGTTAAGCAAAAGCATAATAAAACAAATTCTAAAATTGAAATATATATTTATTAACATTTGAGAATCTAAAAAGTCACAAAAAACGACTAATAAAAAACCCTGATTTATCATTACATTATATCATATTAATATTTTTTTAATTCGTTTTTTTAATAGGTTTAAGGCCAAATTAAATAATGTATTAAAAAAAAAAAACGTACAATCAACTATTATCTATGATGCATTAATATTTAATCATTTAAATAATACATTTTTAATCAAACTTTGAGAACCAGTGGTTTAAAGATGATCAAAACGAGAATATTTTGGAGTGAAAAATGGACATGTTCTTGACATGTTATTTCGCAAGACTCAACCAAGCATTTGTTTGACTTCAAATACGAGTCATTGCTTAGAAAAAATTATATGTACTTTCCAGGTTATTTCTTGTGTAAGTCAACTACAATGCACCAAATGTGACAAACATACACACGGACATCCATAAAACAGAATCTCTGGATTTTAAACATTTGCTCACAAATTAAAATACACAAATATTGCAGTTGACATTACAACAAAGCGCTTTAGCTAAAGCCTTGACATGTGATATTCTCCTGCAGAGAAGAGAAATTTGGACACAAAGCAGCTGAAGCACACAAGTGTGTTTTAAGAAAAGACAAACAAAACTGACGACAGAAAAGCGTTTATTTTTTTTTTGTAAGAAGTAAGTTGTACAATGGTGTTAGTAAGCCAAATTATCCAAAGAATACTTTAAGCATGAAAGGAAATGCAATGCCAGACTGACAGGACTGCATGCATTTTTATGTACAAAAATCTATTTGTAAAGATTTTTCTCACCTTTCCCCTGAGAAAACGACAGCAAGAATGCAAAGAGAAAGATTTAACAATTCAGTAAAAGGTTTAAAATAATCATTTTCCATTAGTATGAAATTGGTTTTCGCAATAATAACATACCAAAAAGCCAAGATGACAAATTAATAGATATGAATAAGAAGATTAGCAAGAAAAATGTTATTAAATAGCAAGAGTGAATCTTTCACCACCTCCTTACGTTCACATCCCAAATCACAAAGGGTACCACCCTACCTGCGGAGCTTGACTTTCACCACAGGGGCCGTTCTTTGACAAAGCCACCATATCTCTGATCTGATAGAGAGCGAAAGCGATGGTGACCCAGGGGGAGGCAGAGACCACCCAGGCCGGTTTGTTGGGATCTTCTTGTTCGTCCTGATGCCTGGTTTTCTTTGATTCGGGGTTTGGCTGAGATGCGGATTGGTTCTGAACTAAGTCAATAGTGGCGATAGGCACTGGGCTGGAGGGAACTGGGATGTTCTCGGCCAACATCGAGCCCTCTGTAAAAGAGCAATAAGCAGCTGTCACAGGTTTTACTGCAGCACAGTGACCTTTTTTGTAAAACGGCAGGATGAAACCTACTTTTATCCTCATTTTGACCTAATAGCCACTGTGTCAGAGAGAAGATAATCAATGTGACCAGAGAGGCCATTCCGAGGCCTCTGAAGGTTTCTGCAGCACCTAAACAGGAAGTTTGCAAGATGAAAAAGGAAGCTCGAGAGGAAACAAGACTGCAACTTAAGATGAAAGTCATTCACAATGTTATTTTTGATATGTATATTCAGTTGGGATCCAGAAGTCTGAGAATTCATATACATATGTATATAGTAGTCAACATTTGAAGTGAAAAAAAGCCTTTCATCAAAGTTGTCCTAAAACCAAAATGGTTTATTGTCTTTGATGAACTTTGATGTTGACTGCTGTATGTACACACACATATATATATATATATATATGACAGACAAAAATTATGTATAAAGAGTGTGAAATATAATTACAATTTACAATAATTGTCTTATATTTTTCTATATCTATTTCTGTGATGCAAAGCTGAATTTTCAGTAACCATTACTCCAGTCTCAGAAAATCATTGCTCCCTCAGAAATCATTCTAATATGCTGTTTTTGCTGCTTAATATTTTTGTAGAACATTTTGACATTTTGTTCAGGATTCGGGATGAAAATCAATTATTTGAATTTTTTTTATTCTATTGATCAATTTAACGCATCCCTGTTGAATAAAAATATGAATTATTTCCCTTTTACTTTCCCCAAAATCAAAGTTTTCCACAAAAACATTAAACAGCAAAAAAACTATTATGATCACTGATGATAATAAATGTTTCTTGAGGACCAGGTCAGCATATTAGCATGATCTCTGAAGGATCATGTGACACTAAAGACTGGAGTAATGGCTGCCAAAATTCCGCTTTGCCATCACAAGAATAAATTATATTATGAAATATATTAAAATAAAAAAACACTTATTTTAATTCGTACAGTATTTTCAGAATTTTTTAGACACTTTTAAACATTACATTAATTAATATTCAAGTTAATAACAATCAAACAAAATCAAATGCAGCATTTTAAATTTTTGTCTCGGATCAATGTAGAATTCACTTTAACTACAAGAGTCTGACTCTGTGTCTAAATATACAACAGCATCAAAGCATGCATGAGACACATGTGTGGAATGTCTGTGAATGTCACATGGTTTTGTTGATGTCATACCGAAGAAGTTGACGAAAACGCCTCCTAGCATAGCTCCACAGCCTCTCCCCAGCCCCAGGTGCAGCCCCTGCAGGATCCCCTGAGCCGACGTGCGCAGAGCTGGAGGAACAGCAGCGCTCAAATACGAGATGCATGCCGCCCACACTGATGCGTGTGTCAACCCTGCAGAAATAAACACTTGTGCATCTGCTTCAATGGATAAACACAGACTACTCGTGCTCTTTGTAATACATATGACCACAGGATATACAAAACAAATATATGAATAAAATGTTGAAAAACAATATAGATATTATGTTATATGGCTTCAGTCTACTAAAGGGGATCATTCAAAGTCAGGAACCAAATGCACAAACAAAAACAAGAACACAAAATATTAATAATTAAAGCAGTATTAACTCATGTTATTTTACCTTACAAAAATACTCTTAACTCTAAGTTATCGGTATCTTTTGAACGGTACCTAGCCTCTAAAACTATGTTGTGCCTAACAACTTCCTTTAATATACATATTTTTTTGTCATTTTGAATTGATCTCACACTGTACTTTCATATTTGTATAATTTTTCCTGTCATCTATTTGATAATGTAATTAATTCCTGTGATTTAATTTGAAAGCTGAATTTGTAAGCATCATTATTCCCCTCACATACCAACTCCAAGCTTTCGAATGGTATAGCGTATAATTCAAAAGCTTTTCATTTCCGATAAAAGGATATTTAGATATGAAGATAAACAGGATATTTCTATTAATTGACAAATCCTGAAAAACAATTATTTTAAATATTTTAATGAATAACAATACAAATGTTTCTCGAACAGCAAATCAACATGATTTCTAAAGGATCATGTGACACTGAAGACGGAGTAATGATGCTGAAAAATTAGCTTTGAACACAGGAATAAATCACATTTTAAATTGAATATTCCATATTTAAATAGGGAGCAGTTATTTGAAATAGTACAAATATTTCACAATATTATGACTGGTTGTGTATAACGCATATTACTCAGTTACAGGGAAAGCAAA
>JAUMHR010000056.1:16193979-16205942 GCA_032361145.1 Enteromius fasciolatus
TCAATAGTCAACACAGTCGCAAAATAATAGTGGCTGAACAGGCTTTTAAACCTGCTTAAAAAATACAAAGGTCTTGACATTTTCGAGTTCACACTTCAAAGAACTGTTGAACTATGTATCTATCCTCCCCAGTATCAGCAGCACTTTTCTTTCAGCTCTAAAGTGAACAGCACTGCCTAAACCTGTCTGTTTATTTCTAAACTGCAGCCGTGTGATTGCAACAGTGTATCTGACGTGAAATAAGCTGCAAAAACAGCTAAATCATGCCCCTAGATGAACTCAAAGTCAGATGTGGTCACTCAAGAACACAGCCTACCAATACAAACACCACTTCCTGTTTGATAAGGCCAGTCGGGCAACACAGAAACCCCTGATTTCTCACCTTGAAGCACCTCCATGGGTAAAACTATCCATGCATTCTCCAGGTAGGAGATGTACAGATAGCGTGCGGTGTTACATGCCAGTCCGATATAAAGGACTCTAAAAAAAGAGAACACAATCATTTGATATTGGAATGTCATTTTTCACTCATAAACATGAAACAATGCTTTTCTGTACAATGAAAACGTCACACTTGGGCGTAGCTAAACTGGTTTGGTTTACAAGGCCTATTGTAGTTAAGGCTGGGTGTTGATGTAAGTCTCTATTCTGACGCCCGAATGAATGACTCACTCTGTACGGGCTGTGAGCGTGACCGCACAAGATCTCGTCGGGGCTAATCTCCAAACACTGAATCTCTAACAGGAAAAAACTATGTTAATGTAATTAACGCCAGTTTAAATCAAATGTAGTTTCCTGGAAAATCTAAAGAGGGCTCTGGCGCTTTAAAATTGAATGTCTCATTTCTCTGCATTTTCAATTTTGAATTAAAACATCATAAAGCTGTGGTCACACTAGACTTTGGCTTTAGTACACACTGACACTGCAGGCTAAAGTGGCCCAAATCTGACCCATATCTGATTTTCTTACGACAGTCTGGACAACACAAATCAGATTTTTTCAAATCAGGCCCAGGACACTTTCCTATGTGGTCCTATATCGGATAAATATCGGATGTTTTGCAATGCGACTTGAGTCTGAACGGCCATGTCGCATGCGATTTTTACGTCATTGAAATGCGACAGATGTCACAATTCTGTGTTGGAGGATTAATATTCTTCTTCTTATCACTTCATTATTGAGGCTCTGATTGCACATTAACTTAAAAATAGCTAAACACTATGGCTGGGTATCGAGTTTGACACTTTTAGGTAAGTTACTGACTGAATTGCCTCGATACAACGGAGTATCGAAAAACATCTCGTCGTCGGTACCCAATTTTCGATACCTAAAGGGGTTAATCTTGTCAATGTCAGTGAGCTAATAAGACTGCAGCACTAGCCAGTGTGTTTGACCAAAACTGTGTAAAATAACTTTATGTTATTTATATCATGTGGTTTCTGTATTGCGCACAGTGCAGTTCCGCTGCACACTCCCACTTTCAATAGTATTTGTCAATATTTAACTGCAAAAAATATGAATATCTCTGTGTTAATGTATGCTGCAGACACGCAGTTTTGTTTACCAGTATACTGGCCTGCGCGCGATGATATTAACGTCTTGTGTCTCAGTAAATGAGGACATAAATACTGTAGGCTACATGAATAACATCTCCAGAACTGCTCCGAGGGTTACTTCAAGAGCATTTGACCGTTTCATTTGAGTAAATCTATCATCATATCATGAACACACAGAACTGTAGAGGTATTCATGGCAAGCCGTCAAAATAAAAGTTCGGTTTGGACATAAAAGTCTACTACAAAAATGATTAAAACAGAGGGGAAAAAAATATCTATTGTAAGAATAAATAACACTGCACTAGTGTAATGGTAGCATAACAGATGAGTAAACTGAAAACTATTTTAACTTTATTAAGATTCGTTGTGTTGGATATATTTTTTTCTGTGCAGTGGCTCAGGAGATGAGGTTTTGAGTCTGTATAAATATCGACAAGCTGAAAAAAATGTTTTTGAGACAATGTCATTTTGATAAAACTGATTTCATAAAATTGGTATCGAAAAAGGTATCGTTCAGGAACCGGTCTCGAGCTCAAGGTATCGGTTTCGACATTTTTTAAACGATACCCAGCCGTATTCTTAAATAATCTCCCAGTCCACCACTGCTTAAATAAACACATAGCCACGCCCCAATCTCATGCCATTGGTTAAGTCAGCATCTCCGTTGTCAAGTTGATCAGGAAGCTCAAACGGATAAATTTTTTGCTTCACATTTTGGGGATACCAACCTACCAATGGCTTACTTACACTTGTGTACATTTTAATCATACTAACACCAAAAAAACTACACAAAAACCTTTAAACAGCAGCTTTTAAACTGCTTCCTCCAAGCAACAACATGCAAAAAGCAGCTCTGGGAGATAGCCATGCAAATGTTGACTCTACAAACTATAGAGAACATTTCACTGTACACTATGCTGGCTCCGCCACACCCTTTCACTTTAGAAAGCTTTAGAATTGATCCACAAAAGAAGCAAGCTCAGTGGATCAATGCTGGAAAGCCTAGACAATGTGTGATGGGACTAATGGCAGGATAAAGTTACAGGCCTCTCCGCAGTCATGACTGAAAATAGGCCACTTAACAAAGACTACAGAGACTAAACTGACGGTATCACATGAGCGAACAAAACATCTTGGTCTCGTTTCAAAATGTAGAATACAAGAATTTATTACTAATTTGTACTCAAAATGTGGCAAATTGTTTTGTACTTGCATAGATTATGGTATATGAAATGTTAATCTTAATATAAAATTTAATCTATGAGATATATAGTCACGGTGAGAAAAGTCGCATTATTAAATAAAGGAATCAATTCACATTACGCTGGGATAAATTCATAAACTGTAAGCTATTAAATCACATTGAGTTAAGTTAAACTGAGAAAAAACAATTATGAGATATATATATACTTTGTGAACTATTAAGTCATAGCAGAAGCAGTTCTACTACCACCTCATCTCTATTAGATTTTATCAGGCTTTTTAAAATCAAGTTTTGTATAGAGCTGGAGTTCTGTTACGCAGCAGAATCGCTAAACCTGCAGATGCAGTTTGCTGCAAACTAATCAGCTTTCCACAAAACAGCGTCTGTCGACAAAAACATCAGTTTCGGTGGTCAGTGAAACTGGGTCCTGTATCACAAAACATCTGCTAACGCTACCAGTTAACGTCATTAAAAATGCAAAGAATGAGCTACCGGTACAACTTCAGCTATCTCAAGGTGATTCATCTTGTTCACTCGGATGAGCCGGTGCTCTGGGAAATACCACACACTTGAGAAATACCACAAAGCAGATGGATGAGGATGTGAGCAGACCTTTCCATGTGCCTGTTTACCAGTGCCCACATACACATAGTAAACATCCTGGAAAAGGGTGGCCTGCTTCTTGGTTGTACATTGTGTGCCCAGGCTAGGCAGTGCCCACTTAGAGCCAAAGTCAACAATACTAACAGACACATTAAACAACCTTTGGACTTTCACTGTAAAGTGTAGTGGTTTCTAATGTACACCACTATGGCACAAAAATGCTAGTATATATGTGCTAACAAAGAAATGGGACAATAAATAAGTGCATATAGATTACTTCTGAACAGATGTTCTCATAAAATATTAAACAACCAGGATATGATAACCATTGCGTTGAAGGTGGTGTTTGGGAACAGGTCCAAAATACATAAACTACCATACTAAAATAAATTGGTTGGCTCCACCCAAACAAAGATTTGCTCAACACTAAACCCTGAGCATATATGAGTGTTAAGCTTTTGTGTACATCACAGACCGCCAGTCTAGGACCTACCAAATAGAAAGTACACTGTTCAACTAAATATCATTTCATCCGTGAATCTAATAAAACCCAAGCAATATTTTAAAGCAATCAGAATGTATTGACAACACAAGTAAATGTTTCCATGCACTTTAAATTAAACTTTACATATCAGCTAGCAATCATTAAAATATTAGTAGAGTATCTGCTTAATAACGCTTTCTTTTGATGGGTCCACAGCGATAGTATATGTCAACTGTCAACTTATTGTACCCTAACAATCTACTCTGAGAGTTAGTAGACATGTAGTTGCAAATGAATGAGATTTATAACAGCCAATTAAAAAATGTACTACAAAATAAATAACACTAATAATTATATAAATAATAAATGCTAAAAGATATTTAGATATTTTTCCTGACATTAATATTTTTTTCTGGTGAAACTGCAACCAAGCACTTTGTTTATCCTCCCCAATTTTTGGACAACAATTTAAATACTTAACAGAGTTATGTTTTGCTTGGGTATGGTTTGAAGAAACAATATACCTGGCAACATACAGGGGCGTTCACGAGGACTGGAATATCTATATAGACATTGCATCGGTTAAAGACGTCATCTAATGCATGTTTACTTAGAAAAACAATTAAAAGCAGCAGAATAGATCACAAAAATGTTTTCTGTGTGAGCTGGCTCTAATCTGACCTTTGTATCCAACTCCAAATCAGGTGATGGTAGAACATGCCGCACTTCCATTAGCTGTCGTTTCTCATTTGCATAAAAGATGAAGTGTGCACAATTGTCTACTTAATTGCTCAATTGTCTACTCTCACTGAAACTGAATGACTCATGATTTCTACAAATTACTTTCAGTGTGAATGTTTCAAATAACAGGAGAAGCCTCGGCCATTGGAAGTGGACTAAACTGTCCTACTTTGTCTAGCACATGCAAACCCTCCTTTAAACATATCAAACGGGACTTCTAAATGTCAATTATGTGTCTAAATTAAAATTAATAATCCAATCCCCTATTTTCTAATCAGGAAAAACTTTCAATAAGTGCAGGTTAGTATAAAATATGCCATATATTTCACACAATTAGCTTCATACCTGATGTGTCCAACAAGCTCAATGAGTTTGTGGCTGGTGAAATAAGCGGCCAGCTCAGACACGTGACTGAGTACCGAGCAGATGCCAAAAAGAGTGGTGGTGCCCTTGAGGTCCTCGAGATGCCAGTAGAGGAAGGTGAACACGAAACCGTAACCAAACCCCATGAACCAGGCCACAAAGAGAACTGTTCCATAGCGGACGCCACAAATGATCCGGAAGAGTTCTTTGAAGGGAAAAGGCTGCAGGTTGCTCTCTGGGCAAACGGGTGCATCATCTGGGCTGGCGACTTGAGGTATTTCCACATCCTCCTTCTTGTCCTCTTCCTCATCTGACTGATAAACCCTGTTGTCGAAGTGGAACTGCGTGGCCACTATCAGCGCTGAGGTCATCAGGACTCCAAAAACTATAAACGCAATTTGGTAGTTCTTGAAGATGGGTAGAGCACACCCCGATCCCTGGATGAAGATTGTGATGTGCGTGTGGTCGATCCAAATGCCCACTGACAGCATAGCGATACCCCATCCCAGAGATCCCCACATCCTCTGGAGTCCATAACGATCTCTGTGTTGTCCCAAGTACTGAAGAGTGACGGTGTCCACGATGGTCACAGCCGGGGCGCTGAAGAACTCACCTATGATAATGACCAAGAGGATCAAGAGAAATATAGTATCTACTTGCTCCTTATTAAACACTATGGAATACTCTTTGAGTTTGGCAGTGGTAGCTTGTGTTTCAGTTGTCGAGGTAGATTTTGACGTGGCTGTCGAGGTACGTGGCAACGCCGTTGTTGAGTTAGATGGCACAGAAATGCCGACAGGATTCTCTGTGGAGTTTATAGAGGGACTGCTTGTGGTATTTACATTTGTACTTCGAATGTATCTAGAGCGAGGTCCATATTCTTCTAATCTTGGCTGAGAAAGTGGAGGAGCGGAGTACGTATCCTCAATCAAGTATCTTCTTTGTCTGGTATGGTTACCAGCTTGCGTATAGTTTGTAAAATTGCTTGGTGTTGCAACAGTAGGGTCCTTACTGACACAGGTCATAGCTGCCGGCTTGACAAAGCCGATACCGCAGTTAAAAACCACCCAGCAGAGTACAGAAAACAACAAAACTACCTTCCCTTTCTTGAAGCGGTCCGCCACTACTCCCCAGAAAGGGGCACTGCAGAACTCTATAAAATAACGGATCCCGACTAGCAGGCCACTTTGGCTGGGTGTCATTCCCAGCTGCTTGTAGTACACCGCAAGCAGGGGGTGTAAAGAGCCATATGCAGAGTAAAAGAAGAAATAAAAGACCTTGGAAATCAAGAGATGATTGTCTATTCGCGCACAGCACCTCTCTGTGCAGTCCATATTCTGAGAGGGCTGAGAAGGGAGTGTGTCAGTGGGGGCAGCTGGTCCTGTTTGACCGGATGGTGTAGTGTTTGCCACCTGCCCCAGGGAAAGAGTGTTAAATGGTTCAGACAGAACATATTTCCTCTTCTGGTCCTCCTCATCATCCGTAAGGATGGCCACCCGATCACTCGCCATTTCTGTAAAATAGACATAAATCTATTAAGGACATTGGATAATGTCTTTACATTGTAGCTTTAACTAGCAATTCTTGCATGTTGGGTCACTGTTTTTTTTAAAGCGTTTAGCTGATAAATCCAGTAAAATTACCTTGAATAACCTAAAAGCATCTTTTACACGGAATAATTTTTTTTTTTTTTGCTAGCAAAATATTAATCATAAATATTTTCCACTTTTAAAGTACATATTTTGATGGTTTAGGGCAAATGGCTTTTTTTCTTTGTCTGCCGCCATATTACATGACCATGAAGAGATCTCTTGCTCAGCCAATCAGCATGGTTATGATGTCATTTTCCTGCAGTTCTGATTAGGTACCTTGCATTTACGGATCAGGTGACTGGCTCAGAAAACAAAGACAACAACAAAATAACAAATGCAAAGTGTCCATTAACAAAGATAGCTGATTTATAAACACATACTTATGGAATCACAATGTTCATAATGCAATGTTCATTGAGAATAATGGGACATGATCTCAAAACTAAAATAAAAAGAGTAGATAAATAAACTGCCTGTATTTTTTTCTTTGTGATGTCATAGCTCATAATTCACACTGCTGTTGTTTATGTGTTAAAGCTGTCTATTTTTCTATTCACACATGCTTATAACTTGCATATTGGTGTCCATTTAGTCCTTAGGAATACTGATACATTTTAATGTTTAATATTATGTACAGTATTGCTTACTTTAGTGCATTAAACCTGTAAATAATTAATACAGTCACCATGTTAGACTAATAGATTTTTTTTTACCCGATTGTAAATCTAAATTTATATAAGAATGCTTTTGTCAGCAAATAATCTGATCTTTAAAAAACAATCAGTTCAGTAGCTGCCCATGATTAACAATAATTAAGAATAAATATAATTACACATTAAGTTAACGTACTGTTGAATATCAGATAGGCTAGCATTAGTAAAAACTACATTCTTAGGATTTCAATTAAGAGGTGGTGATCATTGTGCTGTGGAATGAAAATTAAGTAGAGTCAGTGTTCAAGAACGGTAACATCATCATAATAAACTTCACAGGGTGTAGTCCGTCTGAAACTCGTAACACACAGCCTAGCCTGTATTAACAGTGCATACTGTTGTATTTACAAACACAACTGATCATGCATTATTTTTCTTATAGTGTTTCAGTATAAACCAGGCAGCGGTGGTGGCTCACTTACCCGGTTGTTGTGTGGAAGTTTGTGTTATTTCACCGTCTGGCGTTGAAGGAGGGCGATCCCTTCAACTGACTGCTCTCTCCGTCCAACCATCATTTTATCACCATCCTGAATTTTTGCTCACTTTCTATTAACAATCCAAATACAGCGATGTTTTCCGGTAGAGCAAAGGAGCAGGTTTATCGTACAGCCGTTTACATCCGACCTGACGTCAGTCTCTCACCTGCCTGCGATGTGCGCAGCGCCAGTGTGTTTGTGGCACTGCCTTCATTTCCACTGATGTCATTAGCAACCGTGACACCCCTTTTCGTTCTTCAGTTCCTGACATTGTGTTGTAGATTTAAAGTTATTCCGAATAGCATAGATGATGCCATGTCTAAGATCAGTCAAATTATATTTTTTAAAAGTAAATTTTTTAATTAGTCAAAATATAGTTTAATATAGTTCATATTAACATCTAGTTGGAGTAAAATACTTTCTCTATTAACCACTTATTTGATTTCTATTTATTATCAATATATTTTCTGTTTAGAAATGATACCCAACCTATTTATTTTGAACTCATGCAACATGAGCCAGCTCTAGAGATTTTGAAAAAACAGCGACATCTACTGGCGCTTAATAAAGTTGAAAATAAATGAAAAACTGACCAAATTAAGTCGCGGACCTTAAAAAAATACTCAAAATAACCATGTAAATGTAAAAAAAATGATTTAATACATTCAGTAGTTATTTTGCAATCGGTCTCGTATTTTTCTGCCTCAAACAACGTAGATCAGAAAGACAGACAGCATCATGCGATGCAATACAAGCCATTAGGACTCAAATATGTATTTTTTTTTTCATGAACTGCCCGAAACTGATTCTCTAAAATGAATTCTTCTCGGAGCTATATTGAAAAGAGAACCGAGTACGAGGAACCGATACACCGAGATTAATCATAATTTCCAACTCTAGATATGAGAGCGAAGACCGAAGAGAACGAATCGGTTCATCAGAATGAACGAAGAGTCGACGTCACGTGACGTCAGGCCTAGCGTCCTGTCACGCGAACGCAATTAGGCGCAAATATTTGAAAGACAATAAAGTTAGGCTAACGCTAACATGGAAAGCAAATTAGACATTACTTCATCCTCGAAAACGTTCAACAAATCTTAACAAGGTAAAAAGTAATCTTTAAATCGTTAACTCTGAAATAACGACTCAATCAAACGAGACATATGCTTAAAAGGTTTGTAATCACTTTTAACATACGTTTATTTAAAAATGGCACAGTAGGATTGATTTGTTTAAATGTAGGCAACAATATTGTACATAATTTGCATGAATGCACAAAACTGTAGACAAAAATATAAATATATTACCCGTCATACAAGCAGGATGAATGAATACAATACAATACATGCTATTAGTTTAAAATCAAATATTGCATTGCTTTGTACAACGTAATATTTATTTAAACGGTGTACCAGCGTTTTAATACATGTAACATTTTACAGTTCTTTAGGACTCCATATAGTTGTAGTTAACCAAGTGGTATTTATAATGCTACTGAAGAAGACTTGAATGGATTTTCATAAGCCAGGGTTTAGTTTTTTTTGTAATCTTTACACAGCTACACACACACTGACACATACGCTATATGGTTATATTATTGTGTGTGCGCCTGTATGAGACAAGATGTCTTTCTAGTCAAAAGGGCATTTTACATTCATTATGTGCTCAACATGAAGTGCTGTTTTGCTTTGAAAATAATTTAAGGTGTAAACCTGGGGGATATTCCAGAAAGCAGGTTATGTGACATACCCGGGTAAGTTTAAGGGTAAGTTAGTGGATAACCTCAACTTTCGGTTCCAAAAAAGGAGGTAACTTTCTGGGTATGTATGTAACCATAGGAACTTACTCTCTGAAGATAACCTGCTCGGTAGCAGGTTATGTTCCAGGGTTAGTTTGTTTCAGAAGGTTACTGAGCATGGCGTGCCCTTTTGATGACGATCCTGTGGACGTGGAGGAAGTTTTTTCACCGGGAGAGAGTTATAAGACCGCGTATTGATGTCTTTTCATTTCCTAATGATTATTTGAAAGAGCGTTGTCGGTTTTTAAAAGCTTTGTTAATTTATTTAACACATCTCTTGAGACCACATATTGCATATGTCACAAATCTTGCATCAGTTTTTTGTGTCAGGGTATTTTTTGTACAATGTGGGCATGTGCAGTAGTGATTCTACATGGAATTATTCCCTGGGCGAGACCCCCTCTTCTTCTTCTTCTTCTTCATGTTTCTTCAATTAATTAAATCAATGTTCTAGCTGACATGTCTCTCAAAATACTTTTTCACTGTCATTTTCCATTTTGACTCGTGAAATCGATGATCCATTAAAAATGTCTTTATGTACGCGAATTAACTCTGGGTAACCAGTAGGAGGTTGATTAAACTAACTCTTATCGGGTGTTTTGGAACCGTCATACTCACGGTATGCGGGTTTGGGGTCAATCAACCCAGAGGTTATGTTTTACCAAAAGGTAAGTTAACCAAGCTTTCTGGAATACACCCCTGGATACAGTTTTATCTGAATTAGAGTAGTTCTTACTGAATGCTGACTTTATTGTGCTTGTGATCAAATTCTTAAACAATAATTAAACAATTATTTTTTTAATGTTTTTGTTGTTCTAATGTAAGCTTCATAAACACTATCCAATTTCATAATGACCACTAATAACACTGCAAGATTACGGGAATGTTTATGTATGTTTCTGTACACCGATCTGTCAAAGCCTAAGTGTCCATGAAGTATTTTTGAGCTGAATATAACTACAAGATTTATACACACCATAACTCATATTGTGATTATCATATTTTCAGTGGATTTTATATTTATCTATACATGTTTTTTTTAAGAATTACTGTCTTGCAGTGTTATTTTTGATTTTTAGATTTGTTGTTATTATTTTAATTTTAAAGTTTTAGTAGCTTTGTTTTGTTATTCTAATTTTTACAGATATTTTTTATATCGGTCTGTAAAGTTCAAGCTAAAAGTTCAAACTAATTAAAATTTTATTTTGTTTATTTTATTTATTTTATTTTTTAAGGTTTTAGTTAACTATAATGTCCATGATGTCTTAAATCCTGATTTTAGGGAACTCGAGTATTGACAAAGGTTGGCTTATATTTGGTCATTGTTAGTCTTGTTTTGGGAATCAGTATATCTAACTGCGGATTTATTTGAGCTGAATATGAGAAATGTGTTCACCAGTGGGCAGCTTCTATCCTTAGTGACATCACTGAGGAAACACCCTGATTATGAGGGTATTGTTTCAACCAGCAGGGGGCGCTGTTTTACACACACACCAGACGCTCCACTCATCACGGCATCACAGCGCTCTCCTTCCAGCTTTAAGTGAGACTCGACCACACGTAAGTGTAACTCTTCTATTCATTGTTGTCCATTAACGTCATCATTCTTGTCACCAGTGTCGCCATGCCTGCCATCCATCCACGCCTTTTCCAATCATTTTAGCCCCTTAAACAGTGTCCAGCTGAAACATCTGCTATCTCTCCTATTGTGTTAGAATAGTAAAGTGTTGTATCTGCCTCCCCTGTTCCCTCCCACTCACTCAGAGACCTGTGCACCATCCACACATTTGCTCTCAATCCAGCAGTCCAGATAGCGATGCTGTTTCTATGACAACTGGGTCCTGCAGGACAAACTGCAGAGAGGATTTTCCTTTCAAAGGGGGTTCCAAGGAGAAGGCACATGCTTAGCATGAAATTCAACCCTCTGAAATCCTTTTACTTGTTCATGATCTCATTGTAAAGTAGGGAAAATGAACATCAGTCATCTGTTGAATGTACTAAAGGGTTGGCGGTTTGTGAACGCTCTGCTGGTGTTAAACGTATCAGAGGGAAAACATTCACAAAGCTGTGAAAATTGTTGTAGAAATCTGTATAAATAGCTCTTATACTTGCACATACATGTTTTATCATTGGATACATTTTGAGTTATGAACTTGATGTTTACTGTACACATTTAATTCATTAGTTCTGATTGAATAATATATCATCAATGCTGACTGATCGGTCAGTGTTTGACCTTTTTAAATTAATTACATAGGCATTTAATTGCTGGCTAATGAACAAAATTCAATTCTTATATATAAAGATCTATATATACACTGTATCTAAAACCTACAGGCATCATTGGCAGTGGATGTAGGGCTGCAACTAATGACTATTTCAATAGTCGACTAGTCATCGACTACCTTAACGACTAGTCGACTAGTCATTATG
>JAUMHR010000056.1:16210321-16228628 GCA_032361145.1 Enteromius fasciolatus
CTACCGCAAAAGATAGAAATAACCCACTTGCTGAAAATACTAGTGGCCTAAGACTTTTGCACAGCACTGTAAATCTTTTGTCACATTTCATATCTTTGCTGTTATAGTGCGTCCTTGCTGAATAATAACAAAATCTTATCGGTATTTTGTCAAATTTAGCACTAAATGATGGCGTAGATCATTTAAATGTTGAAATAAGGAGAAATTAACATGCACTATTTAATATCCGATGTAGACAGATACTGATCAGTTAAATCTAATATTAAGCATCACAAATTCTGACGCATTTACTTTTGCTATCTGATGTATTTAAATGGTGCATTTAATGAGGAAAGTGGGTGTTACAAATGGGAATCAAAATAAGAAGGATTTGTGATATCAGATGAAACTGAATATTGTTTGAGGCAAAGCACGTTTGGATAGAAATTACAAGACAAACACTTGGAATAATGTGCAGCCGTCCTGATAAAGAATGCGCCTTGAGAATACAAATAAGATTTTGACTTCATATTAACTGCGTTTAAATGGAAGAATTATCTTTTTCAAGGCTGACCAGCTAAACTAATGATCATTAAAGTGGAGCTGTTTATCTGTGCATTATAAATATATTTTATGTCTGGATGGTGTGCTTTTGTGCTCCAGTTATCCTTCTCAGTGCAGTGTTTGTAATTCTATGCATGCCGGCCTGGCTCAACACACAATACGTTACAGCAAAAGGACCCAGGTGTGGACAACACTACAGGAATGAAGCAAAACAACCATCCACCTGGGTCATAATGAACACGAGCGGTGACAGCTAATGAGAATGAATAAGGGAATGTGTCAGGTGTCTGGCTCTCTCAAAACACCCTTGATGTTCTGCCTCAGCAGGCGTTAGCCTGTATAATGAGAGCGGTTTGGCTATGAAAAATGGCAGTCTGTTCAAGCGGCCACAGTCTGTTTCTCAATGTCTTTTTCGAGCGTGTTTTTGTACACTTTGCTGCTGTAACGATACAGATCGTGTGCTCTCGTGAAATTAAAGAGCCCGAAATCAATGTGTCTCGCAGACCCCCTTGCTAACATCGCAGGTGTGTGACTCTATAATTCATGATTTCATTATGCAAATCTAAAGCTGCACATGATTGCCTCAGTCTTCTCATTAAGGATATTTGATTTCTGTCCAATGGATGTAAATAAACCTTTTAATAAACCTAAAAGCATCAATTAGTTTGAACTATTGGCGAAGGAAGGAGTAGATATTTTGGGTTAGGGCTCTGCTGCATGATTATGTAGGCTATGCAACGGTACAAATGTATGCCGGTGTATCATTTCTACCTCGGTAGATGTATTTCCTGAAGCTGTCTGATGGAAAGGACTGCTTTGCAATGCTTAAAGGTCACAGCCATGCAGAAATATAGAGTTATGTCAAATAAAGAGCATTTCCCAAACAAGTCGAGATATGGATTGAGTTGCTGCGTAAGGTGCTGTAAGTTTGTAGTTCTTTGATTGAAATAGATAAAGAGTAAGCGATTAACAAGAATACGATGCAAATAGGAAACAGCTTTGTTGGTGAACTGTATTGTTTATGAGAGGGTAAGTTAGCAGCACAAATGAAATTGTTTAAAGTGTGGTAACCTTACTGAAATGATCAATAGTGTAGCAATGTATGAAGCACAGCTCTCACGGTAGTGACTTTCTGTAGCTAAAATCTGAAGTCTTTAACCCTCATGAAAACAAACTAATCATGTAGATTCCTATTGAAAGGACTGAATTTCATCTGTGAAATTTTGCAGAGCATGACCACTCCCTTTAGCTTCTAGAAGAAACCGAGTTTACATTGGTTACCGCTTCTAAGCAACAATTGAATTTACTTTTTTAATATACAGTCACATCTTATTTATATACTGTTATTGTGATATGTCATGGAATAAATCATTTTGTTTAAAAATAAATGTGTTTAAGGATTTTGTTCATACCACCCACCCGTACCTTGGGGGTTAAGAAGGCGAAGAGACAAAAATAATTTGTAAAATGTGCCACTGGTGGGTTGCAAAAAGGCACCATCGACTGGAGGCTGCTCTGACGTCACGGGCATTGATCCTGAATATGAAACGAAGGCAGTGGGTGAGGAGACTCCCGACTGGAGCTGCTGCTGGGCAGGAGAGACACGTTCAGCCTCGCTGCACAACTGAATGAGAAAGTGAGGGGGAGAAAAGGGGAAAAAAAGCAAAACGGGACATGATAACGGATTTGCCAACTGGCATCCCTCAGTGGAAGGCTCAATAGGACTGACTCATTCTATCTCTCTCACTGAATCTGTCTATATTTCCCTTCCTCTCTCTCTCTTTTTGTCTTTCTCCCCTCCCTTCCCCCGAAACGGTGCAGGGTAGTGGTTGCTCTCCCTTTCTCTCTCTCTCTCTCTCTGCTTACCTCTCCACACACACACACACACACACAACCCTTTGCTTGCTGCTGCTGGTTGAGTTTATTATTCTGCTCTCTTATTGGTCAACTCTCAAGCGATGGTTTAGAGCCGGCTCTGATTATTTGCCTCTGGGAATCTTGAAGCACTGAGGAGGGTCTTTTTTCTCGAACGCTTTTTGTTCTGGTGTTAGTTTGAGAGGCTGCCTAAACTGAAAGAACAGCAGCGCAGTATCTGCAGCGGAACAACTTTATGATAGAGATTCGAGCTTTTAGGGAGTATGCTCGGGAAAATCAAGTTGATGAGAGAGAAGTTTTGCTCTCTGAGAAATAACAGCAGGTGAATTGCCGGGTACGTTTTCTTTCTCAAGTGGCTTTTTCAGCAGTCCACGCTGGATTCAGATCATGCTACCGATACGATCAGGTCACCACCGGGTCTGACCGTGAATCCCCAGCTCCCCGAAAACATCACCCCCACCTCAGTTAAACGCAACAAAAGACCAGGATTACTCCAAGCCATGAAGAAAATCTGGTCCAAGAAACGCTTTCAGGTGAGTCCTTGCATGCCTGATTTTTCTTGCCTTGCATGTTGACTCATACTTGACTGGGAGTTTAAGTTTGACCCATATGTGTGGGTTTTGTCATTCAGTGTGTTCTGTCTGCGGGAGGCTTGACCCAATTCCCTCCTTTAGGGCTGTTAGCGCTCATTCGTACTCCTGCGCCCCACCCTTTTCTTGTAAACAAACAGCACCCATCTGGTTAATTGCGTGAGGATGATTACAGCTGAATAGGTGAATGTCCATGGCTCATTAAACCCCACCTTATTCTGATGCGTTCTGGGTTACGCTCGGATTCACCAAAGACAAAGGTGCCAGCCCCTTGGGTGCTTTGCTCTCGCCTCTTAAGTGGTCCTCCTCAAGGGATAGGAAATACAAGATTGTTTATCACAGCAAAGTTTCATTTTGAAACCTGCCTCGGATATGGGACTCGTATTGCTAGATTTTGCAGCTCTATACAGAAGACATATGGCAAGTCAGCATGTAGGTTGTTTTCTTGTCCAAGTGCAATAAAACAGAAATGCATGTAGCAGCAAACCATTTTTCCCTGATGCATATTTCTAGGGATCTGTAGGATCATAAATTTGACGACCTCACACTTTAGTGCATTAACAGGAAGATTTTTTACAACAGCATCGAACAGCGTCACATCAGCAGGCTGTTATTGCTATCCAAAACTAGATGCCTGTTGAAATTCCACTGTAATGAGACATTGCTGTGTGGTTGCTAAGGTGTTTTTAGTGGGTTGCTAGGGGGATACTTACTAGTCCAAAAGATACCACAAATTCCTTCATATTTTATATTATTCATCTGTGGAACACAAAAGACGATATTTTGATGTGTTATTTTGCATACTTCATACATGCATACACTGAAAGTATTCTGTAGAATAAGAAATGCATACTGATTTTCGAACAGATGGTGGCAGAAATCATCATATTTGGGCAATTCATCTATTTAAATGGCAGATTGTATTATTTTGGCTTGTATTATTTCTCTGTATATAGACCGAACCGTGCCCACCTCCACGAATGACATCTAAAGTGAAAATGAACAATCTGCACACCGCCGCTTTGCCATTTCCTGTAAATGCATGAGAGTGTCCTTCTTTTGACAATATGTCATTGTGACATTTTACAGGTGAGAGGAGGACAAGCTTTTACCTCTTCCTCCCAGGCTGAATCCCTGTGAAGATGAAAGGAAAAGTGGGTGTGAAGGAGAGGAGAGGGGGATGGGTGAAAGAAAAAGATAATTGGATCTTAGTCGGCAGACGGAGACAGGCGGGTGGATGGGGCAGAGATTTAGCTTTAAAGACCAGACAGATACCGAACAGGTGGCTGAGTCATAGTTTCAGATGTAGGTTAAATGGTAGTTTCATTTTCTATCTTGTCATGTGAATAATATGTGATTATTTCATCTCACCATTTGATGTGTTTTAGGGAGACAGCATATCCCTTTCATACTAAAGGTTACTAGATTCACATTTCCTAACTGTGTGCTTGCCAGGCAGCAAAAGATGATTTAGTTTTTTGTAAAAGATACAGCATCAGTGCCATCTTTTTTTGTCTTGTTTTGCAGCCAGTATGAAGAATTTTTGCATAATATTGTTTTTTTTGTGATAGAATCATACATGACACATTTACTACCTTGGATCTCACAATCCTATGTACGTTTGCTTGGTGGAAAGCATAAAAACGCTGTCTGATGTTGTGAGGAATTCTAATTGATCAGTTTATGATTCGATTTCTGCTGAGAAATAAACACTTTCGTCACTTCAAGATTGGCTGGGATTTCTCTAAAGCCCATTTGAATTTGTTCTAGTCCATTAAACATGACGTTATAGTTTGAAAGCCCGTCTGAAATCAGTTTCCTTAAAAGGTGCCTTCGTACTAAGATGCTGTCTGTAAATTGGAAAGACAGCAAGGCTTTTTGCTTTTGGTTTCAAATGCAGCCACCGTCTTTGTAGTGACTATAAATGATTAAATATATGCAAGAAAGATAAGACTAATAATAATTTGGTATACAAATGTGAGAAAGAAGACTGAGTTATTTTCCTGAACACTTAAATTCTACTTGAAAGTGAATAATTTGTATAGCAAAGCACAGTTAATCACACATTTCTTTAAGAGCTCTCTTGAGATGCACCTCACAATGTAAACCATCCATAGGAAGTAAAAGTGTGCAAAATTGCACCTTTTGTCTAACAAGGGTAGTACCATCAAACCTATACATCATTGTCTGATTTTCTACTAATTCAGTACTAAATACTATCAACACTTAAATATTCACTTAAGCTAGTAATATGCATTTTTATGCGTAAAAACTGCACAAATGTCCCATTAATGCTAATACCCCATTATGTACAATTTCTGCCCTTTTTAAATGGCAACCAATTTACCATTAATTTAAAACCATAGAGTAACATTGTATAATGACATGGCTTTGAGTTTTTTTTTTAAGCAGATCTCTTTCCAGAATTTTTGAGTGATATCATTATAGTGACCATATACCAGTGAGTTACGTGAGCTCCAACTGTTTTTTCTAAACCTGCCCTGCTGACTCACAAGCATTAGGAAACGCAATGGGTAGCGGAGAGAGATGTGTTCCTTAAGGTGTGAAGTGATTCACTTGCTGCATTGGCAGGAGTAATGAAAAGTTAGACCGGGTGAGATTGAAATAGCCCACTCGCTCAGGGCTGAAAGAGTGGAGTTAGAGCAGAAGGTAGATACCATAACCCAGATTAAATAGTGCCTGGCAGCATTCATCAGACTTCAGTCTGAGCCTAACCTGGCAACATATAAATTACCTGGTGACCTAGAAGGTAAAAATGATGCATCAAAACAACCGGAGCTGTTGCCTAGAGCTGTTTGATTCATCCGGTATGAATGCCTGCACTGTGGGCTGACAAGAAAAATCATTTGAGCTCTCCAAGGTGCTGACCAATGGGGCTCAGAAGTTTCAGAGTGATGTGAAAAAGACAACCAAAGCACCTTTGCTTCATGCAGCTGATGTTGTTTTGGTGCCAACTAATGACTATATCATATTTTAAAAACATTTCTTTTTCTTTTTTTTAAATTATTGAGCTGCCTACTCCAAAAGTTTCAAGGGTTTGGCTTTAGCTTATTGCTTAGCTGATGATACACACACAAATGTCAGTATTGACATTAATAGCATTTTTCACCAATATTTTTTATTATTCTTTTTGAAATTAGATTTATTATAATGCATTCTGGGAAAGATTTCACTGTTTTTGTCAAAATTGTTCTGTTCTGAATTAAAGGTACAGTAAATGTTATTTTTTGACATTTCCTTTGCTTTGCCCACCATCTTGGATTATTGGTTCAATTGGATCTTGTAATGCAATCATTGCCTTCATAATGAATGATGCAATTTTGGCCAAAATATTGAAGGCAGGAATATTATGGGATATCAAAAACACCCTAATGACCACCCAGAAGACCCCAGCAACCACTTAAATCACTAAAATATTTCCTATCTTAATAATCACACAGCTCAATCAAGTAAAAAAACACAACCCAGCATTGCATGTGCAAAATTATCTCTAAAAATATAATCAAGCTAATTAGCAATTTTGTTTTACCAACTATATTGTACATTGCAAACCTGTTACAGATATGGATATTTCATTTCATTTTATCTTTGTTATCATATAGCTTGGAAAAAAGAATTACATTTTTTTTGTTAGATTAGGACCATTAATTGTGGAGCCCTGTATCTTTTTTTTTGTACCTGTTCTTGATGTTGTCATACAACATAGTAACTGAGCGTCAAACCACGAGTGCTCGAGTCCGTATTTACTTCTGCTTGACCCAGTAAGACGAGCGTCGCTCGGCTCTTCACAGCACAGATGGTTGGCTGAAGATCCTCCCTCGGTGGCCTGCTCACAATCAAAGGAGCGAGTGTGCATTTGGCAGGTCATTTTGGATAAGTGTCAGTTTGGAAAATGTAATTGAAGCTTGAAGGGTCCTCTGTTACTAGCAGCTTTCAGATGCAGATTTATCATGGGACGAGGAACCAAAGCTCAAACATTGTCAGCCTCCAAGTCTGCTCTCGGTTCGTTTAGCACTTAAAGTATAGACTGGCGATTCGATTGCGTTGTGGATTCATTGATTCTGTTGTAATTAGGGGTCTTTTAAAAAGCAAGCGTCCCTATTATTATTAATCGTATATGAGTAGCAATTGAGAATAAATGGTTTGTGCTGAACTGTAAGCTTTCAAAGTGATTGGATTTTTCCAAATCTAGTTGAATTTTTATTACTTATACTATTTTACTATGACAGTTTTCTGCCAAGAAACACGTATAAATAAATGTTTAACAGTACTTGTAGCAACTAAAGCGTGCGTAGGCTTTGTCAAAAGCCGTCTTTATGTGTGGACTGGCCATAAAACGCGTTTGTGGTGGCTCTGTTGTTAGTTTTGAACAAACGAGGCAATAGAAGAAATCATATCTTTTGCATAATGCATGGCACTTGTGCGGTGAAGTGGAACCAGGCTTTTCGTCCATTAAGATGCCAAACATGGGGGCTAATGACAAATTAACCGGCATCACATGCACGCTATTTCTTCTTGGCCTATGAATTATTCAGATGTTTTAATGCCCTGTAAATGTTTTCTTTACAACAAGCAAGAAAGAGCTGAGCTTAAGCAAACGAATTGTAATTCGTCTAAAAGTTCATCCACTTTTATTTGCCTTTCCCCTTCACCAGCCCTGCAAACCTCCAGGCACATGTCTCTGAAATGGATGGCCGCCGTCCTTAGCTAATGCGGTTAGGGAGCAGATTCACAGAAGAAGGGTTTGAAATTACTGGTGCCTCAGCCATTAGGATTTCATTTCTCCCTGTGACTAATGGATTGAGAGTGACAGACAGCCGCTGCCTTATGCATCCTCGCTGTTGCTTCAGTTTACATTCATCCATTGTGAAAATTGAACACAGGTGGATGGGAAGCTATACTGGGAAGCTGTGAATCGCGTTTCCCACTAAACAAGATGAATTTGTTTAGAAATGGATAAAGAAATGACATGCCTAACAGTATATTGCTTGAAAACAAAGCTTGTAATAGAATAAGATCCACCATTCTGTAGTCCGTTTAAGCTGTACTGGAAGCTTGCTTGTCATTTAGCAGATGCGTTTAATCTAAGGTGACATGCGGGTACACCAACGGGATTGGCAAAAGAAACTAGCTCAATTTTTTTAGCCTCTCAGTCACCAAATGCCCTACATAAGATTTAAAATCTAGGTTAGCAGAGCAAAGACGGACATGTTTTTTTGAAGACCGATGAGGGGCATGAGCGGTAACCATCGCTACATCTCTGATCTCTTTTCAAAAGCGCTCTGCTTTGGAAATATCTGCTGATCATCGTTTGAGATGCTTGTTTGTCTCGCTCATTTGAAGTCATAATCATACGTTTTGAACATTTTTCTGCCACTGCTAACATACTTCTTCTCTCTTTCTCTTTCCAGAAAACCGGACACTCTAACCGAACTTTTGGGCGGTTCACTCATGGTGTGTTTGGCTTTATAGATAACAGGTTATTACAACAGAGATTTTACGATAACTCTCCAGTCTGTCAGTCATCGAATGTCTAGTCTTTGTTTAAAATCGAGGATGCTTCGATTTTTTTCCCTTCACAATTTGAAATGCTGCTAATTTCGAAATATCTATCTGCTAGCAGTCATGGTGAAAACGTCAAATTGAAGAACTAAAGTCATGAGAGTGAATTGAACAGGCAACCACAGGATGTTCGAAAGTAATTGTAATGACGCGATGAGGACTTTACAAAATATCATGAATTTCAAGTAGTGATTAAATTATTTATGACTATACTATTAATAAATTAAATCAGCTTTTATTTTTATTTTTTCAGCTGCTATGTGAATGCAGTTGTATTTTTTTTTGTCATTAGTTGCCAAATATTTTTTTTTGTTTATCATCTCATATGTATTTTAATTTACTTTAGGATTTTTTTATTTTTTGTTTTTTTTTTTATTATAGTTCAAAATAACAACACTGATATCAACACAAGTACTGAATTCTGGTCAAATAATTAATCAGATCCAAAAATGTTAATTTAATAAATATGATCAAATATATGAACCCCCCAAAAAAACACCTGTAAGTTTTAACATGATTTGGGAAAGCTTAAAATTTGCCTTTTTTGAGTTAAAGTTGTTTGTTTTGTTTTTTGTTGAGTTAGCTCCTTGATATTTCGCCCAGATTTTTTCTTTCAGTATGAAATATATAAACAGCCAACACAAGTCTTTAATTATGTTCAGCAGTGCCATATGCAACTTGCCACCTTCCAAAATGTGTTTCTAACTTTAAAGTATCACACAAATGTGTGCCAAAACAAAGTCTAAGCCTCTGTAGCATCTGGAGATAGATGATAAATCATTAAGACTCAGGATTTCTATCACTTGATATTATGAGGCAAGCCCAAAAACTCATCTAATATCCCTCTGAATATGCTATTGTAATCAATCTCTGAATCAAGATCCTTTATAACCTCGTCAGAGACATCTAGAGGACCTGCATCAGAGGAAGGGTTCAAACTCAGACAAATATAATCTAAATTGTGTGCCCTAAATTGTGCGTAAAGTACCTCCGCTGATGCACTGCTCCCATTACCTCTGAGAAGCGTTTATAATAAATGACTGCTAATGGGGATATCATTCATATTCATGTCTGATGATTATAAAATAATTTAGCCTGCGTTATATCAATCTGCACACTCTGAAATACATCTCCTTATTGCAGCATCTATGTAACGCATCCTCAGTTTTAAGTACTGGCTGTGCATCTTTTTTATGAATTGTTAGTGTTGTTGAATTGTGTAATAAACCATCGTGTATGTTTAATTATTATTTCCTCTATTATTGAAAATGTCAGTTGGTGTCAGTGTCGTGTCTGTGTGATTGGGTTTGAAAAGTTCTGCTAGATTTTCTGGAATTGTCTCGCTCCGATAAAGAGGAGCCTAACAATGAATCAATTCACTTTATGTACAAAGGCACTATAATCTCAGCATCAATAATACAAAAAGCTTAGCAGTGTTTAGCATTGAAGCAATTTATACGAACTGCTGACACTTTTGCACTGACGTGATGAGATTTTAGATGTGGATCCCTATAAAAGCTCTTTAAATTGAAACTATGCCTTAAATAATTAATTAGACAGGCAGAATTAATGTGGATTACTCTCTTTATTACATTCGTTCATGGGAATTCATATCAGTTCCCTTTTATTATATGCATGAACCTCATGGATTTAAATGTTGTTTGTGATAATATTTAATAGTTAGAAAGATTATTTCCCACAGTACGGATCTAAACTAAATTAGCCTTGATCTCATTTAATCATTAACATTAACTGGCTTAAGAATATATTATGCATAAGTGATTGAAATATGTACATTTAAAAGCTTGGTCCTTGAGATGAGTATTATCTCATTAACAATATTCAGGAATTTGCTGCTCCTTTCACAAATTTGATTGGCCTGTTTGACAGTCCCTACCAGCTCTCAGCGTGGATAGGAGTATACCAAGTACAGGAAATACTTGCCTAAACAAAGCGAAATGCAGTGATGTTGTGCAGCAAGTACTAGTCAACCAGGACCAGTTAACTGTGCAAATGTGTCCATTTAGCAGTTTGTTCCTGTGTTGTGTGTTTTCTGGGATGGGATTCGTCTCTATAGTAACGGTGATGTCTTGTCTGCTTCTCTCCTCTGCCACTATGGAAGCGAAGTTTTCCGCTCCTGTCGGAAGCAAAGTTATGGTAACGTTTGTTTATATATTTGGGCTCGCTGCAGTGGTTCACTTTCTCTTTCCCCACCAAACTCTCATTTCAAACACCATTTCTATTTATTCATTTCACTAGTCACTTATGTAGCATCCCAAATCCTGCTCTGTGGTACACTTTTCCTCAAGAAAGTTTGCTCAAAAAGTCATTGTATGATTGTTTTCTTAGTTTGATACGCGTTGTTTTTGCTTATTATTGCATATTTCTTTGTGTTAGACTCTGAGACTACAGAAGACGAAGCCGCTGAGCCACAAATACCCCTGGAAGCAAAAGAGGGAGCCAGAGGTTTTCAGGATGAGGCCCAACGAGTGCCTGCAGGTAAATGAACTACTGAATGTCAACCTTTTTTAAAAACAGTGCTTAATGTATTTAATACATTACCATTTACATTATAACAGAAACACAACCATTTAAAAGTTTGAGTCAGTTTTTTCTTTTATATGTCTATTTTAAAAATACATACATATGTTTGAACTTTGTATTCCTCAAAAATCCTGAAAAAATATATCACCCATACCACAACACAGTATAGCAGCACAATGTTGGTAATGTTTTGGACTTTTTCCCTCAATAAACTGCTTATTTGCTGTTTATTAATATTAATTAAGATTAGTTGTTAAGGTATTGGAAATGTAGAATAAGATATTCATTAATATGTGCTTAATAAATGGCTAATAATCTAGTAATATGCATGCTAATAAGCATCTAGTTAAGAGACCCTAAAATAATGTTATTGATGTTTCTTATGCATCATAGCAGAGGATTAGAATGATATCTGAAGGATGTTGTTATACTGAAGACAGCAGAAATTGCTGCTGAAACATCAACTGAAATAAATTGTTACTTTAAATGATAATAATTTTGAACTTTTACTCATTTTTAGATCAAATAAAGGCAGCCTTGGGGAGCATATCCTTTTAAAAAAACATTATGAATGACCAATCCTTAAACCTTGGAAAGGAAGTTTATTTATAAACCCGTTAGCCATCAAAGGAATAGTTCCCCTCAGTAAAATGAAACGGCCGAATCAGAAAAGTGAATCAGAAAAACTTTTATTGGCCAAGTGTGCTCACACACAAGCTTTTTTGTCTAGTTTACAGGAACTCTGAGCACTTAAGTATATTAAATACAAGAAACATCGCAAGAATAATAATCTGTACTGAGAAAACAGAAACAGTAACGGGTGTATGAATAAACATTAAATATATATTATGTAATGTTATTTTTATTGCCGAATGTGATGCAGTACAGTAGTGGTTGTTAACAGTTATAAATGGAAATGGGAACTTATTATTCCTGGTGCCCAGTGGTCTGTACCAGAGTACAAAAACATCACGTCTGGGGTGTGTGGGTTTTATGCTTTAGTCATCTCTGGATAGGTTCTGGAAGGAGGATTAAGCGCAGATATATTATTACAAACCCATATTTTCTTTTGTGACACACAAATAGTACAATCTTTTCCATACAATGAAAGTCATAGCAACCTTACGGCTTCAAAAACAGCATTAGAAAGAAAAATAAAAGTACCCCATCCAACTTATGTGCTACATTCCGAGTTTGCTGTAGCCATACGATGTGTTCTGATTTGTCCCCCCTTCTTTGATAATCTTCCCCTCCACTGAAGCTCTGAAACCTCATTTGCGTTCAGATTTAAATATGGCACGTTGACCAAACAGAACATTGTTTCTCATGTGTGAACATGACGAGACAGTGAACACGACCTTTTCAGTGAATAATGAGCTACATTTCAGTCTGATCCCACCCCAAAGCTATCGCATGGCTTAAAAAGACTTCTAGTGAATCTAGTGCATGAGGCAAATTGACTATTTTATAGTTCCTTTGTGGGTTTTATTTGTGTATCTTGGAGTTGAACATGGTTGGCTACAATTAGCTGTTAATTTAAGGAATTGAATACTGCATAGGGGTTGGGAAAGACATGAGGTGGAGTAAATAATAGCAGTTCTATTGTTCCATGTTAATAAAAAACGTTTGATGATATTAATTATTCTGTCAAATATTACTGAAATTAGTAACTTACAGTAAATCACACATTCTGCTTATTTTGGATGTTTACACAGCTGTTCACTCAGATAAATCACACATGCTAAATCTCTAAGCCGGTCTTATCACAGATCTGATAAGACAGGTGCTCAGGGGAGTATAAATATAGAACTAACATATTAACAACAAGCCACAAATCAAATAAAAATATTCATCAGGTATTCGGATGTGTGTGCATATGCATATGAGCTCCCATTTTTCATCCAGTCATGTTTCTTTATTTGTCTGTTCATCTTATCATTTTTATGATATCAAAATGGTCACCTTTTCATGACCATTTTCCACACACTCTTTAGTCAGTAGAATTAAACAGGCATGCATTATAAAATGTTTTTGTATGTTTATTCACATAAATTAAATAATACAAAGAATAAATCATCTTGTTCAAATACACACAAGGTACTGCGTGCATGAATGCGATTTTATTGTCTTTCCAAATGCATGAAAACGTGCTTGAATCAGGCTTGAAAACCTATGAATAATAATGAGATCACGTTGCATGCATATCATGTGATTTACGGTGTTAGACACAACAGTTCTTGGTTGGAGGCTGGACGTGGTTGGTATTCGTAAGCATGTGTGTTTTTTTTATTTTTGTGTCTAGCAAAAAAAATCTCAAAATCTTGATAATATTCATGATTTTCATTGAACAGAAGATTTGTTTACAAAGACTGTTCTCTTGATTCTATTTAGTCCCTGTGTTGAATCCAGGCAATTGAACCCACACTTGTCAGTATGTATCATGACAAAAGCATTCCCGTCATCCTTCGAGGGGAAAGTGGTTGAGTGGAGAGTGTATTTAAGACACTTACAGATTGGGTGAACAAGATTTCCATATCTTTCATCATCACGAGAGAGGGCTAAAAGAGTAGAAGAGACGAATAGAGTGATCCTTATTTGATGCGCGATTTCAGCTTAGATATGAGAAGTGTGAGAACAGCATGGCCTGTATATAAATATCCATTTTGATCTCAGCATCTGACGTTGAAGTTCATTTGTCTTGTGAACAATGTAGCTTTCAACAGAGATAGATTGTAGAGAAGTGCACCAGAAGCTTGAATTGCGCTCTAAATTGCTTGTTTGTCCTCACGCCGCATAGCGTACAGTTGTAGGATCCAAAATCCTTCTACAAAACGAAAGTCAACAATTTCACCAACAAAGAGATACCGGAGGAATAAATGTGTCAGGATTTTGTGAAGCGTATGATTTCCGTAGTGGCATAAGTGATTGATTTGATCTGTTATGGTGGGCGTAGAGGGGTGGGCGGAGGCGCATTGTCATTGATTTTGATGGATGCTTCCTGACTGCAGTCTAATCCATTCAGTCACTGTGAATCGCACTGGCTCTAAAGGCATCAGCTGGGACTTTGCTTGCGGCTGAATGGCATCACCTGGGCTTTATTCTTCACACCTCTGAATGCATGCTCGTGTAATCCACTTACATTATCTACTAGTACTACCGTAGGCATAACAAACAGTGTTTCATTCTGGTAAGGATTTAACAGGATTATGTGTCAGTAGTTTCTTAATCTTTTTTTTTTCTTTTCCCCCTTAAGTTTACTTTTAAATCATTCATAATATTTATTGATTTGATTTGAGATCCAGTTATAAAGTTATTTATCTATCTATCTCATTTCATTTTATATTCATATTATATTTTCATTATATTTAAACAGGCAATTTTTGATGTTTCTCAAGGCTAATATAGATTTAAATGGTTTCATTAAGTTTTTTTTTGAAATTACAAAAAATGCGGAAACTATTAGTTACTTATAAACATGCATATTAATATAATATTAGGCACATATTAATGCCTTATTCTACTTGACCTTATTCCCCAATACCTAAACTACCTACTAAATATTAATAAGCAGCTAATAAAGTATTAATTGATGGAAAAGTCATAATTAATATTTAGGAAGCGTTACCTATTCTTAAGTGTTACCATGACTTTTTTTCAGCTTGATTGCGTTTTTTCTGCTAGAATAAACTGTTATTTTAAAAAATCAAGGAAATTTTAATTTATTAAGATACGACAATTTTAATAAATATTTTACAATTTTAGGTGCTATGTTGAAAGAAAAGAAAACGAGCAACTGAATGAAAAAGTCTTTTCTGTTGTTAGTTTTTGTTTAAATCCACCCATAACTTGTGAACGCTAGGACGTAGAGCACCCTGCCTGAAATTTAATCTGCTCTATTTGTTATTCCCGTTTCGCTCCACCGCAGGTGAGAGAATGATGGATGTCGCCCCAGATGCGAGCGATCGCTGGGCCGCTGGAGAGACCACAGTGTTGGAGAAAGAAGCTCTAGCCCTGGGATCAAGAGCTCCGGGGCCGCAGTCAGCCAGGCAAGCCAACAGCCGGGAGCCGACGGGCACCCAGATCAGGCACCTAGGGGTCGAGCCTCTGATTCGAGCATCACGCGCCAATCTATCCCGACCGGTTTGGGGGTCCGAGGAAAGTGTGTCTTTAGCTAGCGATTACTATGGTAGCACGTTCAGTCTTTATAGAGGGAGGACTTTTTCTGTACCCCTGTAATTAAACCTTCCCAACCTAAAATAAACCGCAATCAGCCACAGCCCACAATAAGCAGACCAAAACACAGATATATATATAAAGATCCCTCATCAATAGATAAACAACCACAGCCCCCCGTCACAGAGTCACAAGAGACCCTTGCTCTAACATGGTGTCCCCTGTAAAGTGCTAAGGATGGGAGGGGGCTGAGAACAAGACCCAGGCTGTAATTCCTGCTCTGTCTTTCTCTGTATCTGAGCCGTGTGTTGTGGTGGCCCCACGAGGCAGCTTACATCACCACAGGAATGACAGAAGATACAGTGAGTGGGCTCTCTGCTGTTGGATGAGGTTCAGCTCAGCCCACAGAGTGTAGATCTGTGTGAGCTGCCAAAAGCCTTACAGTTATACTTGACTCATTTGCAAGTGGCAGCGCAGCAAAAGATGTTGTTTTTTTGCAGTATACATGTATTATTACATTTTTTGGAGAGCTCTATCGAAATGACACTGAAGAAGTCTAGTTGATGCTCATATTCATTTCACATTGTCACAGATAGCACCTACATTACCTACTATTTTTATTTTTTTTGCTGATGTGATGATGTAGTTAGGGTCTAATATTCATCACAAATACTTCTAGATGTATAAAAAGCACAGATACTGTAATTGTGTATGTCACAAAAAACATCTAGGATATTTTCGTATTTTAATTTTGGTGGCTTAATGCAAGGGATATTTCACATTCTGGATATTTATTATTATTGTTTGTGAAAAGAAGATATGTGGCTCATGACAGGTGTTTTCTGATGTAGTCAGTTGTCTGTCTTGGATTTGAATCTCTTGTGTCGCCTACATCAAACTATCATACTTACAATTTGACTAAAAGTGTATGTAAAAATTTAAATGGGTGTTATGTTTGGCTACTGGTTATGTATAAGCATAGATATTGTTAGAAAAGTGGTTGTATCTTCTGTTATTCATCCATCCGTAGCGCTCTTCTTCATCCATGTTTGAGCCAGGGTTGACTGTCACACTCTAGAAACCAAAAATCACTTAAACTCTCCTTCAAAATGTAATTTTCTTAGTATATTATAACCCAGATTTTCAAATTTCATCCCACTCTGTTTAGCGTTGAACGGTCTCAGGCTTTGCTTTATTTCAAACCCGCTGTTATCCATTAGTTTTTGTTTTCCATTCCCTGCTTTTGATTTGCTGCTCATTTGTATCATGAATGTGTTGAACCAAGATCTATTGGTAATGACAGGCTGTTCCTGTTTGTGCCTAACACTAAGATAACCTTAAAGAAAGTCATAGTTCTGTCTAAGAGAGGGCAGGTGCAGGGCGCTGTCAGGTAATGACCTGGCCTTTAAAGCAGCCAACTTATAATCTGTCAGATCTGTGTCACATCATGTACAAACTGAGATGCTGAGAGCACAATGACCTTTTGTGCAGGTCAACATTTTTCGGGAGCTGCTGAAGGAATCTAAGAATAGATCCTCTCTGGAAGTGCTGCTGTAGGCCAAACTGTTGTATCTGAAGACAAAGCATTTAAACTCCAAAATAGTATTCGCTGAGTAAGCTTAAGGTGATGCATCTTTCATTGGCTGTATGCTCATTCTGTTTGTCACTAAAACATTACCATTTTACCATGCATCATAATAAAAGTAATAATAAAATTAAAGTGCTGATAATATGTTAAACCTTGTGTTACATATATATATATATAAAAAAACGATTTCAGACGAATAATGTAGCATAACTCAAAAGATCGAGAAGTTACAGGTTGACACAAATATAATCCGAATTTAGTTTAGAATAATACAGCACCTCCCTCACACCGTTATTGCCTTTTTCATTCCTCATCTAGATTTATTTTCATTTAGCTCATACTTTCCTTTGACCCCCATTGTCCATATGCAAATTCTTTTAGTTTTCTACCCGCACAGCAGTTGATGCAAAATTGAAGCTGACCAAAAGTTTGCATTGAAAACATGCTTGCATCACATTTTTGTGTTAGGTTACCATCGACCCCTTCGGTTTCCCCCTGGTTTTTTGTGCATGCTGTTTTTGGTGAACTGCACAGCATGAATCCTTGCATGCATGCACTTGATGCCTTGACTCGCAAGGATAGGAGGGCATAGATCTTGTAAGAAGTCTCCAAGATGTGTGTTATTCACACAGATTAAGGCTCTGTACAAAAAAAGAAAAATGTTATTTATGTCTTTTAACTTTTGCCAAAGTAAATATCAGTGTTTCAATTGATCTCAAATAAAGTGCAATCTAAAACACTGTAATGTGTTGAGTATTATTCCCTCAAGTAAAGCAAAAAGTACAACTCTGAAAATAGATTTCAAATTTGAAATAAGTTCCAAACTGTCCGCTATTGCCTAATGTCATACTTTACTAACATCACACATTTCTAAGGATCATCCCTCTGTTCTAATCAGATTTGTGCTTTGATTTCGCATGATTTTGATGCTGCATGGGAGATGTTCACTCATTATAGTGAGCTGGATGCTGAATACAAGAATACGTTTGTCAAACTGCCAGTTGGGAAGGAAGGTGCGAAGGTTGGATTTACAGTACATTTAGCTGCATCAGCTTTGCGAGGTTAGTGCAGTTTGGACTGTGCTGTGTTTTACTGCACAGACCAAGTTTTAATGCTCTTTAGACATTTTCTAGTGCACAGCCATTTTGAATTAGACCCCTTTTACCAGTGTTCTTGATGACTCAACGTTTAATAGTTATGTGCCTGCACCAATCCTTGTTTCACTCTTCCTTCCTACCATTGGCAAGTGACACTTAACTTATTCCTGTAAATATCCAGCGATGTGTGGTGGTCTAGCCCAGTGATTTTGGAAGGCATAGGCTAGTAGGCACAATTGAATCTGACATGAGCTAATATTACATTATTTTTGAGCATTCAGTTGTGTTGTAAACTAAAAGACAATAAATCACAA
>JAUMHR010000056.1:16228728-16239884 GCA_032361145.1 Enteromius fasciolatus
TGAATCTGACATGAGCTAATATTACATTATTTTTGAGCATTCAGTTGTGTTGTAAACTAAAAGACAATAAATCACAATTGTTTTGAGACAGAATTCAGATATCTTAGCCTATAGACATTTAACTGTGGTTAATGTAAATACATTGTATTCATGCTCTGAACATCCACTCGCAATATTTTAATATTTCAATTTGTCAACCATAACTAATTAGAAAATACAGTTAACAGAAGCTCATTATCATTTTAATTTTCTTTTTGTTACCTCTCCTGAAATTTGAAAATTATGAAGGTTCGCATCACTCCTTCCTTATTTTAAAAAAGCTAATTATATTGCTCAAATTAAGACATTAACAAAAGTTGATTTGAAGTAACTTGCACACAAACACATGTAGACGGTCCCATTTAAGGTCCCATATCAGAGAAATTAGCCTCTCTGGCCCCTCTTCCAAAGTCGTCGTCCAAACAGTTGGGCTCCTTCCCTTGCATAACCCCATACTCTAACAGAACATTTCCCTCGAACACCTTCTTTTAGGAGCCCATCTGAAGAAGTTTTGAGGGAATCTCCCCCTCAAGTCCTACCACCCCCTTCCCCCAAAATTGGCCGCTCTACTGCCTCTCCTTTGCTCAGCCGTTCCGGTTCAGCCCCTGCCACACCCCTAGCCCCACGCAAGAAAGTTGTTGTGCCAACTGAATATCAAGACACAGTACCAGGAGAGTTTGAGGAGAAGATAAAGCAACCCAAATCCTCAGGCATGTCTCAGAGTAGTGCTCAAGACTCTCGACCCCAAACCCCCGTCAGCGAGTATTCCCGTAAGGAACTGACACCTCGGCCCTCACCAAAACTGACGAGAACTAGCTCCAAGATCTTCGAGAAAGTGCGTGTCTTTGAAGAGCGCAGAAGAAGCATCGATAACCCAGAGGGATCTATATCTGGACGCTCTTGGGCTGGATTTAACAGAGCCTCGTCTATTGACTCTGACGAAGGAGGGAGCCGGTTGGGGATCTCGAGGGAGAGCTCTAAAGAAGACCTTCGTGAGGCTATGAAAGCAGACGCAGCCCAGAGAAGGACCATGTTCAAACAGCGGGCTGCTTCCCTGGAGGACAGACCCCGTTACACCCAAAAAGTGCAGGACATTGAGAACAAGTTCACAGAGGAGCTCCAACGCATCAAAAAGCTAGTCGGCAAACCACACATGAAGAAATCCTTCTCAACAGAGCAGCTCTCTACTTTTCACAGGAGCAGGCAGCCTGTAAGGAAGTTAGAGCCCATCCCACCTCAGGTTCTTCAAAAGCTGCAGGATCGAGAGCGTGTTCAGCTAGAGCAAGAGATGAAAGACAGAGAGCAAGTCAAGGAACGATCCCCTCCGAAATCACCGTCTCGCAGACGAAAAGACCAGCTGGCACAACAACCACTGGAAAAATTTGGAAGCGATCGGTCTGTCCCAACCACTAAGGCGGTAAGCCCATTTGGACAACAACCATCGCCTCCAGAGGCCATGTCACTCTCTGATTTACCTGGACAAAGGTCTCCAAGACTTCGGGGTCCAAGCCCAAGCAGAGATAGTCCTCGAAGGTCTCCAACTGTAGAGGTCACATCCATGGCTGAAGAGCGATCTCGAGGCAGAGCTGAATCTCCATCCCGAAATGTCTTAGAAATGACATTACGCAAAGTGGAACCAAGACCTGCAAGTCCACTAGTTAAGAGGGTTGTTCGTGTTCAGGAAGTACCGCAAGCCGATGATGAGTCCATGCAAAGGAAGACGCCAATAGAGGTCACGCTGAGAAAACTGGACAGGAGACCTGAAAGTCCTCTGGTGCAAGGAGAAACTGTAGCTATTCAAGAATGTCCAGTACAAGCTCCCACCAAACCTCCAAGAGTTTCTTCATCTTCTTCATCTGAGGAAAAAATGGAGCTGGATGTGACTCCTCTGCCACCAGCACTAAAGCTCATTATACCAAAAATTATTGTCGAAGAGGAGCCAATGGAGACAGATGCGCCTGCAGAGAAGATTGGTAAGACTGTGAAAAGTGGCACTGCTAAAGAAGAAAAACCACAAAGAAGCAGAGGAAGGGGACGTAGACAAAGACCAATGTCCCCTGAATTAGGTAAGTTCAGCCCTTTCCAGTGGCATTCTGTTCTTTGACTGTGGTCTTGACAAATACAGAGACAAATCTGATTTGCAATGCACCTCCAATTCAAGTTTATATGATCCAACAAATATCTTATGCTATTACAGAGTCTTCAGACGACTCGTACGTGTCTGCAGGAGAGGATCCTCTAGAGGCTCCTGTGTTTGAGTTTCCACTTCAGGACACTGTGGCCTCTACAAGAACAGAGGTGCTTTTAAAATGCATCATCAGTGGCACCCCTCTCCCAGATGGTAAGTCCTTTATTTATGCTGTAATAACTTCAAACAGCACCTTTAGCATCTCGCCTATTTGGCTTGAATCTAATATATGAGCATCACAGGAATGCCGTCTTGGTGTAGTCCCTGTTGACTCTGAATCATTTATTCAAAAATGCAGTCTGTGAAGGCTTTAACTTACAAGTTGTACTATGACTTGTAGAAATGTATCAACATTTCAATTCTTAAGGTGATTTAAAAAGTATAAAGAAACAAGGTCCTTGCACATGCTACAGATGCAAAAACACAGAAAATCGAACCTGGTCCCTTTTTTTGTGAGGAAGGCAGTGTAAATGTGATTGACACAATGTGAGATTGTATTTAATTCTATAAATCTTAAGCCTGTACCATCAAGTCTAAGCAATTTTGCTACTGGAGGGATGTAATAGCAAAGAAATGTATTTCTTATATATAGTTACATGGAAGAGAGACAACACTGAGATCAAGAGCAGCCCAACTCATGTTGTGAAGGTAGAGGGTGAAAGGCACTCATTGCTCATCAAATGGACACAGCCCAGCGATGCAGGAACATACACAGTTACTGCTACCAACGAGGTTGGCGAGATGTCCTGCAGTGCTACTCTTTTCATCAAATCGGGTAAGTGTTTTATGGTGAACACTCTAGGTTGTCCTTTCTTAGGGGACATTCACAGTGACAGCAATTTGTTCTGCTGTTGGTTGGTTGACATCCCTACTCAGCTGCTGTATCAGTTGATGGATCACTGTCCAGACTCTCATTGTTAGTCGTCACGCTGCAACCCTTTTTTTTTTGCATGAAGCTTAGCTCTGCTCAAGATTGTGGCAATTGCCAGTGATAGCTTGAATTGATAAATTGAAGTTGTTCCATGCTGTATGTGTTTAAACACCCTTTCTTTTTTTTTTTAGAAGAGTTATAATTTAATTTCCTAATTTTCCGAATTTTAAACATATTACTTTCCTTAAGCTGGATATTTAGTATTAAGCAATGCAAGGAAATGCCTACAAGTAAATGCTTAGAGAAAATATTTTTGGATGAGCATATTGTGTTTGCAGCTGAGTTGAGGATGTGGGAGTTTGAAGGGTAACGTATGGGATTTTAGAGGAGTGGATTTCAATACCTTCAGATATCTAAGTAGGATCAAAGGCGGTGAGTCATGCTTGTCAACATGCAGCCCTGCAGGGTGGGGGTTAGCATCATTGTGTTGGTGTTTAAATAACCCTTAAAGCAAAATAGTCATTAAAATTAACCATAACGCTTTTCTTCCCCCTGCCACCAGCCCTCACATGAGCTCTCTGTTTGGTCTTCCAGTGCCTCCTCGAACATTTTCTTTGTGCTCCTTTGATTCCTCCTTCTCCTTCTCTAAATAAGATCTCCCTAGTTCTCCAACCGTGGTTCCGTCTGGATAGTTACCATAGCAACCCAGAGGTTAAATTGAACATATGAATTGTTCGCTCGTAAACATGCAAGCACATATGTGGACAAGTTGGAAAGAATAGCCAATATGCTTGAAGTTGCTTTCATTTTTTTGCCTAAATTCATTGCTATTATTTGCTGTTTTGTTTATTATTTATATATGTGCGTATGAGAATATGATGAAATATACCGGACATAGAATTCTTACTTCCTGTTTTTTTCCATTTGCATTAATTGTGTGGTTTATATATATGGTGAAGCGGAAGACTTTGTGGACAGGTTTTATTTATTTATTTATTTTGGGGTTTTGTTTAACACATTTTTCCATGAATCATTTTAGAAAATGTAAAATAAGACTTTGTCTGGTGGGGATGTCTGAGAATATATATTTTAATATTTTCCTAGTGCACCTCCGTTTGTGTTAATGGCTAGAAAGAGAAAGAGAAGCTTTGCCTTATTAGGGCGGTGAATACCACGGGTATTTTTAGCTCTCCTTCTTTCATGAAACGATCTCTTAATAATCTCATATATAATGGATCCTTGTGTTACTTTATTGACAGCATGTTGTTAAAACCCGCCATTAAATGTTGTTGCCAACTAGGTCTTTATTTTCCACAGTGACACAAAAGCTAAACAGTTGTTCCTGAGAAATTTCAAGAGCCAGACAGATGAAAGACTTGCATGAAAGTCATTTTCTTTACAGCTCATGATACTGTAGTAGGTTTGCTGAGCTACAGAAGTGAGTTTGTAAGAGGAATATAAATAGGATGGTTGCTATGAGAAGTATTTTATGGCAGTTCCTTTGACTTGAATGGAAAAAAGGGAGGACATCTGCATCTGTTTGTGCTGATGTAAATGTGAGAGGTAGTGTCTTATTGAAAGTGAGAGAGCCAAGAGAGAAAGAGCAAGGGAGGGTACGGAAGACGTAGCGTGTCTGCACCAGATTACCAGTTGAAATCTGGGGGCATTCACTAAGGTGCTGACATATTAACACAAACACTTTTGGGACCGAACATGCGCTGGCGCCCTCGTTGTCGACTTAGTACATGGCCAAGATCTGGCTGAAGGAGCAGGGCCAGGTAGGTTTGCATTCAAGAATTTGCATGGTGGGTTTCCAAAGAATGGTACAATATTACATTCCCCCAAGCTTTTATTTTCCTATTTTTTTGTTAAGCTACTTCTGGATGCTTTGTTTTAAAAGTTTAATCTTGTTTTTTTTTTTCTTTAACAAAAAGTGAAACTAGTCGTTTGGTGTGCTTTGAAATTAGAATCATACCCGGGTCCACGGTAATATATATGCTCTAAGCTCCTGAAAGAAGAGACACTGTGTCTATTTTTTTCTCCTGGAGCATGCATCACTGAGTCTCAGTGCATGCCGTGACTTAAGGCCTCTCACGGCAAACGGTTTCATATGTTTACACATGTTCCTCACTTAAGGAATGACTCTCAGTTCTGTAGCTTATTTCTGTATGTCCATTTGTAAATCAACATCAGAACTGTAGCTTAACATTACATGGATGCATAATAAAGACACTCACATGGTACGATCAGAAATGTTAAGCAGCCAATAGCTTTTAGTTTACATCACAGCCATGAACCTACATGTTACTTAATATACTAAATATAAGTTGACAATATTTAAGCCAGTTTAGATGAATGATAATGAATGTGTTCATCTACTGCAAGTTATTTCTGTAAATAGGTATACACTGGCATATTTTCATGATATTATGCAATGCACAGCTAAAATCACGTTCCCCTGACTATATGAATGCCCCTGAAAAACCTTTCAAATTTCCTATATTGCTTAACAAATCTGTTGTTAGATTATCTTCTGAGTAAATCTTCTCCATCTCCTGTTTTGTAATGCTTTTTTGAAAGCAATCTGTCCCCAGCACTTGCATTCACATTGTCACAGGACTTGTCTGAGATTGGATTTGGGATTACTGTATCCTTTCTCTTCTGGGATCCTGATTTGTATTCAGCCTATGTCTTTCATCCTTCACCTTTCTAATCCATTTCTCTCTGTCGGAGGAAAAATCAAAAAGGATGTTGTTCTGCACGTGTTCTTTATTGAGATGAATGTTGACTATACTTGTTACATTTTAACTAAATGTAGAGAGGTAAACAAGCAAATTTTAAAGTTTGGCTTGGTGTTTCTCACAGAGCCCAGTCAGGACCAGCGTGGGAACCTTGGTGTACCGATGGACGTCAGCAGTCCCATCACATCCGATGAGGAGTACCTCAGTCCTCTTGAGGAGGGGATGGATTTCTCCTCCTACAGGGGACCTGAGCCGAGGAAAATCGTGGATACTCGATTCAAGGAGCCTCCATCCTTTCTGGTATCAAAGAATACCAAAATATTCTTTAAGAATATATATTTGAGCATTTTTACATGCCAAAGTAGGAATGCTAATGTTCTGAAAGAATTTTTTTTTACCATCAGCATGTCCTTTTTTAGGGGTTCATATTATTTACAAAACGATATTGTACCTCTGTGTTTACCTATATAACAGGATTTTATTGGAGACCAAACAGTTATAGAGGGTCAAGAGGTGACCATGTGCGTTCGAGTGAGTGGACAGCCTAAACCCATGCTTTATTGGTACGTTCAAATCTAAAATATTGGTCTAGAGAGTTCGTAATATAGCATGGACCATTGGTTCATTTTGAAGCATTGACGTAACTAAACTTTTATTTTTCTTTGTATCAGGCTGAGAGACCGAGTGACCATTAAAACAGGTGCACGGCATCTCGTTCAGGAGACGGAGGAGGGCAACTTTGAGATGATAATTAAATCAGCACAGAAGTCAGACTCTGGTGTTTACACCTGCAAGATCATCAACGAGTATGGGACTAAACAGTGTGAGGGCAAGCTGGAGGTGAAAGGTAGGAGCTTCAGCTCGTGTCGTATGGCCTGTATACATTAAGCATGATAAATCGTGTAGATAATTCTTGATGTATTTTTTTATTAATATAATTCTTGATCAGCTTAATATACAGAGACAACTAAGCTTTTCAGATTCTTACCCTGACAAACACTGTAGTTGAGGTACTTTACATTGCTATACACATGAGCAGTGTATAGCTTTCTCAGTACTGCTTATTACCTTTTGAATATGTACCCCTGCAACCACAAAACCAGTCTTAAGTCACCGGGGTAAATTTGTTGCCAAAAATACATTATTAAAAATTAAATTATTATTTTTTGCTAAAAATAATAAGGATATTAAGTAAAGATCATGTTCCATGAAAATATTTTGTAAATATATATTTTGTAAAATGTATTAATTATTATTAGTTATATGCATTGCTAAGAACTTCATTTGGACAACCTCAAAGGTGATTTTCTCAGTATTATTTATTTATTATTATTATCTTTTTTTCTTTTTCTTTTTTTTTGCAGTCTCAGATCCCAGATATTCAAATAGTTGTATCTTGGTCCAACAAACCATGCATCAGTTAATTTCTTCAGCTTTTTTAGACGTTGTATACCTTAAACTGATACTAATGACTAGTTTTGTGGTCCGTGGTCTCATATGTAATAAATAGACTTTTTCAAATGATCAATGCAACATCTGATTTCAGGAATTGTTTTGAATGCATAATGTAACTAGTTTTTATATGAAATGGTGCCATATCTTGGTTTAATATAATGTTTAGAACATAATTTAAGATAATTGAATAATTTTGCAGTTAATATTATACATTTGTATAATATTAAAGTATAATATATATTAGTTCTTTTTAAAGGAAAGATATTATTACTTTCATTAGCATCAAATCATTGTGTTAGAATTATTTCTGTAAGTCATGACTGCTAAAAATTCAGCTTTGCCATCACAGGAAGAAATTATATTTTAAAATGGATTAAAATACAGTTATTACAAATCTTTTAAAATATATAGATTTTTTACCAAACATTTTAATCAAATAAATGCACTCTTGGTATAATATGAATACGTTTAGCCTTGCATTTTAAGATGAGTAAGAGCCACAATGCAGTCTCACCGGGCGATTTGGAATTCTGGGTAAAATTTTGAGCTGATCCTGAGCCATGAGGGGATTATGCTAACAGACAACGCATTAGCATATTCTTCTAATATATCTGCTCTGCTGTACAACACGTGCTATTAGCAGACTATGTCTCCTATATCTGCAGCAGATTAAACACATGCAAAGACTCTTGTGTGCTTTAAACATAAGCTCTGGATTTCCTTACATGGGGTGTTTTTCGTCTCCACTCTTGGGTTGATTCTTATCGTTTTTCCTCTAGCTCGTCCAATAGAGCCAGGCCTGGCCATCATTCGGCCAGTGAGGGACGTGATGGTTAAGGCAGGGGAGACTGCCTTGTTCGAGTGTCATGTGATCGGCCCTCAGGACACAGATGTTGATTGGCTGTCAGACGGGAAACTCATCCAACCAGCTCTGTTGAACTGTAAGATGCACTTTGATGGGAAACGGTGCAGGCTGCTGCTTAACTCTGTACACGAGGATGACAGTGGAACATACACCTGCAAACTGAGCACAGCTAAAGGTGAGCATTTGGTATTGGTCCACATGGTTTGTTTTATACACCTACACATCATTGTTCTACAAGTCTCATTACATTAAACGAGTAATACTGTATCAAGAGGAATTACGTTTTCTTGGCTTGATGCAGCACCTGCTATTCCTTTTGATTTATCCTAACATTGGAAATGAGCTACTCAAGTTTATTTTTAACAAGCATCATGATTATTTCAGCCTGGCCCGTACATTCTGACAAGCATATATTGTAGAGTGGATAGTTGTGCTGCTCAGAAACCTTGTTTTCTAGCCTAGATCAGCCAAAATATCTAGAAATTCTTCAAATCAAGAAGGATTTTCAAGACAAGACAAAATACTGAAAACAAGCAAAATAATCTGCCAAAGAGATAAACAAAATAATCTTGTATTCTGTTTGAAATAACATTATTTTGCTTGATTTAAGCAAAAAGTCACTTAGTTTTGACTTCTTTTTCTAAAAACAAGACAATATTTTTACTTGTGTAGCAAATGCATCTTGATTTAAGAATTTTGAAATATTTTGGCTAGAAACAATACAAAACATCTAGCTAGAAAAGATCTTCTTTTGTGTTCCATAGAATAAAGTCATACAGATTTATTTGAGTGAACTATCCCTTTAAATGCAGTAGCAACCACAGAAATAGTTCATTTAATGCCCATAAATAAACATGTTGCTAAGGATATAAGCATGACCCTTTTTGCCAAAGGTTTCATGACGTGATCAGTGCATATTGCAAGAGTCTTTTTCACTTTACATGTCATGTTATTTATAGAGGAGCTGACCTCTAGTGCCAAGCTGAAGGTCATAGCGTCCATAGAGCCCCTCTTCACCCGTAAGCTGGATGTCCTGGAAGTTATCGAGGGTCGTAATGCTAGATTTGACTGCAAGGTCAGCGGGACGCCACCTCCTCGAGTCATCTGGAGCCACTTTGGTATGAGTCTAATTCCCCTGAGTGCCTCCCATTGTCAGTCCCGTAAAATAACATTGAGACGGTTGAGTCATTTGTGTGTCATGCCTTCAACAGATCATCCGCTGGAGGAAAGCGAAGACATTCGGATCTTGAAAGAAGGAGGAAGGCACTCATTAATCATCTCTCATGTTAGTAATGAAGATGAGGGTCTCTATACGGTTGTAGCGCAGAACTCATACGGGGAGGCCGAGTGCGCAGCGGAGCTGTATGTGCAGGAGCCCAGACCAGCAATTTCCTCTCAAATGTATGACCTTGGGATTAATCATTTACTCTGAACTTGTTCACTCAAAAATAAAAGTTCTTCTTTTGCGAGATAAAAATATTGAAAAGTCTGAATTGTGAGATACAGGCTAACAATTTCCAGGAAAAAGCCTAAATTTTGACAAGTCAACACAAGGAATAAGGGGAATAAAGAAAATAAATAGGTTATTTTTTACAATTCTGAAAAAAGTCAGAATTGCGAGATATCAACTTAGAAAGAAATAGTCTGAATCGTGAGAAATAAAAAGTCTAATTTTGATATATATAAACTTGTAATTGCAAGAAAAAACATCAGAATTGTGAGAAGTCACCTAAAAGAAAAATGATTTTTTTAACAATTACATTTTTTTTTTAAAAAAAGTCAAAATTTTGAGATAAAAAAACACAATTGCTTTATTTTATTTTATTTTATTTTTTCTTTGCTTCTAGACATATGGTGTTATTTTTTCAGTGGAGAAATTTAAAGGAATCATTTCATAAATCTTTTCCTTATGTGGCTTTTAACGTCCAAAAATACCATAAAGTTATCAATTTGACATCTGCACCATGTTCCAAGTGCTATGAATGGATACGATAGCTTTGTACATGGACAAAAACAGCATTCTGACATGTTTAAGATGACAGTTTTTCATTTTTGGGTGAAGCATCTAAAAGACTAAAATCACAAAACTGTTAATGGAAGCATTTTTGAATAAAAACATACCATCTTGATGGTTTTGGTTTATCTTTACTAGAGCAAAGCTGGAAAAAATGCCCTCCATTCCCGAGGAACCTGAGGTGCCTGAGAACGAGGTGGAACGTTTCACCATGCCTGACTTTGTCAAGCCACTCTACGATCTGGATGTAGTTGAGGGCAGAGAGGCTGTGCTCAGGTGCAAAGTGGCTGGCCTGCCGTATCCAACCATAATCTGGTTTCACAATGGCAAGAGGATTGACAGCACGGAGGACAGAAAAATGACACAGTGTAAGTTAGTTGATAATGTAATTCAATTCTCTTTTTATGGAAAGCAGTCCCTGTGGAAATGATAGTGTGAGTGGCGGGAATAGCAGGCATATGAAGTGTTTGTTCTCTGTTTTGTCTCTTCTGTAGTCCGAGATGTTCACAGCCTGGTGATCCGCTCTGTTTGTCATGCCCACGGAGGAGTTTACAAGTGTGTCATATCCAATAAGGTGGGCAAGGCCACCTGCTACGCCCATCTTTATGTGACAGGTGAGTATAATATATCAATGACTTCGGCTAGCTATGTTTAACAACTTCAATACATAAGAAAAAGGGCATCTTAAAAAGACTCACCAGTAAGTTTTATACACATTTTTGTAAATTATATTACAGTTTATTATGATAATATTTTAGCCATAATGCGAACATGATTTCAAAGTTAAGTAAACACAATATTGACGCAATAAACATGACTAAAAAAACAAAAAAAATAATAGAAACGAATTAAGTAAGGAATAATTGACGACGGGCCGTTGAATTATTAGAAAAATAATGCACACCCGGCCGTTACACCTCGGGTGTGCATTATTTTTCTAATAATTTAACGGTCCGGAGTCAATTATTCCGCTTATACTACGG
>JAUMHR010000056.1:16242006-16260201 GCA_032361145.1 Enteromius fasciolatus
TTATTTCCAGATCCGAGCTCCTTGATGTATGCTGTTCAGCAGCAAGCTCTAGGGTCGATCCAGTGGACCATCATCGCCTCTTGCCTGAAGCAGACCATCTATACCATTACCAATCTGTCTAAAGGTGTCCGCTATGCCTTTAGGGTGTTATCAATCACCAGCAAGGCCTTTAGCAAGCCATCGCCTGCCACCGAGCCAGTGCAGCTGCTAGACAGAGGTATTCCTCATCAGACAAGGACAGCCACAGTCAGACGGGTCAATGAGATGTATGAGTTACTGCAAGAGACTGGCTTTTATCTCTCCGTCTGCAGGTCCGTACCTCCAGGAGGCTCCTGTAATCATTGACAAGCCGGACATCGTGTATATGGTGGAGAAGCAGCCCTTAAGCATCACAGTCACTCTCAACCACGTCAATGCATCTGTCACATGGAAGAGGTATTTTGCTTTTAGTTTGCATTGAATCATTTTGGATTGGCTACGTATTTGCTATGCTTAATAAATATTCATAGCTTATGAAACTTGATACAATACTTAAAGGGATAAATTGCTCAAAATCATTTACTCATTCTCATGTTGTTTCTTCTGTTAAACACACAAAAAGAGATGCTTAGCAGATTGTCTGAGCTGCTCTTTTACAAGCTTTAAGATTAAAAACACACCACAATAATTGTTCATATTATTAAATAAAAGTCCTTTCAAATCATGGTACGATGCATAGCTACTTTTTGCATATAGACATATAGACAGTGCAGCTGTTCCTATGTTAATAATTGTTTGTAGCTATAATACAGCACTGTATTAATATTCCTTAAAAGCTATTAATATTTTTAACTTTATACATTTTCAGATATTTATGAGTGATGTTAGAAAATGACTGGCATTTCTGGAAGTGCATTTTGATTGTATCCAATCAGTTATGAATACATTTCATTTTTTAAACGATGTATTTTTCGTTATGCCTAATAATTATTTATAACTTATGGGACTGTTGATAAATACAAAATTTCAATGATAAAGATGCAAAACAAATTACAATTCTGCCGTCTTTTAGTTATTTACACTTCTTCATGTTGTTTCTTAAATCTAGTACAAAAGGAGATATTTAGAAGAATGTCCGGGCTGCTTTTTTACATCCGTAAAAAAAGTGGAAATTTAGACTTGTAAGAATTAGTACATATGACTTGTTTGCATAGCTGTAATACTTCTGTATCCATACAATAGTTTCATATCTTGAACAGGAAAAAAATATGGAATAATGATTGCTAGGATAATTTTGATTAGACGTGCATTGCAAGTTTTTTCTATGCTAATAACTCTTTGTTGCTGTAATTTAAGACTGCATTAGTATTCCTCAAATATCTCAGTTACAGTTAATGCTTGAACAGTTTTCTCAGAGTCATACCTACTTGAATACTGAATTCCGTTCAGCCTTTTGTTTCTTGCATCTATTGAACAGTCATATAACATTAAATATCAACACCACTGTTTTGCTTTTGTAGGGACATGAATGTGGTTGACCAAAAGACAACAAATAGTTATTCTGCCTTTATATTTTCAGAGGGTCAGTGACATTGTCTAACAGACCGGGTCTGTTTGAGTTGAGCATGCCTGATGATGACCAGCATACGCTGAAGCTGTGCAAGGTAAAGAGCAGTGATGCTAGTCAGCTCACCTGCATCGCCAGCAACAAGTATGGCAGCGACTCCTGCACCCTAACCCTGGAAATGGCAGGTATGTTGCTGTGAACAAATTACAAACTCTCTGTTTCTGTTATTATTGCACATAAGTCTCATTGATATCTCTGTCTCCAGTGGCGCCAACTTTTGAGACCATCATGGAAGACCTGGATGTGAATGTAGGCGAGACTCCTCGTTTTGCAGTGGTGGTTGAAGGAAAGCCTATCCCAGACATCCTCTGGTACAAGGTGTGTGTATGTGCATGTGTTTTTATTGTAGTGCATGTACTGTTTAATCAGAAAAAAGGTTTTCAAGGATTTATAACCTATAGAATATTATTCTCTTTTATTAAATCAACAATTGTGGCAGTGAAAGCCTAAAGTACTCAACAAGCATGCATCTTGCAAACTGGTGATATAAATACGGTAGTACTTAAAACAATATCCCCATTTATTAAAATAACTATTTCTTTTGACCCAATAATACACTTTACATTATAGATAATTAACATTGTCAGTACAAAAATGTGATTTTTCTTTTATCATTTTAAATCTAAAAATAAAGCAAAACTAGGAGGGCTTTAGATTTGTTTAAAACAAACAATTCTTTGAATGCAAAAAGTCACCATAAGCTGTTCCTGACACTCATGCTGAGCTTTGTGTTGTTCTCATATCAGTTATAGTCACTGAGGGTTCAGCTCTTTTCTATTTCCTATGTACACCTGAAAAAACGTACTTAAAAGGTAGATCTGACTTTATTCAGATCGTGAAGTCAAACCATGTCAGCCCCTTTTCCACCTGCTGATCTCTCACTAGCACGGCTTGCCTGATATTTCCTTGAGCTATATCCCTGAGAGCATTATCACATTCTGTAAATCATGCTAATTCATGCTATGAATGGTACTGTTAGATATTCCATCTCCTGCCTCAAGGCTTCACCTTCTATTTAATTCGTTTCTACCCTGTTCACCTCAAACCCACACAAAAGCATTTTAAATTTAAAGCACAACAGTTGGACAGCCACTCAGTGGTTTTTCTCTCATTTTTAGGGAGACACCCTGCTGTCCGAAAGCAGCCATTTCACATTTGTGTACGATGACAATGAATGTTCTCTAGTGGTACTGAACACTCAGGCCGATGACTCAGGAGTTTACACCTGCACTGCTAAGAATCTGGCCGGTTCTGTGTCCTGCAAGGCTGAGCTGACTGTCCACGTCGGTAAGCACTTTTACTTTAATGAAGGAGGTTGTGTTTCTAAGCATGTTGACTCACCACCACCTTACAGCAGACACATGCCCTAAACAGGTGAATTAGAATAAAGGGATAAATCCAGCACTGCTATGTAATAACATTTTCTATGGGTCATTCTCTTTTCCATTTCCAATAAGGTTCTAAATGATGAGGATAGTACTGATTTCCTTAAGATTATTAATTTTAGTCGCACTTTATTTTTGGATCTCTTAAACTAGTTGCTTATTAGCATGCATATTACTGGAATATTAGCCTTTTATTAGTACTAATTAAACACACATTAATGTCTTAGTCTACATGATCTTACTCTACATGACTAATACCCAATACCTTAACAACTACCTAACTAATTATTAATAAGCAGCTAATTAGGACGGAACAGTAAATAAGTGTTCCCTGTTCTAAAATGTTACTTGCATTTTTTGTTGCAAGTGACCCTTCCCAAAAATATCAAAAATAATAAAAAAAATATCAAAAAGTCAGAAAACTGTATTATTTATACTAAATTAGAAATATTACATGCAAAAGTGTATGTATTAATATATAACACATAAATGTATTTAAAATTAATAATTTTCATTTTATTATTATCATCATCTAAAATTAGATTGTTTTGAATTAATTTCACAAATGTAAGTGTTTTACAACAGCTATTATTCTAAAGCAACTTTATAGAAAATAATGTTAACAAACTACAGTAAAATATACAGTCATACAATCCAACCATGTATGTACAGTACATGCTACACACCTGAAAGAAAAAAGTAGTGAATATTTGTGGATAACATAAACAATACACATTTATTTTGTTTACTTAAATGTATTTATTTTATTTAGTGTATTAAAATAGTAGTGAATGTGTTAAAATGTTACATAAAAATGAAAGTTAAGTTTATTAAACCCATAGTGCATGTGTAGCATGATGAAACATTCATTGGACTTTGTAATATCTGTGTCCAGCTAAAAAGTACAAAGACGACCCCATGGAGGATGAGGCGTCCATCTTAAGAAAGATGCGGAGGCTCACTGATTACTATGACGTGCACAAGGAAATTGGGAGGTGAGTCATCCTCCCAGAGCCTCACTTGGACATGCACCATTTATCTCTAATGATTTCCTCTGTCGGCCTAGAAACTCAAAAAGCCGACTCCATCAGCTCTCGCCGATGACAGATCTCAGGTCTTCTGACTCATCACGCATGTCTAAGGTTTAATAAAGCATCAGCCGAGGAAAGGATTGGCACATTATTAAAAATACACCTTGGGTAGGGAAGCATGCAATTTCAAGCTCCACAATCAAAGAATGATTCAGCCACTTCAGAAGAGGCCACAAGACCCTTGAAATTTCTCAGCTTGTAAATTATAGGACCTCTGTGCCTCCTTCAGGCAGGGTTTGTGCTGCTTCTGCATTGAGCAACTACCCAGATAATATATATAATATAAATATTAGGGCTGTCTGTTTAAAGCAGTATTTTTAGTAATATGGACATAAGCAGTACTTACATATTCAGAGATTTACTTATCTTCTACAGCAGTGTCTTTTTATTACCTTTATTTGGGGTTTTCGTATGCAAAAATAAATGATTGATAAATTACGCAGCTAAATCAACACCTCCAGGCAATACGCTCATCATACTCCTCAAACCATGTCAGTTTTGAACCAGGTCAGATTAGCATTAATGCAACTGTTTAAAAGATAAAGAGAGTCAAAGCCACATTTGAAAGAGAGGGTTTTTTGTTTGACACTATGGTACACTGAGCGCTCGACTGGGCGGAGAGGAGTGTTGCCATTGTGGCGCTGTATCTCTGCTCTGCATGCTGTCGCTCTCTCTGTGCTTTAATTATAATCTTTATGGCCGACTGCCACCGTTCTATTAAGACCTGAACCCGCTGCATACAGACACATGCTACAGCTCTACACATATAATAGCTCTTTTACAAAACCCAGCGAGCTGTAGGCGCACACTTTGATACTTTGTATCATTTGGCAACATTTTGACCACAGATGGTTAGCAAAAACGTTGATTATAAATATGCATTTCATTCATTACTAAAAAATATTGATGTGAATGTTCACAAATGAAATGATTTAATCAGAATATAGTAAAAACAGTAACATTGTGATACACAAAAAACATATTTTTCATTTTCATATATTTTAGGGTGAAACTTAATTCTATGATGTCAAAGCTGAATTTTCAGCAGCCATTACTTTCATCTTTACAAATTAGAAAATAGTTACTGGTAAAATTGTTATTTTATCAGAAAATAGATTTTCATCAGTGAATCTCTCTTTCTGTCAATGCATAAAATAAACATTTAAATGGTAGTGTAAGTATTTTTATGTTTACTTACTGAACATCAGGTCATAAGATTAGCAACATATTAATGGAAACTCTTGAACTTGAAATTAATTAAATGGGGGGTTTTGTACAAATTGTGACCCACGGCTTTCTAAATAGGCAGCCGATGGCAAGGGAATTCACTAGTTTTGGAACAGAGCTATTATTGAACACACAGTATTGCTTACAGTGAGAAAATGTGAACACAATTACATTACAGCATGGGGGGGAAGGAGAGTTACCTGATGGACTGGTAATGTGCAAGGAACTTCAACAAAACAAAATAGCTGTAAAACTCAGTTTCATTGTAATGCAATAAACGGGCAATACATAGTCATGTTAGTGTGAATTGCAATGAATCTATATTTAATTAGATTATTTTTAAATGTGAAGGGTGTAATTTCTGTACTACTAGTAAATAGTGACATATACTTTTAAATTAAGCATTGATTATTTATTATTATTTATCTATATATTCTCTGACCCCCATCTTTTCATGTTCTTTCCTTAGAGGGGCGTTCTCATATGTGAAACGAGTGATACAGAAAGCGGGAAAGATTGAATATGCAGCCAAGTTCATTTCCGCTCGGGCTAAACGGAAGACCTCTGCTCTGAGAGAGCTGAACATCCTGTCTCATCTAGACCATGAGAGGATCCTCTACTTTCACGACGCCTTTGAGAAGAAGAATGCTGTTATCATCATCACAGAGCTGTATCCTTTAACATCTCTGAGAGCTTTAAGCAGCGTCGGCCATAAAAGCAAGTTTAATTAAGCGAAGTGAAGTTTTATTTTGAACTGTGTGACATTCAAAGTTTGTGATGGTGAACTATCATCTTGTAGTTCATTGTGAGTCAGACGTAAAGATGAATAGTGCCCTTCTGTGCTAAGAGTTGCTGCAGATGCTTGTGTAATTTGTACCCTATATATTCACACCTGCCTTAGTCATCTGCCTTAGAATCGTTCCGGTGTGTGTTGCTCCAGTCCATCTGTGCTTTGACTGTCACAAATAGTTGGCTTATGTGTCCTTCAGGAAAAAGTCTCTTGGGAAGATGCACAAAGAAAGGACATCTTATATAAAACATGCATTTAAATTGATATAATCACACAGTGGAGTCTAAAAGTCTGAGTTTTGAAAAATTTAAAACGCAAAAAAAGTATATGAAATATTATTTTCACTTTATTTTGATGGTCCCTTTAATGTGTTCTGTTGATTATAAGTAACATTGCACCTACATATCTACTAACTCTCAGTAGAGTGCTAGCAGAGTATTACTAAACTGGTAGGGTTAGGGTTAGAATAAGTTGATATGTACTTGCAAAGTTACTTATAGTCAGTAGAGCGTCTTTTAGGAGACCATCACAATAAAGAGTTAGCAGATATTAATTAGAGAGTGTATTAATATTCTAATAAGAGTTAGTTGACATGTAGGTGCAAAGCTACTTATTATCAACAGATTGTTCAAAAGGGACCATCAAAATAAAGTGTTACCGAAATGTTGAGGTTCTGCACTACTTCTAGACTGCAAAAGAAACTAGAAACTAACCAAAGGTTAATTTTTTAATTCATTTCTGAAGTTAAACTGGTTCTAATTTGCAATGAAAAAGATTTTGGAAATGGTACAGCTTGTAAACTAGATTAATTTTCACTTGTAAACTCTGAACACTTGTGATTTTTGGACCCTTCCTGTAACTCACATCCAATCTGGCACAATCACACTTCCTCTCACACGCTGTAGTGAAGATGAGTTGATCACAAGCTTTGCCCCATCACTGTGATTGTCCTTGACAATGTGTAAAGATGCCATGAGGAGCTTCTCGAGAGACTTACAAAGAAATCAACTGTAATGGAGTCAGAGGTGGGTGAACAAGTTAGATCCTTTTAAAGTGACCAGAAAAGCTTCAAAAGTTTGAGCAGACTGTTGTCACATTTTGTTTGTCGTGAGCCATTTCTTTTGAAAGTTATCGAGAGGATAAAGAATGTATTCTTTTCAGAATTTCTGTGGGGACAGGACTAGCAAAAGTGACGTGTGTCCCTAAACTGTCTGAATTGTTTACTGCAGATCCGATCCAGTGTGAGGCAGCTGTTGGAGGGCATTAGCTATCTTCATCAGCATGACATACTTCATCTAGACATAAAGGTAAATGTTATGTAATTTTCTGTCATTACCATTTACTTCCATAAGCAAGCAATAATCACGGGAAGGAAACGATGTGTTGACTAGACTCCTTTTTTTCCGCTCAGCTTGATAATATCCTCATGGCAGACCCTAGTAGCGATCAGATCCGCATATGTGATTTTGGAAATGCTGTAAAGTTCACGCCTGATGAGGCACAGTACTGCAAATATGGCACTCCAGAATTTGTCGCCCCAGAGATTGTTAACCAGACACCCGTCTCCAAGGCAACGGACATCTGGTAACGCACCTGGTCCCTCCATCACAAAACAGCTCTTGAACAAATCTGCATGCAGCCTCTAAACTATCATGAATGCATTAGTGCCACACAATTCACCTTTTTTTTTCTTACAGGCCTGTTGGAGTTCTAACATACTTATGGTAGGATTATTTAAATTGTTGCCTTCATTAGAAAAAAAATACTTCATTTTACATCGTTACATTTTTTGAGTTTAGTATTATGCAGTTGTATATTATAAAATATATGTTAACTGTTTTTCACTGATATCGCCATCTTCAGTTAGACTTCATCAAACAACTCTATTTTTCAGTCTCACTGGAGTTTCTCCCTTTGCTGGAGAAAACGACCGCAGTTCTGTTCTCAACATCAGGAACTACAATGTAGCTTTTGAAGAAAGCATGTTTACCGACCTCTGCCATGAAGCTAAGGGATTCGTCATTAAACTGCTGGTGGCTGATAGATTGTAAGTGGAATCTACAGTGCTTATCTGCAGCACCACACTCCTGTTGACAATTTATTGTCGAGAAAATTATTTCTACTGCTAAGAGCGCTTTGTGTTAACTGGCAATTTGTTTAACGTTGTTTTATCTGCAGGAGACCTGATGCTAATGAATGTCTTCGGCACCCCTGGTTCAAGGTAAAGGCAGAGTAGAAGAGTAAAGAAATGCTGCTTTAAACCCATGGCTATCCAAATATGTTATTTAAACTAATACAACATCAAGTTAATTTAAGTTTTAAACATTTTTGATCAAAGTATTTAATGGAATTAATGGGATTGTTACAATACATATTTCATTCTTTTAGACCCTGAATAAGGGTAAGAGCATCAGCACAGAGTCCCTAAAAAAGTTTATGTCCAGAAGAAAATGGCAGGTAAGATGTTAGCAACTGTCGTTCAGTGTTTAAAACATTATAGATTCTTTTGGTTTGTCATTCAACAATGATTGCATATCTCTTTTAGCGATCTCTTATCAGTTATAAATCTAAGATGGTGATGAGGTCTATACCTGAGTTACTGGATGATTCCACCAGCCACATTTCCATTGCTGTTCCACGACATCTGAAACAAGGCTCACCACCACCGTCATCATCTTCAGATTCGGATGAAGACATTGATGAGCTCCCTTTTATCCCAATGCCCATAAACGTTGAATTCTCAGGTTCTAGAATGTCACTGACTGAAATTGTAGGGGATGATGAAATGACAGGTAGACCTAATGGAAATGCAGAGAGGCCAGCTTCAAGCCATCAGAAGTCAGAGCCCATGGAAGTGGAGATGTCAGAGAAAGAGGGTGGGGATGCAGCTGCTAGGGGTAGAGCCAGGAAGAGGTCAACACAAGATGATGAAAAAGGCTCGTCTGATGAAGAACCAGCAGAATTGGCCAAACGAGCGGAACACGCAAAGAGACCAATGCGCAGAGGTTCAAGCATGGAGTCAGATGAGCCAGAGGCAGCACGTCGCAGAGGAGAGTTACGCAGAGGGAGCTCAGCTGACAGTGCTCTACAGCTCCACATCAAACCAGAGGAGGGCACAGAAGAAAGCTCTACCGATGGAAGTAGACTACAGAAGTCAGTATCTATGGAGCTTCCAAGAAGAAGCCCAAGTCCAGGAGCTGCAAAGCTGAGCCAGGAAGACTATGCCCTGAAATTGGAACTTATGAGGCAGAGACTTCTCAGGGGCGGTTCTGTAGACAACAAGATGAGCGGATTACGAGGCCCGTTGCTGGAGACATTAGGTATGGGGGATGAGAAGCGCTTTGTGCGGGGGTCTCGCCTTGGTAACCCACCACTTGTTAGAGCAGCGTCCAGTGAGTCTCCTAGAGATGATATCCCAAAAACCAAGATACTCCGCAAGAGTGCTTCCTTCAGCCAGGGTGATTCAGAGCCCATGCCCCTGCACCGACGGATAGGAGCACCTCTAGAGATCCCACTGGCACAAATAGAAGAGAGACGACTGCAGGAAGCTGTATCTATGTCTTCTCTCACAGAGCCAGTCAAGGATTCACGTCCCATCACCCCAAAAATTCATACCCCAGAACCAGAGAGACGTGAGATAGAAAAAAATGAGAAAAAGGAGTCTGAATTCTACAAGGACAATACGTCTGAGGAAGTTATTGTTGTGCCAAAAACTAATGAAGATGAATCCAGGAGTGTTGATCGGAAATCTTGGGAGACTGATGCACAAGAGAAGGTCCAGAGTAAGTTAGAGGAGCCCAGTGAAAAGTCTCAAAAAGTGGATGAAATTAAGCTGAAAGCCCCCATAGTAGAGGAAACAATTGAAGAAGAGGAAGAAAGAGAGGATAACGAACCAGAGGAAGAAGTGGAGCCTCCTGCTCCAGAGATTGAGGTTAAAGAAGTTGAAGATGATGTAAAGGCATCACCAAAGTCTCCAGAGGTCACAATTACTACCAGCTCAATCATGGTGACCCCAACAGCTGCCCCAGCTCTCAGCCCCCAGAGTGTCGTCTCAACCTATGTGACTCCATCACTCCCTGCACGTACAGTGCTCCCAGATGGTAGAGTGTCTGCATATGCTAGTATCATGCAGACCATCATGGTACCATCGGTCCCAGCATCTAGCCAACCTGATCCTGTTTCTACACCAACGCCAACAACCAGCCCACCATCAGTTCCAGTCTATGCACCCATTTCCAGGCACATCTCTGAACCAACCCTTGTGTCAACTTCTTCAACCAAACCAGACCTTCACCAGACCACTGAACATCCTGCAGTCTTTTCCCGGGTTGCCTCAACAGAACATCCCCCTAAAGAGCCAAGTCCCCCTAAGACTCCCACCCGTGCCTCCCCTAAGCGAGAGCCGTCTCCTGGAGGCAACATTCAGGACCTTGCATCTGAGGAAGTCTTTGAAGCTCGCTTCAAGAAGCGTGAGTCCTCTCTGACTCGTAGTCTTAAACGCTTCTCATTCCAGAAGACTGAAGAAAAGTCTTCCACCATGGCTCCAGAAACTGCAGAAGAAATGTATCGCCCAGGGCCAATTGGTGCACCCTTAGAATTTGTACCAAGGCGGTTAGAGGAGAAGTCCAAGTCAGTTCAGGATCTTCGTGAGGCGGAGAAGGACCCTGGATTCATGAGGAGACTTTCAATGCGCTTGAAAAGAACCCCATCCGTAGAGAGGCAGGAAGAGAAGCTCAAAGAAGAAGAAGCTTCAGCACCCAGGCGTCGTCTGTCCTGGGCACTAGGACGGAGGGGATCCCAAGAAAAGAAAGAGATTGAGATGGTGAGGTTGGATGGAGGTCCTGAGCCTCCCCCAGAGCCTGAGTCCAAAGCACCCTCAGAGTCACCAATCCTTGCCATGCGCAAGAAGATTGGCAGTACCATGGCAAGCCTATCCACAAGGATTAGGAGCCACTCTGAAGACAGAAAAGATGATAATGAAATCAAGATGGAGAAGAGGACACCTATATTCACAAAAATGCGTCGTTCCACCTCGGAGGGTGGCAGTCTTAAGAGGATGGGTGTCCCACAGAACCAACTTGCTGCCCAATCAGGGAAAGGGAACTCATCAGAATCACTTGATTCCATGTCAAGCATCCAGTCAGAATCAGCTGTTAAAAGTATGTTGTTGTTTTTTTCTTTTTGTTAATGCTCTTAATTTGATCATTCCTTTGTGTTGTGAAAAAGCAATAATTTTTTTCAGGTGCAGAAATTGAGCGCAGATCACGATGGGACCGCTGGGGGTTGACGAGGGGAAAAAGAGACAAGACTGTTTCCCAACCAGACATCCCAGCATCCATTGCCAGGGAGAATGGCTCTCTCCGCTCTCGCCAGTACACACGTCTAACATCTGGTACAGCACATGTCGTTTTATACATTTCAAAGTAACTAGTGCACAAAAGGAGACACCTATTTGATTACATCCGATGTTGTTATAAAGATTTACACGTATCATCAATGTATCAATTATTCACATGGACTTGCTTGGGCACAGCTGTGGGAGATAAATTACAGTCTTGCTAATATTTTTTCTGATTCTCTCAACAATTAGACTTCCCTCCTGTGTTCCATATCAAACTAAGGGACCACATTCTCTTGGAGGGAGATCCTGTCACTCTCAGCTGCCTCCCTGCTGGCAGTCCTCACCCACGCATCTCATGGATGAAAGGTCTGATTCAAATTGAAATATAAGCTTCATGGGGCTAAAGATAATATAATCTGACCTAAATTGAATGCAATAACCTTAACTGAATATACTGAATCTAAAATAACTTAGCAATAATTCTAAGTGTATTATCTCAAAGCAGTAGAGGTTTTGTTCTCTATATTGGCTTCATGTTGTATCTGTAGAAATGAGTTATTTTCACATTACACCATCTCAGCCAATATGGATTATTGAGAGATTTAAAAAATGATTGCTTGTTATATTATTTTAAAAGTTTTATTTATTTTTATTTTTAAAACCGTCTAGGTGCATTGATAGCAGTTGTGCTGACACAAGCAAACCTATTTATTTTTTAGCTATATATAGAAAGATCTCTTTTTCACCTCAAAGTAATCCCACCAAAGTCCAAAATGTCAACATTAACATTAGAGCACACCAGGTTGTGGCTTTGGGATTATGATTTTGGAAGTTAAAGTTCCCAACTAACGTTTTTATGTATTCTCAGATAAGAAGCCACTTGAGATCGACCCAAGGATGAACATGATATCCTGCCCTGATGGGAGACAGCTGCTGATGATTATGAAGACCACCAAGAAGGATGCAGGGCTTTATGAATGTGTAGCTTCAAATGCTCTAGCCTCTGTCACCAGCTCATGCGTTGTGTCCCTTGCTCGTAAGTTGTGAGACAAGAATAATCAAAAATTTAATGAGGACGTGAAAGTCTGGTTGATTAGGAAGGGGAATAGATGGGTAAATGAGAAATAGATTGAGAAAACAAAACAGACTATCAGATGTTATCCACAGCCATTAAATATTCTGCTGGGGAAGGTTTATGTATAATTTGCAGCAATGCATAATAGATCATTTCATGAACTAGAATAATCATTGTGCATCCGATTTAATGCATCACTTCTCTCAAATTTGACGTGTCACTGAAATTGAATGAAATCTTTCATCGAAAATGAATGTGACCTGGTCATTTTGTTTCAGAGAAGTGCTGTCAGTGTTAAAATAAGAAGGGAAGGGCTACAGTGCAGTGATCTCAGTTTTCGCAGAAAAGCAAAGACTTAGTGAAAGACATAGTGAAAGAACCGTTACATTTATTTTTTAGAGTTAGTGCATAACTCAGCAAGACTCAGGAAGGAGCTCTTTTAGCCTTTAGAACAGAAATGCCATTGGCTTTTTAACATCGTGAGCAGGATAATGCACTGCATATCACTGTGCAAAGCTATTTTCTTCTAGAACAGCAGGCCATAAATTATTCACTCCTTCTTGTGGTCCACAAAGCTGATTAATATGGAAAGGTGACCTGCTAGGAGAGGTGCAAATATTATGTAGTTGCTGTACCGGAGACATGTTGTTTTTTTTTTTTTCTTTCTTTCTTACACTAATGAAATGTGGATATTATAATAACACTGTACACATATTGCAAAAATGTGGAAAACCATGTGACTTTCTATATTAAATATAAAGCTTTCTGCTCATGTTCATCCTTTGTCAGTAAGTCAAGTAACATACACTTACCTTTAAAAGGTTTTGGAGATGGTACGATTTTTTCTCTCTCTTATGATAATACAATGAAACAGTAACATTAGCAAAACTGAATTTTTTTAGCAGCCCTTCATGATCATTCAGAATTCATTTTTTAATATGCAGTTTTGGCATTTAAGAACAATTATTATCATATATATTTTATCATACACCATGCATTTAAAATGTATGTTTTTGGTGACGTTATACATTTCTTTACTGTATTTTTTTGATAAGTTTAATGTCATTGATGAATAAAGCATTAAATAAATAAAAGATTTTTTTTTTCCAGAAGGCATATCAACCAAGATAATTTCTAGCAGTAAACACTAATCATTATTTTGTAGGTCTGCCTAATAGTCCTGGGACTCCTGAGGTGCCTCAGAAGTATAAAAACACTGCTCTGGTGGTATGGAGACCCTCAGACACCACGGCACCATGCACCTACTCTCTGGAGAGGAAGACAGAGGGTTAGTGGACAGCATTCAGTATTTATCTTACTGTGACTGATTATTTAAAGTGAGATTCATAAAGTATACTGTAGAAAATGTATTTAGGTAACGTTCCAATTTGATTTTTAAATTTTTTGTTTTTATAATGCTCTTGATTTTCCTAAATCGCCTATATATTCATACTATATGTTTTGTCCAAATAAGACTGTTATTATTTTTTCAGCTCTACTGCCCTCTTTTGGAAAAGATGGGTGTTGCACATACTTCTTATTTTTTAACAATGTAATATTTATCTTTCTAGGTGAGACTAACTGGCTGATAGTAGCCACAGGTGTGGCGGACTGTTACTACAATGTCACGGACCTCCCAACTGGTGCCGCATACAGGTTCAGAGTGGCCTGCGTGAACAAAGCTGGACAGGGACCTTACAGCAATCTGTCTGAAAAAATCATCCTGGACTCAACAGGTGCACAAATCTTTTTACCTACATCAGTGATTCTCAAAAATAGTATACCGCCAGCTTGCCTATAAAAATAATACATTACTTTTTAAAAATATATTAAAATAGAAAATTGGGTTACACTTTTGTTTTCTACAGCACCCCAAAAGTCCAGTGGAACAGTTGTTGTCAAGACGCTTTCATCAGCTCCGGCTCCTGCGCCTTCAGTGGTAACATCCACCGTGACTCTACCTGCAATGAAGCCTGCTGCCGTTAAACCGGCTGCAGCACCACCGGCGACGTCGGCGCCATCTGCAGTCCAGCCGGTAAAACCCGTGTCTCCACCTGCTGCAACTGCATCAGCTACGACACCTTCCCCTGCCGCCCTTTCCCAGAGTCTTCATACTGTGCCTGATATCCGAACTCCATCCCCTAGCACTCCTTCCCCTGCTAAAGCTAAGACTACTCTCAACATCACTATGGCCAAACCCTCCCCAGCATCCCCTTCAGCTCAGCCTCCTCCTGCCAAACCCTCGCCGCCCATCGTTCTGCCCAAACCTCAGACCCCTGTGAATGTGGTCTCCCCTCCGTCTCAAACTCCTCCGGTGTCCCCGCCCCCTCTGGTCTCCCCTCCGCCCGCTATCGGCAAGCCTATCTCCTCAGTGCCCATGTATGTCCCGACCACCACCACAGCACATGTGACCCCAGTCACCCCAAACACGCCTTCTCCCGCCTTATCTCCGCCGGTGGTGTTAGTTACAAGTCTGAGTCCTGTAGGGGAGGGTACTGGCACACCCAATCGTATGACTCCAAGTGGAAGAGCCACTCCTTCTGGACGCATCACTCCTACGGGGCGCAGGACCCCTATAGGAAAACCTGGAGACTCGACTCTAAGACAGGGAGTCCCACAGAAACCGTACACATTCATGGATGAGAAAGCAAGGTACATGTGCAGTGACTTATCACTTTTATATGACCTTGTTCTAGTGTCACAAACGTTTTTATAGCTGTTCATAAAATCAACATCAAAAAATAAAATCAAAACAACACCAAATACAAAAGAAGCTGTAACCCGCGTCCATATGATATTATAAAATGATAAACACTGCACTAGAACAATATCATTTTAAATAATTGGCTACTGTCATGATGTAAATTAGCTTTTGTTGTAATTACTGTTCCTGTTAAAGTTGTTGAGTTGTTGAGAATGTTTTAAGCTGTTAAATGTTTTCATGTTATCTTTTTATTTAATTTATATTTCATTTCATATATATTTATTTGTAATATATATGAATATTTTTTTCTTTTTTATAGTTGTATTTATTTTGTTATTTTGTAAACTTTATTTACATTTTATTTTATTTTGCAGAAATGCATATTTTATTATATTATATTATATATTATATTATATTTATGTATTTATTTGTTTGCTAATTTCTTTATTCACTTTTTTGCAAAAGGATGTAAAACACTTACATTTTAACAATACAGTGGCCTTTGGCCTTAAAAATACACTTTTTGTAGACACTTTTTTGCCACATTTTGACTTTTATTTTTACACAGTGTTCTTTATTTTATTTATTTATATTCATTTATATGTTTGTTTGTTTGTTTGTTTTTTACCAGTAACTTTTCCTGAGATTATTTTTACACAGTGTTCTTTATATTATATTATATTATATTATATTATATGTTTGTTGTTGTTTTTTTACCAGTGACTTTTCCTGAGATTATTTTTACACAGTGTTCTTTATATTATATTATATTATATTATATTTATATGTTTGTTTGTTTGTTTATTTACCAGTGACATTTCCTGAGATTATTTTTACACAGTGTTATTTATTTTAGTTTATTTTTAAATGTGGACACTTAAGCCACATTCAAAAATGCATTCATGTTTTTAGACTTATTTACAGATTATCAAATGATATTCATTCATTTATTTAAGGAAATAGCAACACTTTTCAAGAAAATAAAACAACAAAAATATTAGTTCTTTGATATTATAAACCAAATAATTTGAAAAACATTAAAGTTGACTGCCATTGATCCCCTTGTATTTTTTTCACCACAGAGGTCGTTTTGGTGTGATCAGAGAGTGTCGGGAAAACGCCACCGGTAATCTGTACATGGCCAAGATTGTTCCCTATGAGCCTGAGAGCAAGCAGGCCGTGTTACAAGAGTACGACATACTGAAGTCCCTCCACCACGAGAAGGTCATGGCTCTGCATGAGGCCTACGTCACCCCACGCTACCTAGTGCTCATCTCTGAGTGCTGCTCAGGGAAGGAGCTGCTCTACAGTCTGATTGACAGGTCAGAGACTGCTTTTCAATCCTCGACTAACCCTGCATTGCATGGTACAGTACTACACAAACACTTGGCTTGATTGGGGATAGAGTGTGGTGTATGTGTATAATGTTTGTGAACAGAGCTATAAGAAGTATTGAACAATTATACTTGGGAACTGGGGAACATGTTACCCACTTTAATGATGACAGAAATGTCATTTTTGGGTGAACTATCGCTTTTAAAAACATTTAAAATATCAAAATAATCTGTTCTATTCCGATAGTCCACTTTAGACATTCTACTAACAGTAAGTAACTTTGCAACTACTGCATGTCAACTAGCAGTTATTATTAGACCTAGTATTAGTAAACGTAATATTTTCTAACTCTATATTTTGATTGGTCCACAATACACTGATTATGAGAAACTCAGACCTACTTTAACAGTCTACTCTTAAAGTTAGTAGAATGTCTAAAGTGGACTATCAAAATAAAGTGTAACCATCCTTTTAAGTAAATGATAATAAAACATAATTTTTAAACATTATTACGTTTCTCCGACAGCATGAAATTATGAAATACATCTCTGGTTGTGATGTCTTCATCATTTCTCTTTCTAGGTTCCGATACTCAGAAGATGACGTGGTGGCGTATATCGTACAGATACTTCAGGGTCTGGACTACCTGCACAGCCGAAGAATCCTGCATTTGGATATCAAACCAGACAATATCATCGTGACTTACATGAATGTTGTTAAGATTATAGATTTTGGTAGCGCACAGACCTTCAATCCTCTGTTCCTGAAGCAGTTCTCCCCAGCCATCGGAACACTGGATTATATGTGTAAGACCATTTTTTACATATCGTTTCATATAAATCACAGATTTTTTAAGTTATAGTTTCCTATAGTATTCCTTATGGTTTAATATTTGAATTGTGTGTTTATTACAAGTAATTGAACATTTCTTCACACTCATTAATGTGTTTTAATCTCTGCTGATTTCTGAAAGCTCCTGAGATGTTGAAAGGAGATGTGGTGGGTCCACCGGCTGATATCTGGAGCATCGGCGTATTGACTTATATCATGTGAGCATTGCTTTGTTGACTTTTAAATGTCCAGTTGTCTATCTTGTGAAGGTGAGAGCATTTGTATTGTTACAATTTGTGTGTTGTCTCTTGCATTTTGTCTTGGCATTCCAGAAGCTCTCTGGAGCTTGTGAGCTGTCAGTGGCTGTGATTATGTTTGACATGAACGCTATTCTAGTGTGTAACTCAAAGCTTTTGTCATGCCGTACACCATTCAGGCTCAGCGGGAAACTGCCGTTTACAGAGAATGACCCCGCTGAGACAGAGGCCAGAATTCAGGCAGCCAAGTGTGACCTCAGTAAGCTCTACCAAAATGTGTCCCAAAGTGCCTCTCTGTTCCTCAAGAAGATCCTGTGCGGCTACCCTTGGTGAGTCAAACAGTGCTTTAAGAAGTAATATTTATCTGGGCTATATAGGTAAATCTAAAGACACCTGTCAAGAACATGTCTGGGTCACTTTTCATTTGAATTCAAAGCTGAGATATTTTAGTGTGTAGTTGAACGAAGGTTTTTTTCTTGTATTATTACACGGCTCTCTGGAATGCTTGATTCTGATTGGTCAGTTGAGACATTTGCAGGTTCGTTCTTTTCAA